>NW_010576815.1:565192-604016 GCF_000705375.1 Tinamus guttatus | reverse complement strand
TCTTTCCAACCTTGAAAGGTGGGAAATGTCATAATGTCACCTGGAGTACCCCCTGGGCCAGAGGTAGTTCTGTAGTTGCTGCAGTCAGATAAATGAGCCCGACAACCTGTTGCTGGCCTGGAGAATCGCGGAGCGTGGCACAGTGCTGTAGCCACCACCGCACTTGTGTGGATGTGCAAATACACGGCAGAGAGAACGCAAAGATGTGCTGGTTTGTAATTCCAACTGGGAATCTTGTGATTTTATTTTCTAATAGAAACCCTTTGTATCATCACCTCTTTCCTTGCTGTGGCCAGGTGGTTGTGTCCTCCAAAGTTTTCCATCCCCAGATTTCCAGACACGGCTTCCAGGTGTGCGGGTGCAATGCGGGCTCGAAGAGCTGCACTGTCTCTGTTGCATTTGGCTGGCCTGGCAACATGGGTGTGTGGGGGCTGCAAGCTGGCCACAGTGCATAACTGCTTCAAATTCTTCTTTGCTTCATAATCTCTTCCTGTGAGGGTGACAGTCCTGGCACAGGTTGCCCAGAGAGGCTGTGGAGTTTCCTTCTCTGGAGATCTTCAAACCCACCTGGATGCCACCCTGTGCCCCATGCTCTGGGTGTCCCTGCTGGAGCAGAGGGGTTGGCCTAGATGATTCCTGGAGGTCCCTTCCAACCTCAACCATTCTGGGATTCTGTGATAAGGTTGGGAGCTATGGAGGCCCCCCTAAAAGTGGCCAAGCATCGTCCTCTGAGCCTGGGTGGGGGCTGAACTGTTGCACAATGTTGATGACGCTGCAAATCCTGCCTCTTTTAAAGAACAGGCTTTTTTATCCCTGGCAATTTCTGTGGGATTTTGCAAAAGGAGGGGCAAAACAGACCCCCGCTTCATCCCCACTTCTGTTTCCAGCCCCCGGTTTATTTTGCCTGGTCTATTTTTGACTAGCCAGAGTTACTGGGAGAACGAGATTAGCAACTGATCATTTATGCTGATTTTTCTAAGCACTGAAATGCCTTTCATTAAAACTGTCATTCAAAGAAAAACGTTAAATAGGGCGTTGAGTTCCACTGCGTGCCACAACTGTGGATGTGGCTTGCATCCGGGCTCCAGCATGGGGAGAGAGCTTGGAGCGGACTCTGCTTTCAGATCCCCCTCGTGTCTCTGAAGCAGAAAAAAAACAGCACCTAGAGAGGCAGCAGGTACAAGCAGAACTTTGTGTCCCTTGGAGTTTCCCTGAAAGCCTCCGCATGGTAGAAAAGTGTCCTGTGAGGTGGTATGGGACCAGTGGCATCCATGCTCCCCGCTGTTGTGCGGCTGCAGGTGACGATCCTGCTTGTTTGTCAGCAGCGTTGACTACTAGGATTTACTCTGGCCTCCCAAGTTTGCGGAAAATACTTCCCAGAGTCTGATTTAGAGGCATTCATGATCTGGAGATGGGGCTGTACCTCTGCTCCGGGCAGAGGCAGTCTGGAAACCTGCCTGTGCAGGGGAAGCTTCCAGCAGGGCTCCCAGCAGGCCTGGGCGCCCTCCTGCTTGCGTGTCCCGTGGTCTGGGTGTTCCCTCCGGGCGTCCCAGGCCTGCCCTCCGGGTGCCACAGCCTGTCCTCTCGCTCCTGGCCCCTCTGTGCCTTGCACAGGTGGCCCTGGGTGTTCAGCCCTTGCCCACGCGCCCCAGGGCACTCGATCAACCTGCCTGGCCCCACCAGGCTTCACAGGGAAGCGGGCACCTAACTGGGACCAGCCTCTGATCGTCCCTTTGGTTCCCTTTGTAACTGGCAGGCAGGTCTTCACCCAGTGCCATTATTCCCCTCGCCACCGTCGTGTCTCCATATGTGCCCGTCCTGGTGATTTGTGCAGCACCTACTAGTGCTGTGGTATTTGGAGACTGAAGTATGTCAGAGGCAGCATAAAAATTGCATGTAATTATCCTTGGTCTGGGTCTGTGGGAGAAAGCAGGCATCAATATTGATGTGTGACAGCATTTATGTTTTATGTGCGAGCGTGCAGCTCCTCTCCTCCCTATTCGCAGGAGTATTTGATCCCTGCCTGTGTGCTGGGCATTGGGTAGCTGCTCTTGTGCTGTGTTCCCGTCCCTCCTGCGGCCGAGGCCTGGGGCTTGAGTCCAGGGCTGGTGCTGCAGCGACCTTGGGCTCTTGGAAAGCCCTTTGAAACAGCGAGGGGCTGAGCAGCCAGTAGCTGGGTGACAGCTTCCCAAAGCATCTGAGCCGGGTTTTTCCTTCTCTGTCTGTACTGCTGCACCATCCCTGACACGGATGAATAATTCAGGCTGGAAGATGGAAGCAGGAGGCTGAGCGCTCCCATGGCTGAGAGAAGGGAGGTGGTGGGAAGGAGGGAGGCCCGGCAGCCCTGCAGCAGCCGGGGACAGGGATGAGAGGGCCTTAGGCAACGGGATGTTGATGGGGGCACATCCGCTCGTGGCCAAAGGTCATGGGGCCTGAGACAGTGACAGGTAGATGCCCTGATGACTACAGGGTGAGCACTTACCTGCACAAGGTCATGGTTTGGGTCCCTACCAGCATTTCATTGTGCTGCTGCACGTGACATCAGTCGGTGGTAGATGGCTTGCTCCTTGGGTGGCTGCAGATGGTAGGTATTGGTTTTGCCATGGTTGCCTGGTGCAGATACCCATGGTGGTTTCTGGAAAAGGAGGAAAAGAAGCAGAGACCTGATACAGGTACCTGTACATACATAGCAGAGGATTGAGAACATCTGTATAGTGAGTTTTTTCAGAAAATGCCTTGACCTTCTTGGGAGATATCTTTTCAGTTGGATTCAGAACTAATGCTGATGATGAGCTTGGATAATCTCAAAATCTGGGTAAATACTTAGGACATAAAGGATAAATTCTGTCTTTGGATTACCGCCCTCATGTCTGTTAAACAATTTGGCTTGAATACATACCCATGCACATCAATGGTCATGCTTATACCACACTTCTGACCTCCTGAGCATCCATCCTGGTACTGAAGATTTGCCTTAGTCTTTCAGGAGCTGAATCTGTTGCATGCACACATGGTCAGGGACAGCATCTGGCCCAGTGAATGTATGATGCAAAACACTTTGCCAGCTTCTTCCAGCAGCAAGTCTTTCTTTTATTTTTATTTTTATTCTCCTATTCTCAGCTCTTAGAGCAGTGATGTGATGAGAAATGCCACCACTCTGGTATTTGTAACTGTGGCTGGTTCCTCCTAGGAGGATCTGCCATTTTGCTAATAGCACATCAAATGGATTTCCTTCCCAGATATGGAGTAAACCACAGAAATAGTAGTATTAAATCAAAACATCCCTCCTAGCCACTATGAAATGTATGCCTCTCCATGCCTTCTGCATACGAAAGACATTTTAGTGCTTTTTTCCCCTCTTGCAGTCATCTTCAAAATGTCCTTTGTGCGAGTTGGCTATAAGGCTTTGTACCTTTTAGTAACTTCAGTGTAATATCTATTTAGCTAAAATAAATGCAGCCACAGTACATCATCAAGTTGTCAGTGTCAGCTTCTCTTTGTTTTTAAAATTCTTCTAATTACAACTGAGACATCGAGATTTTTTTTTTTTTAAAGGAACATGCTTCCCTTTGAAATTGGCTGCTTTGATGGGGATATTCTTGTGTGCTTCAAAGTGAGGCTGGAGTCTTGTAAATGATCCTGTAAATTGAGTACAACAGGAGATCTCTCATGCCATATGAGAGCTGAGCAACTCCTACAGTGGATGGAGATTTTGCTCTTAAATTAAGCACTAGTACAGCTGCCCTGCACAATGCTGACAGTGATTCCATAGAAAGCTGGGTCACTGTGATACTACCAAGCACAAGGAAATAATTCAAAACGATTATAAAAATGTAATAAAAATTAAAGTTTTTAATGTTGAACCTTGCTGGTGGAGTGTCCTCAGATTTGATGGACTTTTCACTGAATTCATCTATCTAATACGATTGCAAATAGACTGGCACTGGTCAAAATGCTGAGAGGAGTAAAGGTGTTTGTTTTTAAAGCTTTTCTTCACCAAAATGCGTTACTTAAAGTTGATATTTGTGTCTAGAAATTGTTTCCCAATCTCTAATAAATCATTTTTTGCTTTGAAAAGAGACAGCTGCAACAGTTTTCTTTTCCAGCATATTGTAACCTTCTCAGTGACGTTAAAAGCATCCTCTGCTGCAAACCACTTTCGGAAACTATGACCTAGGGCTGAGATTAAACAATCTTTTTGTAGGTTTTTTTCTTGTGTTGACACACTTGGTGTATTGCTGATCCAATTAAGTTTTCACACAGTGGTCAAATTGTTACTGCTGGATTTCTTTGTTTATTAACCTTTCTTGATGAGAAATTCCTTCCATAATGCTCAACAGATTGGACATATGTTAATCTGATACAAAAGAGGAAAAAAAGTGTATGATGGAGGTATGATGGAGGTAAGTAAGTAAGCTGCAGCTCTGTTGGAAGAAGTAATGTGGCTGAGTGACTTAATAGAGTTCAGAAAATTGTGGGCTTATGGCTGCTGTTACCAAAATAAATATTTCTGATGGTAAAATATACAAATACGTATATTTTAATCTGTCTATCCTTCCATTAAAACTTTCCACATTAGGTAGTTCTCAACCCTGGAGGTTTGCAACCTTGCACCTTTTTGAGGAAATAGTTCTTTTGCTCTCCATTCCATTGCAGTCAGCTCTTGAAGGCAATTATGCTTGTCCTCTATTGATGCAAACTAATAAGTTGCTTAAAACCCATGATGCTGTTTCTCTGGGTGCCTCAGGTTTAATACGTGGAGAGACTGTATTGAGGGAGGGCCTGTCTCGTCTCACGGGTCGGCAGAGCCCCGCTTGCCCTGGGAATGCACGGGTGAAGGGGCAGGGGCTTGTGCTCCCCGGGGCAACATTTCAAGGGCTGCAACACAAAGGCCTGAGCCTGATGGTGTGTTTCTCGTTGCACAAACTGCATGCTGCTTTACAAAGCCAGGAAATTGATTTTGACTTGCTAGTCTCTGCTTCGTGTCATTCATCAGGTATGTGTGTCTGATTTACTTCTCTCTGGAGCCTGAACCTAGAACCTCTGGCTATAAAAGCACGAGCTCCTATTAGGCAGTCTGCAGATCCCAGGACTTTTCCATGGAGGAGAAAATCTCCTAAGTTGCTTTTTTTTCCTAGTCCCACAGGGAAGGAATTTCCCCCCTGGACTCGCATATCTTCCATGTGCGGATCAGCCATGTCTTGCTGTCCCTTGCTGCACTGGCAGGAATCTGGCTGTGAGCCTGCAGGATCACTGTGTTTGCGTGTTCTTCCCTTTGGTATCCAGCAACTCCGTTGCAATGGTCTCTCCAAGTGCAGGGATCAAATGCTCTTTTTTTTCTCTCTCCTGCCACTAATTTTCCTGTACAATTTTTGGCAGAAAAACTAGTAAAATTGTTGTAAAATGCCAGTGAAGTCAGCTTCCCTGCTTCAGTAATCTCCTAGATCCTAGAAACTGCTAAAGGAAGGAGCTCCAGATGGGGTAATCTGAGTTCCTCTCCATCACGATTCACTCCTCATCACATCAGGTCTTTGTAATAAGCCCAAAGCATGTGCTCAGCTCCCTTCCTAATCAGTGAAACATTTAGTAATGTGCTTAAGCCAGTGGGATTGATTCATGTGGTTAAATGCATGCTTACAGGAGCCATTGAATCAGGGCAACAGTAGAAATGAATGTTGTCCATGAAGATTGCTTTTCATGACTAGAAATAAAACCCAGATCCTTTCCTGCTTCTACTCTTGAGCAATTCTCCACAGTCTGGACTCTCCTGGCAGTAGACTTCCCTGCTTAGACGTTTAGGGCCCTGCAACAAAACCTGAAGGAACTTGTTAAGTAGCAGTCTAACTCTTAGCAATCTATGGAGAGGGGGAGAAGGTTGTATGATCCACCAGGTGCCCTCTCTGACAAGGGGAAAAATAAAAAATAAATTCTCTAGGCTTTGCTCCATTTTGACTACTTCCTTTCTCATCCCATTTACCTGGAAGGAAGGAAAATGTTGAAAGGATTTGGAAAAGAAGGTGGCTCAATACCA
Organism: Tinamus guttatus; assembly: GCF_000705375.1. The sequence continues at coordinate 597,985 of NW_010576815.1, read as the reverse complement.
AATTTTGCACAGTTCTTCTTTGCCCCTTAAAAAGACTTTTCTTTCCTCTAATTGCTTTTACCAAAAACTGAATAATTCGTTCCAGTAGGGCATTTAGATTGTTTATCAGCTTGGGAAATCTGTTAAGAAAGAAAATTGCTTCCAACACCTTGGTTGTCCTCAATAACTCCCCAGCCTTAAAGGTGGACGTGTAGCAGCCTCTCATCCCATTCCCTTCCCTTTGGCCATTCCTCAGCAGCAGCTTTTCTTTAACAGACTGATCCTATGGGCTATGTGACACCACGGGCAAAAACTAGAGCCCAGTGAGCCCCACTAGGGCTTGGAGGGGCTTTCTGCCTCTTAAGGACCTACCAATTTCCCGGTACCGCCCTATTTTTTTTTTTTTTTTATGCCTCAGATATTTTTAGATCTTGAGAGACAAATATAGTTAATGCATTCAGCACTGACGTCAAACCAGAGCCAGTGGGTAGCTGGAATAGCTAACATTTTATTTAATCATCTTGGTAAGCATTTTTTGTTTTGTTTTGTTTTTTTTTTCCCTTTTCTTTCCAACTAGAGAAAGAAGATCTAGAAAGGCAGTTTGAGCCAGGCCAGAGCCAGACTAGAAGTCAAGGGAGTGGTGTTTGTTTTGGCCTCATCTCCAGGACGGACTCCATCCTTGACCTTGTTGCACTTCAGACAGCCATTTAATTTGGAAAAGCGAGTTTGAGGCGCTGTGCTTTGGATGTGGCAGCATTTAAATGGTGCTCTGAAAACTTTTGTTATGTTTGGCCTTCTTTATGCCCAGTCTATGGAAGATGCAGTAATTGAGGAACCTCCATGTGTTGTTCTGGAAGTCTACAGTTCAAAAGCAGCTTCTCTTGCCCCAGAAGAGACCAGTGAAGGGAACTTGTCCCCTTGCTTGATCCCTGCAAATGCCCTCATTGTGCCTGGCACAAATGCTCTGCACGGCTGGTGTGTAAAGGCCTTCTTGAAGGGAAAGTCTCCTCTTTGTGCCCATAGTGGCTCAAATGAGATTCCATAGGTGAAACTCCCACTAGGGAAGCTTGGGTTAGATATCAAGGGGAGTTTTGTGGAGAAGTGACAGGGCGGGTTGTGGTGAGGTTTATTCTGGCAGGGTTTTGAGGAAGGTGCTTCGCAGACGTTGGCTGTCGTTCTTGGAAGCAAGCAGGTGAACGTGGATATGGTCTGGAGGCTCCTATCAGCAATGCAAGGTGTCAATCAAGTCCCTGTGCTGCCACAGGGCTGTCGTCCCCATGCTGGGGCTGGCATCCTTGCAGCTCGCATGTGCAGCTTCACCTGCCCTGGCCGTTCTTTGGCACATTCCTCCCTCCGTGCCGGCTTTGGCAGCAGGAGGGGTGTCCCGGAGCCGGCTCCAGCCCGTGGTGCTTGGAGGAGGTGGCGAAAGCGAAGGGAGGTTTTGAGGCTGGACGCGGGGCCAGGCTGCGCTGCAGAGCTGGAGGCTTCACCCTTGCCCTGCGTTTCCCCGTGTCGGTGCAGGTGGCTTGGGCAAACGGCGTGAGGAGCCGAAGCATCGGCCAGCGCTGCCCGGAGCTCTGCGTGGTTCTGTCCTGATGGCAGTAATGAATTTAACAGTGCTCAGTCCTGGGGTCAGAGTCTGCTAATTATTATACTGCTTTATATACCCAACTATGTGATACTTGAATCCAACGTCTCTGTGACACAGAGCAGAGAAACCAACACTTATTATCACGTTTCTGCTGTTAATTCTAGCTTCCCCCCACCCCTTAATGCTTCTGATTGCCTTGAGAGCTGCGCTCGGAGCTCAGGTTTTTGCTGACACCAAGTACTTGTTCATTCCAGGTTCCTTGGTTGACCGCTATCTTATTCTGAAACCTACAGTATTTGGAAAAAATGTGGAAAGAATATTTGGGGTATTGTTATTTTTGTCTGTATCCCAACATTTTAACTGAAGATAAAATAAAATAAAAGCTCAATAAAAGAGTTTGACTGACAGGAATGAAGATACCTGTAATGCAGATCGAGCCAGGCTGCAAGCATTGCCCTGCTCAAATGCTGGGAAACTTCAAGTCTAACTTCTCTTTTTAATAATCTGTGCTGTGTTCATCTCTCTTGGAAGATGAACCACCTGGTTTTGGAGAAGCAGCATGTTCCGTTTGATCTTCTGTGGACTGGGTGGGAGCAGCAGCAACCCGTGTTTTGGCACTTGGCACCACTGTTGCCTTGGTAAAGTGCTTGCTTTCCCTCTTTGCACACATCCACTGAGAACAGGGGAACACGATCCTGCCTTTGTAGGCGGCTGGGGGATTGAGCAGCTGTGATTGCAGCGTTTATTGTACTCAGAACGGACTAAATCCCAAGTTGTATCCCATTAAGACTCAACAATTAGTTGAAGTATATGAGCACCTTAATACTGCATGGTTAAAACTTAAAGCTAGTGCAGGGGATGTGTCTCCACAGGCAGCTTTGGGGCTGTGTTTAATTGCTTCACCTTAAAGCAGCCTGGGGAGATACTGAAGCTTTGGCTGTGCCGGGTGTTTAAGCCCAATGAGGTTCTTGTAAGTCATCTAATACTGTGAAATAACTGCTTGCAGAGTGCTGAGGTGGTGTGTGAGGCTCCTAGCACCAGCATCAGGCCTCACGGTGGGGCAACATTCTCCTGTGCTCCAGGCGCTGGTTGGTTCTTGGCTCATTTTGGTCTGTGCTGGGACCGTGCTCCCTGCTCAGCCTTTGCTTCTGGCTCTGTGTGTTGTTTCTTGCTAGACTTCCCTCTTGGCCCTGCACTGTGCCCTGGCCACCACTGTGCAATATGCACTGAGTGCCCTGCCAGCAGCTTGGGACACCCAGAGCAGCAAAGAGCAGCGAGAGCAACCTCCACTTGCTCAAACTGCCACCAGAAAGTGGGCTCCTTCCTCAAGGTGTTGGACGAGGAAGAAGGGCTGTCCTTAGAGAGCAGGAGGGAAGCTTTCCAGGTAGCTCAAGGTCTTTTTTACATTTTGATCCCTTTCGTACTTCTGGGGTACACCCAGGTTAAACACAAGTCGATGAGCTTAGTGATTTCCAAAAATCTTGGTGGTGGAGAGACCATATTTTGTTGCTCCTTCCATCTGTTTCCTTCCTAGAGGGCAAAGCAGAACCAGCTGCACAAGCCCATGATGGCAGCAGAGTCCCCAAGGCTCTGGTTTATCAGTCAGGGCTGCTGGTCACAGTGACAGCAGTGCCCTCTGCAAGCAGTTTCTGGTGTGCCCAGCACCCTTCTGCCTTCTGCGTGGCTCCCAAAGCACCCTTCCCCTCCCTCCACCCGCAGCTCCATTTATTTCTACTTTTCCTCTAGGCGCATTCTCCAGGTAACAATGTTCTTTCTCTGCAACAATAAACTAAACAGTTTTCTTAATGGAAAGACTTTTTTTTTTTTTTTTGGGGGGGGAGGGCTTTGTAAATGAATGCTGCTGCAATCTGAATTGTGAAACCTTTTGAGGGGGTGCTAGAGCATTAAAGGCCTGGGATCTGATCATTGTTATTTAGGATGTGTTGATCTAGAAATGAGCCACTCCTGTGATTCATGTGCTGCTGTAACCAGATATCGGGCCCCTGACCTGCACTGATGCAGCCACAGAGCAATGACTTTGCATCTTAAATTGATGCCTAGGAAGGGTTGTGCTGGGATTCCTCTTTTCTCATAGCCTGGCTATCACATCAGCTAGGTGATCTCTAGCTGTACCTTGCCAGATATTATAATTTTGTCCTGCTCTTGTTGCAAAGCTCAGCACATCCCATATTCAAATGAAGGTCAGCATCCAGCTGCACCAACCTTCTTCAGCTCCATGACCATGCTTGAGGTAGGATTTGGGGCGTTGTATTTCTGACCAGGGTCCTGTGCAAGCAGAGCTGGCAATGCTGCAAAGGCTCTCCAGGGTCGGGGTGCCTGGAGGTGGGTAGTATAAATGTGACCCTTTGCAGACTGTTTTTGAGGAAAGCAAATCAGGCTCGCTGGTGCTTCTGCAGCTCTGCTGTGGGGCTGCGGGCGGTGGAGCAGACAGGCCTGTTCTGCTAGCTCCGACCTCCACAGCGTGGTGTAACGTCTTGACTAAAAAGCTCTACATGGTAATTAAATTGCATATGTGGCTCTGCAAGCACGCCATAAAGTCAATACCTCCAGTTCCTCTGCAGACACCCCCTGCCATAGTATTTATAGCATACCTGCTAGTGGGTGGTGTGATTCTTTTTTTTTTTTTTTTTTTTTGCATTTTCATTCATGAGGGATGAGGCTGCGCCGCCTACTCAGGAGCGATGCTGTCATCCTGCGTGGCGCGGGCATCAGCGCTCAGGTTCAGGCACAAAGGGGCCCCTCCAGCACCCTTTGCAGGCAGCTATCGGATGGATAATGGTTTCTGCTAGGGACGGGCATGGACAAAATCCCCACACTGGATGGGGATCCGTTGGGACTGTGGCTGGATGCAGAGCTGCTTTCTGGTACACCTGACTGACTCTCCTCTGTGCTTGATGTGCTGTCTCCTCTCTGAAGCTTTATTTCTCCCCTGGTGTCATGAGATGAGTTCCAGTCCCCTTAGTAATTATTTTCTTAGGCAGATTCAGATTTTTTTATGTGCCTTGTGTTGGTTGTGTAAAGGTGTTTTCCACTCTTCCCCTTTTGGGAAATCAGGGCTGCTTTACTAAGTTCCAGAATGGGTGCCCAGAATTCTTCATTGCTTTAAAAAAGAAAAAACCCACCCCTTCAGCATCTTCCAAAGCATCTCCATCACCACCTCTGCTTTGCCTGCATCCTCCCTCACTGGCATGTTTATCCCGCCTTTCTCCTTGACAGCGTTTCTCCTCTTGGACCCTGGCACCATCCTTGGCGCTTCAGGCCTACACCACCTCCCCACTTTCTCTTCTGTGCAGTGGCCTCTGGCGCGGAAATAAACCATTGCTTTGCTGAGGGACCCCACATCAGGTGGATCCCAGCTTTGCACAGGAGCCCTTCCCTATCTCTGCACGGGGCTCAGGAAGGAGCTGGGGGAGCTGCCTCCTCTCGGCTGTGCCGTCTGGGTTTTCCATGGGCCTTGTAGGCACCAGAGACACAGCCCTTTAGAAACAGAATGGGGTGAAGTCGTTTTCCCAAAAGGATGAAAATCTGTGTTTTTTTTCAATGCGAGGTGCCAGACTTGGAGGCTGGTGCAGAGCAGGTGCACACAAGCACCCTGCCGCGACCTTGCAGGGCCCCATCCTGCTCATGCCTGGCGTCCACCCAGGCCTCGGCTTCTCCTGGGAGCTCCGCCAAGGGAGCCGCATGCGAACAGTGACCCTGAGGCACCTGCCCACCTGGACCAACCTGCTCGTTTCCTGCAAGCCACCAGCCACCATCGCATGGCAGGTTTGACCCCTGCTGCTCCAGGCTGGGTCGGGCTGGCAGCTCATGCCCGGCCCGCTCTCCTGCTGGCACTGCTAGCACCTCTGGGGTGTGGAGACCCTTGTGAGACTGTCACATGAGGACCAGCGGGGCATGAAAGCGCCACGCGGAGATGTTGGGCCTTGTCTTTCCTTAAGGATAGGGCAAGTCAACACAGTAAGACCCACTTGAATGAATGCCTGAGGAGAGACCTGGTGTCCTTGGAGGATGCAGTTATTCCGCAGCCCTTTAGGCAATTGCTGGGTGTGCTGGAGGCCTCTTCCATGTGTAGTTTGGTGCAGCAGATGAAATCTGTTGTCTGAGTAAAACCCCAGATAACCGGCTGCTTTAAATGAGCAAAGTACAGGATAAATAAGGAAGCACTTTCAATAAGCAAACCCAGTGATAAGTCCTCTGCCCTCTGCTCATGTGACTACACACATGAATGATTTTTCTCCCTAAAATCTAGTAAAAGTAAGCATTTGAAAAGAAATTTTAGAATAATTTAAAGATTTTTAAAAGAAATTAAGTGATTTAAATCACTTTAGAGAGAGTGCTCTTCTGACAGCTCTCTAGTCCATGTGCAGCTCTGCCATGAGGAAGGTGATTGAGAGGATGTGAGGACAAGTCTGGTGCCCTGCTCTGGGCCATGGCCAGAGGCTCTTGTGAAGGAGGCAGGTTGTGCCTGGTTTTGCGGTGTGACGCAGCAAGGGGACAAGGACTGTTCATATCTGCTCTAGCAGCTGGCAAGGAGTCCATACTGCCCTGTCTCTTGATGTCCACCACCATTCTGCTCTTATTTCAGGAGCAGCACTTTCACTTTGGATGAATTTCTTCACCCTCAGCCCCTGAGGAGTTAGGAGTGGGAAAGTGCAGCAAGGGGCAGAAGAGGTAGAGCTTGTAACAGGGTGATTGAAAGGAAAAGGTGAGTGAGAAATTGCAGAGACAAAGCCCTGAAGTGTGGAAGTGTAGTGTGTTTCAGGGAATGGATTGCAATGTTTAAGCAATGTATGTCACCAAAATATCCTCCTTTGACACCAAGCATCTTTAAGAGCAAACTGCCCAAAGACACTACGAATTTTCATGGACTCTCGGCTCTCATTAGGTCTATGGCAGTTGCTTTCAGCTTTTTTTTTGTTCCTGAATCCTCAAGCAGGTTTCAGTGGAAATGCAGGCTCCTGAGTCTTCTGGGTAATGGACTTTCCTTTTGCCTTTATCCTTCATAGCTCCCCCTTAGAAATAATGCTTCCAAGAGGCGTGTGAACTGCATCTCACAGATGAGGGGACAGTCTGAGGGAAGGGACTAATGTTGGCAGCATCATATTGCTCCTCCGTACTAGAAACGGAGACTTCCAAACTTGAGTATTGTTCCCAGCCTCCCTGTTTCTGGGACATCTGGAAAGAGAGGCTCGTGTGTCACAACAGCAGACTGAACAAGACTCGGCTGTTCCAGAGCTCAACTAAATGAGTGAGTCTGGTGATATAAGGACTCTGTAGGCTTTTTTTTTTTTTTTTTTTATCTTTCCCCATGTTTCTGCATCTCATCAACCAATCTCAAAGTTCTACCAGCAGCTTTCTATGAGAGAACCTGTTCATTGGTTTATTTTTATTTATTTGTTTACTTGTAAAAAATAAATGTATCTTGCTACTCTTGACTGCATGGACTATGGAGTAGAGTTTGTGGAGTGTACTGGCTCAAAATCTAGATGACATCTCTTGAACAGACATTAATTTAGAGATGCTCCCAATTTCTAAGCCAATCTCTTGACTTTTTAGCAGCCTGAATCCTGCAATAAGAGCACGTGGGGATGTCAACAGTGCTGTAAGAACAGGCCCCAGCCATCCATTGAATTTCACCTCTAATTTAATGTCTTAAAGCTGTGAATTTCTGTCTGGAAGTGGCAGGTTGTCCTCGTGTAACAATGTCATTCAAATTTGGTATTTCAAATTCCATGCCATAATAGCATGATTAGAAAGCAGACAAGAAACAGAACGGCAATCATTGATGCCACATAATGCATTGTGTCCTTACAATGTAAGCTTTTCTATTTCCTTTTCTAATTTCTAGTAATTGGGCTCAGCGAGCCTGCTTAGAATTGATTTCTTGATACAGTTTTCTTTACATCTATTTCCAATTTCTGACCTCACTCCAGCTGTTTCCTTGATGGTGCATTTTGTATGCTGTTAAGGTTGCCAACATCATGGGGTCTCCTTGCTGCTTTGCTTAAGTTGAGTGGATATATTTCTTAGAGAAGTTAACCAATTGGTTGCTGCTGCTGAACGTTGCAGGTATTATCAGAAGATACCTGTGGTGTTGGTAGGAGGTGACTTTTAACCAGGAGGAGGAGGGCTGTTGTGCTCTGCTGTTGAATGCACCAGGTATGCTCAGGTAGATACCGAACCTCTAGCTTGAAGATAAGTTTATGGATTCCTTATAGGTCATACAACTGACACAACTCAGGAGGTCTGGAAGGACCAGCTCCAGATTTGACTGGTGTTTTTCCTCAACTGAGTACAGGTGATTGCATTTGCAAGGGATATTATAGCTTGCAAGCTAGCAGCTTATGCACAGATCTAAGGTCAAGATCGCAGTCTTTGTTAATCCACATAGTTTTGTTGACTGCCAGGGGATTATATCAACCCACCACTACGGCAGGTCTGGCTTGCTAGCTTGGGAGTTTTCTTCCATACTGTTTTGTCATTGTTGCAACAGAAAGCATTTTCATTTCCTCTTTATCCAAATAACAAACATGATCAAATCAGGATTGTTATGAAGCGAAATAAAAATCAGGCATAGTTCAACAGCACAAATGCTTTTCTTTATGACTTCCTTTTTCCCCTCAGTGGCCTGGGGTTATGTGGCTGTATATAAGAACTTTCCCTAGCGTGTTTTTTCTTGCAGTACCCGTTTAAATTTTGCAGAGATGAGTTGTACAGCCAGAAAGTATCACATTTCCAGGTGTCCTTGTGCATTTTCACTTTTCCAAAAGCTGTTTTTGACACAGCATGTTCTTCTAGGCACTGCCTTGCTATTGCCAGTTGAAAAGTCCCAGCTGGTCCATTTGCACCACTGCCTGGATGTAATATATGGGTTGCAGAGTTCACAATCCCACTGTGGGGCTGACTTTTTAGCTTTCATGTGGGTTTTTTGGGCTGATGGTCATGTGACTTGATCTCAACACTGTTGTCTGGTGGCTGTGGAAGACATCTTGTTCTATTGCTCACTGGAGAATCAGCCTTAAGAAATTAAAACACGTTTGCAGCCTGCTACTCAAATGCTGATCTGCTGCTTTGGCTGAATCATCCTTGTGCATATAATCAATGTTTATTGTTTACCTTGCTTCCGAATTAACCTGAGTTGCTTGAGAGGAGAAAGGAAAAAGTAATTGTTTAACGTGGCTTATGGCAAAATCTCTGTGGAGCCTTCACTGCTGCAAAATCAGTTCTGCATCTTGGGCAAAGTAACTTTTCTTACATTTCATATATAGGATTCATAGTTTGGCATACAGTTGTGACTCTATTATGATTTCGGAGAATGCTTAGTTCTCATTTTTGTATTATGTAGTGATTAGGAACCAGTAAAAAGAAGCTGGATTTCATTGGGTTGGATGATACATTAACTCACAGTAACGAGTAACAATCCTGGTTATCAAGAGAGTTTGTTGTCTAGGTGTTGGGTGGGCAAAACAGATGAGCAAAGGAGATGCAGCGGTAGTGTGGCAGGAGAATCCAGAAGTTGCTGATACAAATTAGACTGTCAATGCACAGTTCCTTTTGCAGTAAACCACAATTACTTTGTTTATTAGCCAAAAGAGGACTTGGTTATTTTTTCCCCCTTAAACACAGACATCTGCAGAAGATAGACATCAGGCACTCGTAGCGCAAAAAGGAGTTGAGCTTGATGGTCATGGAAGAGAGAGGAAAAAGAAAAACAATATGGCTAGTAGTCTTCACCTTAAAGTACTTGAATTAGCTACTGTATGAAAAGATTCAGCATCTTGTAATAGAGAGAAACATATCCAGGAGGATGGTACATGAGGTGAAATTGCCAGCGCGTTGCTACTGCATTGCTCTGCCTTTCCATGGCTTTGTCTCTGCTGTGTTTCACCCTTCCCTAGCCTTAAAATGGTGTAGGAAAGATGGATGTGGCAGTCAGAGGGAGCAAGCTGGGTCAGATGGGGATTGCGAAGCTAAATTAATTAATGGGTGAAAATCACCTTGGCTTGTTCAGGTGGATTTGCAATTTGCAATGGAGCCAGCAGGTCTCCAGCCATATGCACAGGTCATATTTTATGGTGCAGACTGTAGGATTGGGGAGGCAATTGCCATCCCTATACTTCTCCAGTCTGGTTTCCAAAATCTGAGGTGATTGCAGCATGAAACTCTGTGGCAGCATGCCACAGAGCACATGAGCTGGGTGGATACTCACATTTATTATTATTATTATTATTATTATTATTATTATTATTTTATGCAGAGCACGTAAACCAGTTTTTACAGCCTGAGGTAAAACTTTAATAGTTGTTTGATGGTAAATTTCCATGTCATCTGCTCTGGAATTCGGTTTCAGGGCTGAGCCAGGAAAGGCATATTGTAGCTGAGGGATTCCTGGTTATGCGAGAGCCACAAATGTGACCCAGGAAGGCAGAGATCCAAGAGAAGAATGCAAAGTTTGAATGATAACAGTTGTCATATTCCAAGATACAAATGAAACACCAAATGTTCAGGTTCAAGCTGGGGTGGCAGCTCCCCCCTCCCCTTTCTACCTCCCCACCCTTATAGAATCTGGCCACCCCCAGACCGACTCTCATATAGATTCTTTCTTGAACATATTGAAGGCAGACTTTGTCCTGGTAACTTTTTCCATATGGCTGTTATTTCTCCTGGAAATAGTTCTGTGTTTGGTTTCCTGTTCCCTGGACATCCTTTCCTATGTCTGACTTCTTTTTCTCTTCCTTTTTTTTCCCCCCCTGCTTGACTGTGATTGTGGGTCCTTTGCAATTCATAACTTTAAAGTGAGCCTGTGTCAAATTCTGGATAAAGGATCAGCGGAGCTGTTATGTATGCGGAGTGCTCTGCTTTCATAGCACGCGTGTCGCTAGCCCGCTTGTTCCCCCAAACATAGTCGCTCACCCCCGTGGCTCTGCGCACCGGGTTCAGTCACTCCAGCTTGCACGCACACGCTCATTGCACCCTCCGCCAAGTTCTCAGCTCCACCTCTGGGTCAGAAGGTAGGAGGATAATTAAATGTCTGGAACTTTTGGGGGGTTCTTTCCTACACTGCCTTTGTGTTTGCACGCTCTCACACGGACACGTGCTGTCACTGGTTTGCTACCAAAAGGTGCTAGTGGGGCTTGGTGCTTCTCCTAGAGCTACATCAAACAAGCAGGATGTTCTGTCCTCCTTTTCTTGGCTGCTGGGCCTGATCAGCAAGTCCTGATTCAGAATCCTGATTCCTTGCAGTAAATCCTGATTCAGATTGTACAACATACAGGTATAACTTAAGTGACCAAATGAGTGAAGCGTGGCTCATAAGGTTGTTTTCTCTTCTGCTTGATATTCTTAGTGACTAGCAACTGGTTTGGAGTAGATCTGATCTTTGCTTGGCTGTTATTCCTGTCCTGTGGCTTGGCTGGAGTAACTTTGAAGGTGCTCTGTTACCAAGGCCTAACTGTCTTGCAGAACTGCTCAGGACCAGAAGCACTGGGCTCTGCTCAGCCTGCATGATTACAGAATAACGTTTAGCAGCCTAATTTGGTTGCCTGTCAAAGTTGGGAGATGATGATAACTTTGTAAAGAAAGGAATCGCATCGAGGCTGCTATCACATATAGGTTGCTCTCCCACAATCTGCTCTGCCTGGCACCTATATCTCCAGCTACGTTCATACTGAAGGAAAGAGGATGCGCGTTTGCTGAACAGACTTGGAATATGCGTCTGAAAACTCTGACGTTCATTCGATTTACATGGTTGTGCTCATCAGAATGCATTACTCTGGTAGTGCCAGGCAGTTGTAGTACCCTGCGAGTGCCAAATACTGACTTCATTGGGACATCTGGCAGATTACAGGTCAAGCTCTCTATGTCCAGATGGCAGCAAATTGCCCATTAGATTAATAATTGGGTTTTCTGGAAGGGAACAGGACCTGTGAGTGACCTGTGTTCCCAGGAGATACTGCTTGGTAAACTTACACTTTAGTCCTGCAGCTGCTGGCCTTTGGGAGACCTCTTGCCTTATCTGGAGGTCTCCTGTCTCTCCTGGAATCAGCATAAGGAGTGCTCTCTACGTGTGTGCAAACCATCACAGAAGACAATTTGTTTCTGTCTCTGGACAACATCAGATGGAGTGTGGAGACCAAGGAAAGCTCAGTTTGTGGAGATGAAGCTTTTCTGATCTGCTGGGTGAAGGAGTCCTGAGTTTCTCAGTGGGTGTTATGGGTACCAGAAACATGGGAATATTGGCCTGGTTGTGTATGATGCTGAGCTCATTAGCACCACCTAGCAAATGACAGTGAATGAAGTCCCTGGGAGCAGGTTGAAAGTCATTTACATAAGCTTGAAGATCCTGATATAAGAAGGGAAGAACTGAGCTGTCTTGGTCAGAAGCTGGTTCATGGTAGCTTCCAGACCAAGAAGCCTGTAAGAAAAGGCTTACTGGCCATGTTTTCCTTCCAACTCATCTGGCATGTGCTGCTGGAGGACAAGCTAGGAGAGAGCTAGTCTGCAGATACTGCTTGACCAGCATGGAAAAACTGTGTTTGGAGGGTCTCAGCAGGATCCTCTCTCCTAACATCTAGTAGGTATCAAATGTTTAGAACTTTGGAGCAACTATCATCTCTCCTCCAAAAGCATTTGCTTCTCTCTTGGTTTATTTTGGGGTGATTTCTTTTGCCGCTTCTCTAGCATTCTTGGTAGGCTGTTCCCCCCACGCCAGGAGGTAGCCAGGCACTCTCAACACTGTTCTGTCCAGCTAGTGCAGCTCATGTTTGCATGGTTGCTTTCTGCTTTCCCAGATGAGATGCAAAACATAGAATGGCACTTGAGCAATCCCAAGAAGAGAAGGAAGGCAGCAGGGGAGGAATAGGCTGTGCCATTTCAGCTGTACTTGGCTTCCTGGATGGAAGCGGCCATTACATTGCCTTCCACCCAAGCTGCATTCAACTCAAGGGGTGATACTGGTGCAGGGGCAGCCTGGATATTTCTTGTCTTAGCAACTCAGGGTGCTGTTGAGGAGGCATCCTTGTTGCCAGTATCTTGTAGCTAATGGTCTTGACATTATCCTTGATTTTTTTTCAGCATTATATTCAGCATCATTCTTTTTCACATTAAAAGCTATTGCCTTTGCATGGGGAGGATGAGGAGTAAAGACAGGCACAGACACCACTGCTTTGCAAAATGACCCCCACTTAGGGTCACTTCTCTGTAGACATGGTTAAGGACATGATGGTTTCCTACAGAATAGCTCTACTTAGGGAAATAAGCCAGCTGAGGTAATACACTGTAGCTATAGGGCAAATACACTCTGGTGTTAAGTGAATAGCACAGCATCATTTTTATTCCTTAACTGGAATATCTGAAGATATCACAAATCGCTGGAAATTAGTTGAGTCCCATCATGAGAGTCTGCACATGTGGGGAAACTGAGGCACACAGTGGCTAAACGCTGTAAATCACTAAAGTGCTGTCATGTTACCTCCTCTCCGCCCTGGAGTCAAGGGCAGATTTGGCACTCAGAAATGGTAACTAATGAGTGGTTGTCACTTTGTACATGTCATGTCCACGCAAGGACTGCTGCCCTGTTCCTCATGTTGCTGAGATGAAGCCTGGCACAGAGGCAATGAACTGCTAAATGGTAAATTTGCCTTGTGACTCTTATTCTGCCTTGCAGACAAGTTTGCAGAATAGTGTCCTTGTTTTCTTTCCAGGTTTCACCTGGGACATTAGAGCTTTCCCTGATTCTGCTAGCACTCTAATGAGGAGGAATTGTTTTAGGAGAGTCTCAGCTCTCACCCCGTTCCTGTTAGACAAAGGTGGTACTTCAGTGACCTGCTAAGATCCCACATTCCTTCCCGAAGTGTCACTCTCGGCCATTTGTACCCCCTTCCCACACACAAACTCTGCTTGTGCTTTTGTTTTCTTTAAATCTCCTCCCATCCCAAGACCATCCTGAGCAAAGAGCACAGCAGCTCCTGCCCACACCTGTGCTTTTGGGAAGGTGGCGCTGCCAGGTGTGTTCCTGCCCCCAGCCCAGCAGCTGCAGCAGGACGTGCAACAGCAGTGCAAAGCTGCCCCCCAGCTGGCCTAGATCACCGCTGACCCCTGTGGCAGGCCTGAAACGCTGCTCTGAAATGTGCTTCAGCTGTGATGAAGAGCTTGATTCTTAGCTGCATCTGGTAGCCACAGGATGGTCTGTGTAACACAGGATGGCTAAGAGTGGAGGCAGCAGGTTCTCTCTGCAGCCTAGCTCTGTCCCTGGCTTCCTCAGGCTGGTTGTGTTTGATGCGGTTGTTCCCTTTGTGCGGGCTCTCCCCTGGCAGAGCCTTGTGCTGAATCAGACCAGTTAATGGCAGGTAGTCACCTGTGGAGCTGTCTGATGTGTCCCTGCATATTCCTGCAGTGAGCAGCAGGAGGGTGCATTTCTCTCTTTAATTAGGCTGAGGGCAGAAGGAAAGAGCTCCCGATCTGTTTGTTCAGCTGGGCTGCATGGAGGGCCTCAAAGTGCGGCCTGGGGATAACGGGGGTGCTGACAGCGTGGGGCGCAGCGCTGGGCGGGGGAGGCCAGAACCGGCACCACCGGAGACGGTGTTTGGCCACCTCGCGAGACTGTCCCCTCTGGAGGCAGCAACCTGGTTGCTGCGCGCAGTTCCGCGGCCTTGGCGCTCCTGCCGAGGTGAATGTCCCTGCTCCCAGCAAAGCGAGACTGGCCCTGGTGAGGGGTTGCGCTCACACACCGAGTTTGGGCTTTTGAGCTATGCTGGATGTGGTGGCATTCTGTGGGGTTGTGTAGAGAAGGTATCATTGGGTTCCCAGAGGGGATTCGTGCTCGGTTGCCTCTCTGCAGCTAAAGCTGGAGGAGGCACAGTGGTGATGACAAAAGTTTCATTGTTCTTAGGTTGTTCTTGGCGTTACATCCTCCTGTGGCTGGATCTAGAAGGCAAATTTTGAGGTGTGTTAGAGAAGGCTTGCAGCATACAGCTGTCATCATCACGGAAGTGAAACCATCTCCTTTAGCCCCTGACTCTCCTCCCTGATCTATCCAATAGCTGCTAGATGTAGCTATGAAGTTTGCCAGGCTCCTCCTGAAGGTCAAGAATAAGAAGCCCCGGAATGAGGTGGCTTGATTGTCCCTTCTGGCCTGAAAACGATCATTATCACAAGATGAACTCTTACAATATATGGATTTAGAGGATTATCCAATTTCTCAAAGGTTAATATTGAAAAAGGATGATAAATAACTGACAAAGTGTGCCAACAATGTGCTGTAGAGCACCTGGGTTTTCATGGAACGTTTTTGATACTATTTTGTGCTTAGGAAGCCCAGATGTAGCCGTGGCTGTGTGCTAAGTGCCCCTCTCTGCAGGAACTGAGTCTGGCTGGTAATTTGTCCTGTTGAGATTTATATGCTCATTTTTGGCAACTATATCTCAGTCGCCCGTGCTGGCAAGGACGGAGGGCTCTATGTGCAGCTGGGCTGTTCCTCAGCCCTGAAGGGCCCACGCAGCCCTTCAGTTAGGTCCCAACCCCTTCCCCTTGGTGGGCTCCTGAGGACAGAGCCAGTGTAAATAAGAAAGGGCTCTGCATATATATATTTATATTATACTGGGTTTGGGTTTTTTTAGGAAAATAGAAATCTCTGGCCTTGAGGTTTTCCATCAGTATGAGAGTTATAGCACTTTGTCATTAACTGTGCCCTTCTCGCACTGTTTGGTTGTGAATAACCAGAAAAGGGATGTGACCCAGATTTGTCAGGCTTACCACTGCTAGCTTGTGCGACCCTTTCCTGAAAGGCCAAGATGAAATTCACAGCAATGGTTCTCTGTGTCACCCTAACTGCTAATAGTCAAGATAGGAGACATGCAAGCACTTTAGAAGCCTAAATTTTCTCTGGAAAGATAAGGAGAACAAAGAAGAGGATTAGTTAACCTGCTGCGTCACTGTGACTGCGCACACTTCCAATCTGCCTTGGGTGGAACATCGTGTGCTGTGATCAGAGGGGCCCTTTTGGTCCTGAAAGCGTGGAGATCCTCCCAGAGAGCAGACTGGAGCTGGAGCAGCCCCGGCCCCGCTCCCTGCAGGGCAGCGCAGGGAGAGCGGAAGGCGAGCGCTGGCCCGGCTGCACGTGCGCAACATCGCATTTGATGCTGGGGACAAACTTTGTTGCCACTCTCTTCAGCACAGGAGGCTTCAAATAATCCCAGTTTGACACTGGACAGAGCTTCCCAGCAGTGGGGTTGGTGGCAAAGCTCCTGGTTTTCTGCACTGCTCTGAAGCCTGCCTCGTCCTTCCTACCCTAGCTCATGCGAGTGGAGGAGGCAGCTCATCTGTATCACCTTTCCTGTCTCCCTGTTCCCTTGAGTCGCAGCACGGTGCCTGGGAACCTGCAGCTCTCAGCAGCCGGTGCTCGCTCCTGGGATGGGTCCTCTCCGAGGCGCCCCGCCAGGCAGGCACGTGTGGAACTGGTGAACCACAGTGGGGCTAAAACGCTGTCTCTTACCTAAACATAGATGTGAGTAGGCCAGTTTGCCCTGAGATAAGAATCTTCCCTCCCCTGAGAGCATCCTAAATTTTCCTTCCATGCCTGCTGGAGCTGGAGTCACTAAAGCCTCCCTATTGCTTATCCCCTGGTCTTCCATCTACCCCTGTTCGGGAGCGTAACCTCAGCTGCAGTCCGAGTGCTCCTGTCCTGCCGGACTCTTCCCTGGTGGTGCCGGGCATTTGGCTGGGGATGCCCTGGTGAGGCACATCCCAAGATCTGGTGGTAGGAATTGGAGCCTTCTTCCATGAAGAATCAATTTATTAATCCAGCCCTAAAAACTTGGGTGAAATTTTAACTATCCTCCGCTTACCCACTTGAAAACATCTCTGTGTGAAGGGCTGCGTTAGATGTGTTGTTTTCTTCTCATTCGTCTCTGCTGCAAGGGATAAGCAAAGTATGCTGAGGAGCTAATTAGTTTGGAAAGCTTTAGCCCATTTCTGCAGCCAGGTGTTCTGCTTCTTATTTCCAATTTGGCCCAAACTCTGACTCCTGCCAGCTTCTCCCATCAGTGCACTGTTTTTATTGACTACAGCAATGGTTTGAATTATCAAAGCCCTGCTGGCATGGTTTTCTTAATAATGTGCCTGTGGTGGCTGAGGCAATGTTGGCTTAATCCTTGCATCCCCCAGCCAGGGTGACAGCTCTGCACTGCCCGGTGCCTTTGCTGTGACCACGAACCTCTCGCCGTGACCCCAGACTTCCTTTCTCTTCATCAAATAATTCTTTTTAGGATTTTTTAAATGGATTTTTCAGGAGCAGGAGGCCACTGCAAAGGAAGTATTTTTTGTGTGTAAATCAAATCGTATTCAGCAGACCAAATGTCACTGAGCAACGTGCTCAGGCTGAATAGATTAATGACTCAACAGAATAAACCTCCTGTGTTCCCCAGGTGCCAAATTACAATGGCTTGATGTAGCAGATGATGTATGCATGTATTTTTAAGCATCTGAGGAACTGGAAGTTATGCCTCCTCGACTTAAAAAAGCAATTTTGGAGTCTTGTTTCTCTGTTTCCTCTTTGTCACATGTTTGTGGCTCTGCTGGAGACCCAGGGTTGCCTCTCGGATGTCTCTGGGAAGGCAGGGCTGCATCGTCACACCGGTGGCACGATGTTCTGCCCGGCAGCATCTCATGGCCAAGGCGAAGCAGGTAGCCACAGGTCCTCCCTGTGCTTGCAAGGGCTGCGCAGGCCACGTTCAGCGCTGCCCTTTGGTGCCACCAAAGAGGAGGCAGGTTTGGGCCAACGTGGCTGGTAACCAATGCCCTCTGCTTGGCGGCGGGGGGGGGACATAGGATGAACTTGTCCTTCGTGTTCTGAAGGTGGCTTTTGAGGAAGGCCCCTTTGCTGCTATGTCTGCAGACTAAGAGTGTGTGGGGACCCAGGCGAGGGCCCTGCGCAGCATTGTCCTCCCTTGAGGGAGGGCAGCTCTGAGGTTGCTGCCTCCTAACTGGGAGGAACTGTTAAATAAAGCTGCAGCCAGGAAAAAGTGCTGTTTTTGTTTTAGTGCTGTTTTGTTTTATTTTTGTTTTATTTTGTTTTATTATTATTTGTTTGTTGTATATTATTTGTTTTATTATTATTTTTGTTTTATTTTGTTTTATTTTTGTATAAATCTTGTGATACGCTTTATTTGCTTATTTTGTTGTGCTTCTTTTTGCCTTTCTTCCTTGTTCCTTGTCTTTCTGGTAACAGGATCTAGCTGTCCTTTTGCAATTACTGCTCTTCTCGCAGTTCTAGTACAGTGCTTGGTGTCCTCCGGACAAGGGTTCTTGGGGATTAAAGGGTATGTGTTTATTTCATGCCTCTTTCCTCTGGCTTATTGACTGTAGCACCTTTGAATCTCAGTGAAACCTGTTTTTTGTCCTCAGATTTGGAACTGATTCTGTTTCCTTCTCTTTTGGTGGCTTCCCTACTTGGCTCGGAAATTTCACCAATAAATCTATGGGCAGCATCTTTATCGCTGTCAGCTGAAAATGGGTCAGAAGATCTCTTCTGCGTGAGGAGCGAGACTGTCTTTAGCATTGATTCTGATCTCCCAATCCTGAAATCACGTATTTTCAATAGAGAAAAAAGAGAGGGGGTGGGGGGGAGAGACTAGACTGGTTTTCTGCGTGTTTTTGCTCTGTCATCCCAAGGTGGTTCTGCAGCAGTTACCAGAAAAATCCCCTGGGGACTGAGATGAATCATTTACCAGCTTGGGCAGATGCTGGTAGAGGTCCGAGGAGCCTGGAACTGCAGTGCAACAGGAGAGCCCGCTCTCAGCTCCCCAGTAACTGAACTTGTGGCTACCTCTTGTGACAACAGGATTGCAAACTGTTCAGGAGATGCAAGCAAACCGTTACTGTACTCAGGTTATGCTAGCCAGGTTCCTTCCTTTTGTCTAATAATAGACTAAATTTTGCAAGACTGGTCTAAGTACATGGGGGCTTGTAGTCTGTTTAGGGACAAGGACTCATTCGAGTTGAGCTTGGGTGAAACTGGCTCTTAAGAGCCTGCAAATCCGCTGGCATTTGGGCTATTCTAATGTTGCTCTCATTTTCCGCTGAGCCCGTGGCTGCAGGGAGCCTCGGATGATCCTTGCTCATAGGAAGGAAGCAAGGAGCAGGAGCCGTCAGCGCGGTGCGCCCGCGCCTCCCGGGAGCGGGGGTGCTGCTGCGTGTCTGTCTGTCCGTGTGTGTGGAGCTGGGGCGTCCGCGCAGCCGGTGCCCAAGCGAGGCCGGGCAGAAGCTGGCCGCAGCGCTCGGCGGGTGGTGGCGCTGGCAGCGTGAGTCACCCTCCGTTGACGTAGCAGGGAGCAGCTAGGACACGTCTGGAGCTTGAAGGAAGCTGAGGACCTGCGTATTGGCTCAGGAGCCTGATTACCAGTGGGCAGCTGTGCCATGAAAATCCTAAATCACTTGTGTCTTTCTTTCTTTCTATTTTTTTTTAAAATGCTGTCCCAGGAGGGGGTAGTTTGCCACCTGCAAAAGCAGCTTCTGCAGACGGCAGTTCTAGGCATCTGTTTTCTGCCTTAGCTTTGGCTTACAGGAAAGCCGAGGGCTCGTGCTGGGGTCCAAAGCGCCCAGGGAGGGTTTCGGGTTGCGTGTGGTGAGCTCGACGCTCGCGCACGCTTTGCTTGTGAGTGCCGGCCTCTTCCTCAGCTGGGGACAGCGTGGTCCCTGCAAGCTGCTGAGATGGGTCTGAACTCATGATCCCAGGAGAAGGAGGACGAGAGAGTTCAGTTCATCCTAACCCAGAGTGATGCCCTGGGTGTTTCCTGGGGGATGCATGTGGCAATCTCACTGCAAAGGTAAGAGATGAGGCAGGCAGCACCTGGTGGGACACAGCAAGGGCGGTATCTGGAGCGCAGGCCCTTCTCTTACTGCACTTGCTTCTCTTCTTTAGAAGAGCACCTGACCCATTTGCAGCAGGATGATTTCTCCCTGCTTTATTTCATCCCAAGTGTTTCTGCTCTCTCAGTTCATTGACTGCATCCCCGATAAAGCCTTGAGAAATGGTTGCTGCTCTGTTTTCTGCTCCTGCTGACGCTGCCCTTGATCTTGCTGAAAGTCAGATTTAGATGGAAGCATCTTTTGGTGGTGGCTCCTGCTGCATGTGGGAAAACAAGTAATGCAGGAAGTGGGGACTGTAACATGCGCTTGGGAACAGCAGAGGGAGCTTGGAGATGGGTGCAGGATCCAGCCTGGGGGATTGTGACTTTTGTCTCACTTGAAGCTCCCGTGGGAGCTGGAAAGATCTCAACCTTCCCCTGGGGAGAGAAGGACGTGGGACTCGCACACCTCCTTGCGCTGGGGCTTCAGGTCCCAGGGACGTTCTTAGGGTCCCTCCATGAGGCCGTGGTCCCCACGGGCTGGCCCCACGCTGGCACTGGGAGCTCTTGTGTCCCGGGCAGCGCCACCCGAGCGCGAGGCTGGCGGGCGCTGCAGCCGGGCACCCTGCGCAGGCACCCGGGCAGTCGCGCTTGCTGCCCGCAGCCCTGGCGCGCTCGCGCTGTTCTTCCTGCAGACCGTGTTGGCAGTAGATTATCCTGCTTTGTTTTTAATGGTAAGAGTTTGCTGGTTGTTAGTGGAAACATACCTTACACCAGGAAGGTTTTGTATGCTGGAGACGAGGGAAATGATGCATCAGAGGCCTGGCTCAATGCTGTGCTGAGGGTGATGAAAAGCCTTTTCAGAGAGCTGCGCTGTTCCCAACTCACGTGCCTGGGCACTTGCTCGCTGTTTTTCTTTGTTAATCACAATTGATAGTTCTCAGTCTAATGATTTTGGATTTCTTTTTTTTGGTTGGTTGGTTCCTCACTTTAGAATAAAAACTGACCCAAATTCAAATCAAGCTACAAAGCTGTAGGGATAAGCTCTGGCCACAGGGTGTGCAGGCTGTGTGTTGGTGCACATCCATGGGAAACACCAGCACCCAGAGCAGTCTGGGTGCCAAAGCCTGCAGGAGCCTCCCGGGCCGGCAGTGTGTGCGGGGTGGCTGCGAGCTGCTGTCGGTTCCCCGGAGCCCTGCGGAGTCCGGTCCTGCTTGTGCCGGCGCTCGCGCTAGCCCGGAGCTTATGCCCGGCTCTGGTGGCAAAGCAGCGAGTGCCTGGGGGTTTAACGGGGTGCTATAAGATACCAGCTATGCTTCCCTTGCTGGCTTAACACTGTACAAAGAACAGGCGTAGCGTGAGATCAGACTGATATTTCCCAAACAGAAATGCGGTTGATTTTCTCTGCTGAAGGCACCAGAATCCCACAGAAACTGCTTTTAACATCTGGAAAATGGAAATGAAACAAAAATGTCTTTGGAGTACTAGGGGGAACAAGACAAATGTGACAGTGAATGAAATAAACTCTGTGAGGCTAGAGTGAAGGGAAAGAATGAAAAATGGAGAAAGGAAGAGAGGGGCCAGGACAGGTGAGGGTCTGGGCCTGGGATACTATTTCCCATGGGGGATTTGACTGCTGGCTTGCTTTGAAATCTGTACGAGTTAGATGCAAAAATACTTTCCAGATCTGCTCCTCGGCAAGCTTGCTTAATTCTTGGTACCGAGCCAGAGACATTGCAGCCCTTTCGTGGGGAAAAGCCCCATGCTCCATAGCCCTGGGTAGGTCTGATGCAGACAGGGATTTTGCCAGCAAGTTTCCCATCCTCTGAATCAGAACTCTGCCCATGTATCAGGGAAACGCATGATGGTTTTGTACTAATTTGAACCTGATAAAGTTCCTCTGGATAGTGTTTCCATGGAAGGGCACACAAGTGTGTCTCAGTCCCATTCTCACCAAGTGACATGCAATTGTAAATGACACCACGTTGAGAATTTAAGCAAATATTCTAGGGAAATTGTTCACTTGATTGATCCTTTTGGGGCTCTCTCCAGGCAAGAATGCATTTGTACCCGTATAAGGTCAGGGCAGAACTTGGGATTTCCACCAAGCAAAAGTATTTTGCAACAGCAGAATTTGCATTTGGAAAGCTAAAATGTGAAATTTCCAGCAAAGTGAAAATAGTCTGTTTGGGGGGTAAATCAAGCCATTCTTATTCTGTTTTTGTAACTTATGATTGAAGTTATGATCACATCATTGTCCCAGTGATGAGACAGTCTGTGAGCACTTTCCTAAATGAAATTTTTATGAGTTTGGTGCGTTCTAGCATAACATTTTGATACGATCAAATTGGTGTTTTCTGTTAGAAAACTGTGTTCTCAAAAATTTCTCAGCCAGCTCTAAACAGTGTTTTCCTTTCTTGCCCCTAAAGCATGCTTGGAAATGGATGCCCTGGTGCAATCCATTGTAATATTTTTCTTTCTCCTTGTGGCATAATTTAGTTAAATTACCTGCAGAGAGAGGGAGCTTTAAACCGCAGTTCCCAGCCCGGAGCTGCTGCTTGGGCCGCTTGCTGCGCTCAGCCCCTCTGCCCCTCAGCCGGGGCAGCTGCAGGAGGCTGCTCCGGGCCCGCTTGTCTGGAGACGAAGCTGTTAACGAGCCCCCGTGATGCCTGTTGCAGAGCCCTGGGAGCAGCTCGCGGCGCCCCGTGTGCTTGGCCGGTCTGCGGCTGCGTGTCCCTGCCCGGGGACTGAGGCAGGCGGGAGGCAGCTCTGCTCTGCTCTGCAAGTGAAGCTGCCGGAGACCTGCAGCCCCACTGAACAGCGCAGGGTTCGGCTAGAAGCTGCACGTCAAGGATCACACACTGGAGCGGCTGAAGGAATCCAAGGAGCATCCATGCTCCCCAGATTCCCTGCCTGGCTTGGATCTCCAGCTCCAAAGAGGCTTTCCGATGTGGTTCTGGCAACCTGAGGGCCCTGGCCCTCTTACAGAAGGGAGCCTCAGACGAGGGCTGCCTTCTGCCCCAGACTGCTAGGACCAGAGCTGGGAATGCCCAGGAGAAATTGCGCAGGGGTCACACTGGAATGACCACGTTTTGGCTGTTGGGGCCAGGAGAGCCTTGGGTGCAGCCCCCGAGGCACATGAGCAGCCTGCCAGTCCCTGTGTTCAGGAGCGGGGGGCACTGAGGTCATGTTGCCTCCCAGACCCTTCTGCAGGGAGCAAACTCATCCTCGTGCAAGGCCGAGCAATAGCCAAGAAGATCTTGATGGATTTGCATGAATTCAGGCCCAAACAGCGGTCAGCACCAACACTGCTGTGGGGGCATCGCGGCTGCTGTCGACAAGGGAAGTGCTGCTGGGGGGTGGGGCAGCGTGTGGTGACCTGAACAGGGATAAGGTACTTGAGTAATTCTTGTTTGATGGTGGTTGTTTTGCCTGGAACATTAATCCTGGCAACCTCCTGAGCTAAAAGCATGAATTTCCCTGGCTGGAGCTGAGCTGCGGGGGCTGTTTAAACGGCACGGGGGGAGGCAGGTCTTGCAGGGAGATCTAATCTCCTGTCAGACTAAATGATAGAGCTGCCAGAAACGCATGATTTTTTAGCAATCATCTAATGGAGAGTAAGTTTCTGCAAGCTCCTCTATTTTCCCAATGGGCCTAACAGGAAACATTACTTCTGCCAGCCTGGCCTCTCGTTCCAGTAGGGTTTCAAGGATTCTTACCCCATAATATGAAAAATCCCAGGATTATCTTTCTGTAGTGTGGGACCAGCTGGGAGGTGAAGAGTGGTGTCCATTTTGGGTGACCAGAAAGGGTAGCTGAAGGTTTTGTGTCTTGGAATGAGATGGGAATGCTGTATCCTGTCTCCACGTTGTTCTGGACCTGGCCTGACTGGGTCTTTAGCTGGTTGCTGTGTCTGGCAAATGGGAGTAGAGGTCTCCTGGCCTACAGATGAATCCCTAACTGGTTGCTTTGGTAGTCTTCCTGGTGATTCAAGTGTCTTTAGGTGGAGGGGAGCAGCTACAAGAGGTAAGACACAATTTGTCTAGGATCTTCTGCCATCATGGGTAGAGATTTTGGATTTGGCAGAGCAAACTTCAGAGCTCTGCTTGATTTTTGAGGGGGTCAGCAATTGAAATCAGCCTCGTATTTTTAATGTGTGCCCTAACCATCAGCATGCCAGGCCCGGAGGCACCCTCGTGCCAGAGTAGACCTTCTGCTTCTGCACGAATTCTGTAAGGAGCTACTGAGGAAGGGGGTGGGAATGATCCCTTGGGGGGGTGATCCGGGCCCGTGTCTGTGCTTGCCTACCTGCCTCCCCTTTTCTGCTCAGCATGGGCTCATCCACATGGAGCCAAGAGCTGCGAAAGGGGGAATGGAGAGTTTCCATCCATCCCTGTGACCCTGACCAACCAGTAACTCTCTTGGTGGTATGCGTGTCTCCTGCTCCTGGAGATGTTGTGGATTCTGATGTTTGGGAGCAGTCGGGGTGCTCTGCCCCGGGCTGCCCGTGAGCAGTGGTACCGGGGCTCTGGGCCGCTGGCTTCGCGCCCTCTCCGAGCTGAGTCTGCAGAGCTCCGTCGACTGCTTCCATCTCTGTCAATTGTCTGATGAAAATAACCTCCCCTGTTTCCAGGGGACCCTAGATACATTTTTTTTTTTTTTTTTTTTTCTCTCTCTCAAGGTGTGGAAATAAGATGTGTTGCTCCATTTTACTGTTTACATGTATTTTTAAAGCTAGTTTATACCAACATATGGCGAATTACTGAAATTAAAAATACAATTTTGAACCAGCTAATTTAGAAACACTGAAAGGAAATGTTTGATTGCTCTTTCAGTTCTTCTTTTCTCCTGGCTAAGGCTATTTGCTGTATTCAGCCCAAGCTTTGGTTCCAGTCCACAAACGTTTTCTTTTAATGAATGATTTTCCAGAAAGAGTTTGCTCAGCTCTCATTCATTCCCAATGATTAGGAAGGCAATGCAAATAATATTTCTCAGCCTCAGCGGGTGGAAGATTCGTGGTAGGTAGGATGCAGACTAGAGCTTTCCTGATGGGGACTGCAAGTTGAGCACAGGCTGGGGATTTGCATGTGGGGCCTGGTAGTGTGTTCTCCTGCGAGCCCTGAGCAGCTGTTTGCACCGAGACGTGTGTGTGGGTCTGCAACCCGGGCAGGAGCACCTGGATCTCAATGTTTTCTTGGCCAGGAACTGCAGGAGATGAGTTTCTTTGGTAGCCAATATTGAGGCTAAAACCTACCAGGCTGGCTTATGTGTGTTTAAACTTTTATTAGGGTAATTACCATGCAATAATTGAGAGTCTTTCTCTTGTCTGACCTGTATCAATTAATTTGCTTTTTCCCCTCGGCGTAGGAGAACTTCTGGTGCTCCCTACCATCTGACTTATATCATTAAAGAATACATTTTCTGCTCCTTCTGATGCATTTCTGTGATTTAGACAGAAGGAGAGGGCCTCTCCCTTTATGGATGGCTTTAATTGAAATCTACTTACCCCACAAAGGGTAATCTCCAAACATCCTAGCAGATACTAGCCTTAGTTCAGATTTATATATACATGCACACACTTTATATATATATACACACATACACGCACATATATTACATATCTATTATATATTATGTACACACTTCCGTGCAATCCTCTGAGACCTGAGCGGGGGCAGGAGTGGGGACCCTGCATCGCAGGTTTATGGTGGCTCTGCAAACTGCCACGCAGGTCCCTTGCATCGGGGCTTGTCTCTGTGGTAGTGTCTTTGGGCACCTGAACCCACTCTCACCTGAACATTTAGCAGGAATATTCTTATATTGCCTTGATTAGCTGTAGTAAAGACTTGATTTGTCTGTGACTTGCTGGGAAGCCCTGTGGCAGTGAGTACAGCCGAGCGTAAAGCAATGACAGCTCTTGCCCTTTGCATCCCGTAATTCTTAGGTTCCCTATATCACTTTGAAAGGTTTCTTTACAGACCAGTCGCAGGCCCCCAGGTGATGCATGTGACAGAAATCCAGCTGCTGCTAAAACATATTGGCTTAGTTAAAGATAACAAATTACAGGGAGCTTTCGCCATGCGCTGGCGGCGCGGAGCTGGTGCTCTTATAGCCTGCATATCTGTGTCTGCCTTTTTGTTCTCCTTTGCATCCTCCAAGAAGAAAAAGCTCTCTGAGACCACCTGGGCCGGGCGCCAGCGTGCTCCTGAGGGAAGGAAGGGGTTTGGCTGAGGGTTGGCATCTGCTTTTGCAGACTTCCCAGGCATGGTTGCGGTATCTCTGGTGCTTTTGGGGCTGGAGGGGCTCAGGCCAGCGACGGGATTTATGGGAAGCTGGAGTGGGCTGGGGACAGTGCAGCTCTCCTCGGACCAGGAATTGGTTGTGAAATGAGAAGGATGGTACATGAGAAGGTCAGGGGGAATGATGATTTGGGAAGAGATGCATTTGGGATTTAAGTGTCTAGGGGCTTCTCCCTGAGGAAGCAGAGAACGGCATCAATGGGGTGATGCTCTTGTGATGGACTAGAGGAGATAGCAAAGCTGCTGTTTCCAGTGCTGCTCTGTGTCCCCTCCTCGCCTTCGCTGCCCAACGAATGGGACTCAGGGATTGGTTTTCTTCACTTCAGAGGGAAGTGTCGTGTCCCTTCTCCCAAACAAGTGCCTCTGTTGTGACAAGGAGCAAAGCTGCGGCCAGGGAGTTGGTAGTGGGAAGAAGAGGGTTTTGTTTCCTCATGGGGATCAAAGCCTTGCCAGATGTGCGGGGCCTCTTGCTGCTTGCTGCATGGCAGTGAAATATGAAGAGGCATCAGCCACTGCTCATTAAACTCCCCTAAAACCCGTGAGTGGAAGCCAAGCAGAGGCTCGGGGTAAAGGGGCTAGGAGAGAGGCTGCTTGGGAGGGAGTGGGAATGGGCCAGCCTGGGCTAATGTTATTTATAAGGGACCCTGGTACTTCTGCATGGGGCAGAGCCAACACCGGCCTAGCAGGAGCCCCGGGGCGAGTGGCAGAGCCCACTGCATATTGAGCCAGGCCCTCGGCTCTGCTGCTGACCGAATCCTTGAGCACCGTTCCAATCCTTGAGCACCGCTCCTCCGCTCTGCAAATTGCTGCTATTCTCCCTGCACTGCTGTCTGAGCACTGGGAGGCTGCCTCGGAGACACGGCCTGGACGCAGGGAGCAGAGCTGGCGCTGGGGCACCTGGCTCAGCCGGCCAAGGTGGCAGCTCCTCTTGGAGATGAGTGACCTTGGGCAGAGGAGGGAGCCGGAGGAGTTAACTGGGACTTTGTCAGCTTTGAGGATCCTTAAGGGGAATCAATCCCAGGTACAGTGTGTGACAGTCCCTGCACCAAAGAGTTTCCAGTGCAAAGTGAAGTGTCCCCATTCGGGTTGTTTCTAGAGCCAGGGACGGCTGCATTTCCCGCCCAGTGCTGTCCGCCCTGGTTTGCACACAGTCCTGCAGGTAGCTTTGCTTCAGGCCTAGAAGGAAGGGGCTTTGCAGTCTGAGACCCTGTCTAGCAGGTTGCAGCCCCAGGAGGGTTTATGGGGCCCCTCTGCCACACGGCTGCTGTTGTGGGGGCAAGGGCGGTGAGACAGCGGTGGCACCGCGCAGCTCACGGGTGCTTGGAGCTCCATTCACCAGGCCCTCTGCTCCTGTCGCCTCTCCCTGTGCTTGCATTTCCTGCCCGAGTGCCTCCATCATGGCCTTGACTCTCCCTTGCATCAAACTCCCTCACTAGCCGTGCTTGGAAACCCCACCAAACCACCCTCTTCTCTCCATGCTTGGAAGTACCCTAGGCCCTTTGCACCACGTTGTCTCTCAGCCTTTCTATTTCGGAGACTCTTAGGTTCTTTGGTAACACAAATAACATCATCTTTCTGGGTCCATCCTAGAGGGAAAGGGAGATCCCTTGGGGCAGGGTGTTGGTTGCGGCACAGGCTCTCTTCAGGTGTATGGACAGACCTCAGAGTTGTTGCCCATCCCCTTCTTCTCCCACCCTTTCACAGTGCTCCATGGGCACTGCTGCCTGTGGCATTACTGAGCTGAGGACAAGGCCGAGACTTGCGGGTTCACCTCGCTTTGGTCCTTGGCACGCTTGCTGAGCAGCAGCTTGCGTGCATGGAGCGCGGCTGGCAGCAGCGAGGGGACAGGCTGCACTTGGTGGCAGCGCCGCCGCTTGGGGCTGGGAGCATGTGTGGAGTGCGTGGGCTGGAGCGCTGGGAGGCCGCAGAGCGTGTGAGCCGGAGCGCCAGGAGGCCGTGGGGCTGTAGCGCTGGGAGGCCACAGAGTGTGTGGGCCGGAGTGCTGGGAGGCTGCGGGGTCGGAGCACTGGGAGGCTGTGCGGCCGGCGCCTTCCCCTCCTCCCGTGTGTCCCTACTTTGCGCTGGGCTTTGCTCCTGTCTGATGGCAGCCGACTGCGGGAGGAGAGGGAAGGGAGCCACGTTTTCTCGCCAGGGAATGACACGGAAGGTCCTTGGTGCTGGTAAAAGCCGATCCTAATATGGGTCTTTAAAAAAGGCTGTGCTGAAAGAATTTGGTGGTTCTGCCCTGACAGCTCCTGGGGGGTGGGACCTGGGAGGGCTGCAGGTGCTCGATTGGCCTCTCGGTGGCAACAGGTGCTGCCTCGGGGTTGTGCAGATCTGCTCTGCAGCCGTGTTCGTTGCCTTCAGTGTGTTTGGAGATTTACCCTGTATTTGGCTACTCGTTTCTTATTGTTGCAGTCACTTTACCAGGGCCTGATTATAAGGGGCTAATCTCATTAATACATTGATAGCATTGTTGTATTTGACCTAACCTAAAAGCATGTGGCATCAGAGTGCTATAGAAATGGTGGTATGTGATTTCAGCATTAAAAGACATATCAGTGTCACCTAACATGGAGTAATTTGGAAACAGTTGGGTGTGCAAAAGAAGGGCTTAGTGTGGAGTGTGACTGTGGCTGGGAGGTGCATGGGTGGCTTTGGGGGACTCTCTTCAGATGGGCTGGAGGACAACCTGGTCGCAGTGCTGGGCTGGTGACGTGTGGTGCATGTGTGTAGGAAGGCTGAAGGCTGCAGAGAAAGTGTGAGCAACTTGAACGTTGTGGTGTGTGAAAGGCTTGTTTATACGTTGAAGGAATCAGGCAGCAGCTTGGCTTGGGAGCGCGTAGCACCAAACGTTTGCATGCTGAGCTGGGAAGCGCCTGCTTGTAGCCCATGGGCTGAAACATCGAGGTGCTACTCGTGTTCCGGGATCCAAACACAGAGCTGACATCCACATCTCGGCAGGACGAGCATCCGCCTTTATACTGGCGCCTGCTGAGCTCGTACAACAGGGACCTCTGGGGAACATGCTCCCTCTGCTTCCTTTAACTACGTTAATGCAAAGCAGTTTTTCTTGGTCCCTTTATGTCGCAGCCCCTTCCTTTGTTAGGGGCACTTGCAGAGCAGAAAGAGGCTCCAGGTTGGTGGAAACAAGGATCCTTGGGAATGGGTCTTTTTGCCAGCAGGTTGCCTGTGGCCCTGCAGCCGTGTCACACAGCTGCTCTCCCAGCCCTGCGCTCCCTGGGCTTGCAGCCCTCCTGGGTCTGTCCCCTTCAAACTGACACCTCCCAGCACAGAGCGCCCTGTCGCCAGCAGCTCTGGGCCTCGTTACCTTGTACCTCCGGGGTCTCATTAGCCCGATCGTGGATGGGTGAGATCCTTGCAATGCCGTTCTACTGACTCCCATTGAGCAGGTAGGTTGTGCTGTCTGCAATGTGCCCTTGCTGGAGGGAAGGGAGGTCACGCTTTCCTCTTTCTGCTGCTGTCAAATGGGAGTCTGGGGCCAGGAATTCGGGTACCTCACCCCCTGCCTCCTACTCAGCTCCCCCCATGCCCACAACCTTGCAGAAGCTGGTAAAGGTGGCTGGTCTTCAATGATTTTTTTTTTCTTCTCCCCACAGAGGGAGAAAAGGGCAGGGTAAAACTCCAATTATAAAGCTGCTCTTGCCAGACATTTCATGCTCCTAATTGCTGACACAGGCTAGTCTGGGTTGTTTTTCTCTCTCTTTTCCTGCTTAAATAAATAAGTAAAGGGAGGTTAAAGAATGCTCATGTTTTGAAGCAAGCTGTGTGACAGATGAGAGGGAGATTTCCACAAGTGCTTTGGCCTGATCTTTTCATTGCTGTGCTAAAAACCACAGGGTGAGGATGGTGGAGATTTATTGATTGGCAAGGGTGGCATGAGCCAGCTTGAATTTTGAAGGCGCAATTTGCCTTAATCTTCCCAGCCCAGGAAGGAGATGAAAGCCTGCAGATGAGTCAATTATCTGGGCTGCAGGCAAGCACCGAAGCACTGCTGACCCGCACACTGAGCGGCGGGAGGGGATTTGCTGACCTTGCACCCCACGAAGGAGCTGAATATGGTGGTGGAAGATGCCCTGTCATTGCGGTGGGGGAGCGTGGGGATGGTGCTGCCGAGGCTCGGGCCAGGCGGAGGAGAGCAGCCGGCTCCCAAAGGCTCCACGGAGGTGAGGAACTGCCCCTGCAGAGCCGGGCAACGTCCCTTGGGCTGCTTTGGCGCTTGCTGCATAGCAGCCATGGCTGACGTATGGAAACATCCTTCCCGGGCTGTGCTTGAGGGAGGTGCTCACTCTGTTGCAGGTTCTTGCCTGGGCATGTGGAGCTGGGGACTAAGGATGGTCAAAGAATTACCTTTAATCTATGCATTTATAACTTCACGAATTCAAAGCAACACATTCAGCACTTTGATGAGCCTGTGTACCTGGCTCGTTTCTGCCCTGCCCAATTTGGAAGTGTATAAATTCTGCTATTGTGCAATCCCTGAGCCCCAAAGGAAACAGTGTTTGGGACAGATCTCTAAAGGATTAGAGAAAGATTTCTGTAAGTGCACAGGGCTCTGTAAACCACTTCCATTTGAGGAATGGAGGAGTGCGGGGAGGCCAGGTGGAAGGAACATTGTATTGAATTGCACAGCTGATTTTTATCTGCCTCCACTTCTTACCATTTATTTCATCCAGATTCATCCAGCTGCACCCAGGAGCTACCTGAGGGACAGCTGTTTACAGACTGGAAGTTTTAAACCTAATAAAACACCATCTCCACCCAAATTGTTCTCCCTGTTGCCCCATCTCTATGGATAGCTCATGGCAGGCTCCTTTCAAGGCAATTTCTAGAATTAGCTGGCTGGGATTTTGCAAGTACTTCCTGCAGAGCCATTAATCGCCTTAGCTGGAGTTGTGTGCTGTCAGGTGCTGCTCCGGGATGAGCAGGTGTGGGACGTGGCAGGCGTCTCCCTCCTGCTGCGTCCCCTCGGGCCGCAATCATCATTAGTCCCTGTGCCTTGTTCTGAGGATGCGGTTCAGAATCACTCACCAGGGAGCGGTAACTCCTCTAAGTGACTCTTGGCTGGGTCAGGCATCCTCGGGAGGCTCATTGGTGCAGGAGAGGATGCTATGGGCTGTTTGGGATGGGCACCACGTCTTTGGAAGAGTAGGGGAGCACAGCGCCTGGTACAGAAAAGCTCTGATGCTAGATGAGGCATCTGCGTATGACTCTAAAAGCACCGACACAATGTTCTGGGGTGTTGTGATGCATAAGACCACAGGCAAAACTGATCCCTGTGTCGCTGAGGGTGTTGTGAGCCCTTTCCATGGGGCAGAGTGTCTGCTGGGGCACAGCCGAGCGCTGGTGGGAAGGGAGGCAATGGTCTGGGTTGGTGTCTCTGCTGGGTCTAAAGATGTTGGGCACTGGGTGGTTTCTGAGGGCTGGGACTGGAGTTCTGGGATAGTCTAGGTCCATCTTCAAGCAAGAAGCTCTAGGAGTGTGGAGCAGTGGCCCAAAGACACCAAACTTCTGGTCCTACTGAAATTTGTACAAATTTTAACTTGAAAAATCTAGGCAGAAAGATGTTTTTGGTTTTGAGCTTCTAGGATGCTTTTCCAAATCACTGAAGTGTCATTTATTATTTAGGGTGTGAACTGCTTGTGTTGGGAACACTTGCAAAAAACAGTCCTACGTCTTTCTTCTGGGGGACAAAAGAAAGGCTGGTGGCAATATTATAGAGGAGATCATATGGTCAACTATGCATCGGATCAAGGCAGTAATTACTCAAAATGTTCCTCAAATGATTATAATTAGTACAATTAAGTGTCTTAAATGGTAATTTTATTCTGCTCAGTAATATTCTGAGGCATAAAAAAGACCTTTATGAAACAATAGATGCGATATATGTAAGCCGAGGCTGTCCTGTTGTGATCCGTACAAGGCGTGCTTGTTCAAAGCTATATTTAGCTCATTCAGTTACTGAAAACTTGTCTGCACGAGAGGAGTGTGAGTGTTGGTTCCACACGTACAAGCAAGAGCAGGGAAGGCTTGATCCAGACGGACACAAAGAGATGGTTTGGGTTGAGCGGGATATGGGGTGAGGGCCTGCGGTACCCATGGTCTTGTGGGATGCGCTAAAGCTCCTCTAGTTCTGCATCTGAGTTTCCTCGGCCCGTTGTGAGCGCTCCCCATGGACAGCAGCACCGAGCTGGTTTGTGATGGTGGCAGAGCTGCCACTCCTTACTGCTCAAGTCAATGGAATCACAGGGTGATAATGTCTTTTCTTCACTATCATCTATTTTTAATATGCTCCCAGCCCTCCTGATAGGAGGCCATCAGCAAGGGTGGGTTGGAGGAGGCAGGTGTCTTGAAGCAAAGGTGTATTTGGGAAGAAATCCCTGTGATTGGGGTGTTTGCTGCTGAAAGCTCAAGAGTGCCCCTGGTCAAAGCTCTTGGTGGTGGGAGCTGCTCCTTGCTGGTGTGACACTGAGTGCTCTGAGGCCTCAGTGCCTTTGGAGTTTGAGGTCCTCATGGAACATGGACAACTGCAACAATTGGAAGCTCTGATTTGCTCCTGCTTGAGGCTCCCCTGCTCCTTTTTTCTCTTCCTCAGCCTTGATCCTCTGCTGCTTATATGTGAAACAGTCAATTGGCTTTTACATTTCCCAGTGATTTTGTGGTGGCTGGTCCCATTGCTGCAAACATTAGCTGGAAACTTAGTTACAAAAGAAAGCACAGAGTCTTGTGGCAGAAGAGATAATTACCTTTCTGATATAATTACGGCTGGGCTGGTGATCCTTTTATCTCCTCCATGTACTTCTAGTGGTAATACAATAGCAGGCAGAGATTAAAATTTACTGGGTTATGGGCTGCCTGCGGCAATCAGAGCAGTTCCCCTTCCCCCTGCCCGCAGCAGAGAGGAGTTTGTTAGGGGCGACTGCAGGTTAAACGTTTGGGAAAAGGGAAGGTTTGAAGGAGCAAGGGGAGGGGAGAGGCCCTCAAGGCTGTGGAAGACGCGGCTGGCCGACAAGAGGCCTTGGTTGGAGGGGGGGCGCCT
>NW_010576815.1:516308-565181 GCF_000705375.1 Tinamus guttatus | reverse complement strand
TCCTCCTGCAAGAAGGTGTCTCCCCGTGGGCAGCTGAGGGGTGGCTGAGGTGCAGCCTCCCGCCAGGCCTTGGCGCTCGGCTACGCCTCAGCGCTCCCTGGGTGCGTCCTGGCGCCCCAGGCAGGGCACGGGGTGGGCAGAGCTGAGAGCAGCTATCAGCCGCCCTAGCACCATCCCCACCCGGCAGGGCATCCACTGAGCCCAGAGACTGGGCAACGCCTTGGAGGCAAGTTGGGTCCTGGCTTCTCTCTGGTGTTCTGAGAAAAGCGCTGCGTTTCCACCTTCACGTCCCCGCTGGTGAAGCACAGGGGACATCTTCCTACGTTGTGGGACGAGGTAACTGTTCTCTCCGACAGACAAGTGCTTTCCTACCATCATCTTCCTCGGGTTTTCAAAAGAGAAGATGATTTCCTTGGGGCCTCCTCGGGGTGGCTACGCTTCCCTGTCCATCCTGTTCCTGTGCTGCTTTTTTCATCCTCCTTCTCCCTGTGCCCTGGTCCTTCCTATAGGATGCAGACAGATCCTACAGAAAAGCCAGACCTACCCTCCTGTCTCCCCAGGGAAAGGTTGCAGCGGCTGGTCTTCAATGATGCCTCTGCGCTACGTGGTGCTATTGCTGGTCCCTGTGCCGCCTCGTGCCCTGTGCACACGTGGAGGAAGGAGGAGCAGCTCTTGGGCAGCCAATCGAATTAGAAAGCCTGGAAAAGGTCAAGGTGGTACCGTTTACTGCTATCTCTCATGGAGCATAAGAGGCATGAAAATTCTGCCGTCTCATTTGTGTAACGGGAGAAAATTGTAACAAGAGAAGAAAATGAAAATGGAAAAAAATCTTTCCTCCTGCAGCTGAATCGGGAAAAGGAAAGTGGCACAAGTTTAACTTGTGTTGTGGCCTGCTGTGATTTCTGTATGGTTCCTGTAGCAGCATGTGCAGCTCCAGTTTCTCACTAGAAGCTTCCTCCGTAGCCTGCCACTATTGTAAAGAATTGGATGGCCTCAGCTTTCTCCTCAATTTGTTTTGCCTGCCTTGCTCTAGGGCAGATCTTGTGCTCAGAATCTGAAAGCCCAGGCTTGAGATGGGATAAGATGAGTCCTGGCAGATCGGCTTGATGCGGTTGAGGCTGAAGTAGCAGGATGGAAGGAGGAGCTGCCCTCGTTAGGCAGAGGTGGTGCATGAGATCCTGGGGGCAAGTGGCAGTGACCAGGCTCGAGGTACGTTGGTGCTGCTTCCACGAGGCTGCGCGTGGCCCGGGCTGGCACGGAGCCTGCTGCAGCGGAAGGGGTGGCTGGACGGTGGCTGACTCGGGCGTGGCAAGACCTCGGTCTGCAGAGACTGTGATCAAACGTGCGCATCTACCTCCATGCTCCAACCACAGTGGAAAAGCTGTTTGCCAGAAGTAAGCAGATCTGCCCAAGCTGAGCCCTGGGCTTCTTTTCTAAAGCAACTTGTGCAAATGGAAAGGGGGAGCAGTGTCCCGGGGGAGCTACATGATGATTCTATCCAAGCATCTCTGTCAGCAGTTTTGGGAACCTCCAGGCTAAAATGCTCTTTTTTAAGCGCAGCAGGGTCTGAGATGAAATGCCAAATGCAGACTTTATCCCAAGTCTGTAAATTTTGTCATCTGCAAAACCCAGA
Organism: Tinamus guttatus; assembly: GCF_000705375.1. Next base: position 563,548 of record NW_010576815.1, on the reverse strand, counting down.
TGCAAAGTTCTCATAGCTACAAGATGTACAGCTACAAGATACACAGCTACATGCTCTGCTCTTGGCAGTCATGGATTGATGTTGTTTTGTGTCCTCCAGCCCCTCTCTTGGCTCTCCCCTCTTTTCTCCCCCTCCCACAAAGTCCCTCTTGTCCTCCTTTGTCGGAAATGTTCGCAAAGGCTTGGGGCTGAGCGCGGTGTCCAAGACCCGCCCTCCAGGAGGAAGATGTATCTCACCACACGTTTTTCTTCTGCGTTGGTTCTTGCCTGCCTCCATCACAGCGTTTGCTCCCCACCTCTTCCTTGACGCAAATCCCACTTTTTTGAACTTATGCTCTTTCTCAGCAAGCTGGATTTGTGTTTAAGCTTTCTTGCCCCCAGTGCTGCACAATGCCAGGCTGCCGTGGAGGTGTGATAGCAAAAGGAAAGGGCAAATGTACATCTGCTGAATCCCTGTGCTTTGCAAGGAAATGAAGGAGTTTCCTTGCCTGCTAAGCGTGTGGCCTACTGAAGATTGCTGTGACAAGCAGTGCCCTTGCACAAATATCCAAGTGCAGTTGGTCATCTTGAGCCATCACAGCTGAGTGGGGAAGTGGGTTTCCCCACGTGGTTGCTCTCAGCCCTCCAGCGTCAAGCTGGGAATGGTGTCCATGCCCCAGCCCTTCTGGCACGCAGCCTGCCTGGTGGGTGGCCCCTGCTGCTGGAAATGCTGTCCTGGGGCCTGCAGCTAAAACGAGCAGCGGGGAGAACCAGAGCAAAACAAATATCTCTGTCACACGCTCAGGATCCATGCTGCATCCCAATGGGAAGCTGTTAGGAACTGGCTCAGGTGAGGCAACCTCCCTCTGGGCTGTAAAGGATGGCTGCTCAGAAAAGCAGTTTTTTCTCCAGTGAGATATACCCAAGGAAAAAGCTTGGTTCCTAAAGTTTTGTTTCAAAAGGTGCTATTTCCCTTGGGAGGCTTCAACCCAGTTTTAAGGGGAAGTGCATTTTCAACCAGCTTTACAACATTATTGCAGTTAAAAACAGCCAAATAAAAATAAAATCTGAAGTCGTATCTCAGTAAAAATGAAACCAAAATGTTTTGTTATTTCCCAGTGGAAAACCGAAATTGATGCTTCTCTAAAAACAAATGTTTTTTGGGAAAAAAGTTTTCTTCAGCCCAGAAGCCATTTTGCTGAGTGTCTTTTTCCAAGAGGTAGCAATACTTCCCAATTTGCTCGATCTGCCACTGAAATGCCACCTATTCTCGTCTTGTCAGGGTTGTTCTTAATGCAGAGGCTGCATAAATAGTGTTTTGTGCTTTCCCTGCTGCTTCTATTTAGGGGCTCTTAGTGCTACTTTCCTTAATAGGATGGTGATGCTGTCGTGCCGGGTGCTGGAGCTCAGCAGAGGTGGAAAAGTAGAATCAAGGCAGGAAGAAAGAAAATCAAGTTGCTGGAGGTTGTAGAACAATCTGGGAACAGGACTTGACTCTTTTAAGGTGTGCTCATTACTGCTGCCATCACCCAGATTTCAGTGCCACCCATGCGTTTTGTGCCCAGCCACATAGCAGATCACCGTTCCCGTTGTGAAGGCAGAAATTTCCAGTTGTGTAGCCCTTAAGACAAAAAAGCCTGAGGAAACAAATATTGAAACCTTGTAGGAAGCTGTTTCTCTCACTGGGGTATCAGGCTCCTCCCTGGACAAAAGGAAACGTGACCTGGGTAAGGGACAGAGAAGGACAGTTGCATCTCTGGAGGGCCGTGCAAAGAGCTGCTCTTGGGGGCCACAGAGTGTTTCGCCATCCCCCCTGCCTGAGTTGTCAGTTCAGAGGTGGTTCCTTTATTTTGAGTTGTGAAATGAAGATTTCAGAAGGAAAAAGAGATTAAATGGACTTGTAATTCCTTCCTGTCAGGCCCCGTCAATAAAATAGAGTGGTTTCTGGTGCTTTATCAGAGAGGCCCTTGGCCGTTCCCCAGCCATGGTGGTGGGGATTTGGGCAGAGCGAAGCGGGGAAAGCAAACCTGCAGGTTACCTCCAGATCCCAGGGCAGCCCCAAGGACCCTCGCACTGATGCACACGGAACTGGAGCTGCCTCTTCCCTCTGGTTTCCTGGGCTGCCAGAGGAAGGAACAACGCACAATAACAAATAAGAGGGCAGACATTGACTAAGCAAATGTCAGAAATGCTTACTATAGAAATTGCACTCCATCCCTCGCCCTGTCTTTCCTGGTCAGAGCTTAATGTCTAGACAGTGCTCTGCTTTATGCAAATTCTCAATTAACTTATGCTGATAGACGGGAAAACTGCTAAGAGGTTCCCTTCTGCCTTGGTCCTGGCTGCAAGTAGAGCCTCTGAGCATCCATTCCAAGGCCTCCTTCTGCTTGGGGATCAGTGGGGCCCAGTGATTTAACAGAGGGAAACCTTAGGGCCAGAAGAGCAGCTTTCCTGGGAGCCCAATGGTCAAAGAGTAGAGCTCGGTACTCGGAACCCCCTGAAGTTTAAACCCAGTCAAGACCTAAAGTCTCCACCCTAGTGCTCACCGTGCAAGTAAGCAAGATATATTGCAAAGAGAGAGAACAGGCATGCTAGAGGCAACAGCGTGGCTTGCCTGGCTCGCTCGGAGCCTGAGCTCAGATTAGATCTCAAAGCTGGTCTTTCTGCTTCTCAGTGGAACCCAGCTCATGCTTTTTGCACACCAGAGCTGCCAATACTGCTTTTGGCTGCTTTTGCTCTGCTTGTACTCGGAATCGTGGTCTCTGTGTAGATGGTAGAAGTAAGCCTGAGGTGATTTAGCCCCTAACTAGACACTTAACTGGCGCTGGAAAGCTAGGAGGGATTTCTGGACCATTTCACAGCAATAAGGCTGTATCAACAGAAAGTAGCTGATTCTGTTGGCCTACATCCCAAAGCACTCTGTGCTAGATTCCTGTGTGCTGCCTCGTAAGAAAGCTGCTGTGGATTGCAGAATCTCTCTTGCTTCTCCTGCGGCTCTTTGGGAAATTCCCCGCAGGTTTCTCCATCCCAGCCCCTAATTCAGTCTTTTCTTTGTGTGGCAGTCAGACTTGCTGCGGTAAATGTGGATGTGGTGCCAAGGAAGGAGCCTTCCCTGCTGGATATGGTTGGCTTTGCACCGTGCTGATGCAGTAGCAGTATGCAGGTAAACTTGCCCACCTGCAAGGGGACTGCAGCTGAGCTCCTAAATTTGGAAGGAATGAAGTAAGCTCATCCTCACCTGGAAAACTGCAAATGTTCATGTGTTCTGCAGGCTTGTGACTCCTTGACGGGCCCAAAGGGGCTGCTCTGGAAATTTGGAAAACACAAACATTTGCTGCTGTGCTGGGACGTTGTATGTCAAGTTCCAGCCCAGAGCATATATTTTTTAATGGCTGCATTATACAGCCCAGAAACACTGAGCTTATGATGAAAATTCTGCCAGACTTTTATCTGCAGCAATTCCAGCCTTCTTAACAGCCCAGTGGAGAGTGGGAGCTTCCGTTATCTGAACTGCCAATTAATTTAAGGATGTTCTTCTATCCCGATATAAAGATGCTGTTTCTATGCTTCGTGACATTGCTCTGGCCTCTGAGGCCCTGCAGCCTTGTCCAGGGGGCACCAGGCTAATCTGCCCATTTGCGTAGCCTGGGGGCAGCCCCACGCACGCTGCCCTGGGGAGGGGATCTGGTGTGGGCGAGGGGAGACGGAGCAGGCCGCCGGGATGCGGGATGGGGCAGGCAGGAAGCGGGACTAGTGAATTGGCGCTCACAAGAGCGTGGCTGCGGATGCGAGAGGTATCGGCGTAGGTGGCGGTTCCTATCAGCACTGGATGCTGCCTCCTGGGCAGGCAGAACATGGAAGGAACGCTGCTGTCTTCTCTGAAAGCCTCCGTACCGGGACGGAGAGGGTAAGTGCGTGAGTGTGTTTAGTTGATTAGATTTCACTAGCAATGAGTTGTCTTTTCTCCCGTGCTACACATGTACTACCGTTCTCCACACACCAAATATAGGAGCTGAGAAGGCTAAAGTATCCTAAAAAAACAAACAGAAGGAAAAAGTTACAATTTCTGTTTTCAGTAGGAAAGGAATAAATTCTGCCATTCCCATGTCCACAGCCCAACTTGCAACAGGTTTAATGCGTGATACAGATGGCTCTGCAATTATTGCCAACATCTACTCGTTATATTAGATAAGGCCCAGGGTTTATTTAGCAGAACCAGATGGAGGGAATACACAATATTTTAGATGTCTTGGCAAACTGTGTCTTCCTTAGAACAACATTACATGTTTGCTGTGATAGTTCTGGCCAAAATAATTAAAAAAAAATCTGAAAAAGGGAATGGGATCTTTGGGAGGTGACAATGAGGCATGTATTGAAGAAGAGATGTTGCAGTCTCCAGAGTTGCCAACTCTCTCAAGATTATTGTAAGTTTTATGGCATCTGGTGCCTTACAGTAATCCCAAGCTTTGAGTCTTGTGATGAAAGGAGAATTATGGCTTTCACTTGCAAATGCATACTTTTTGTAGCTGTACACTAAAGCTTGAAAATATAACCCCAGCTGCCTACAAAAGCTAAGGAATCGGAAGGCAAAGAGAAAACTAATGCTAATAAATGCTATTTTTAATTGTTTTTTAGGCTAGTCATGTGGGCTCAGGGCCTGACTAATTACTTCCAGAGTCAAACAGCTGCTGGTATCTGTGAGTAAGAGGCCACTGCTACAGGATAGAAAAGTGATGCTTGTGCTTTGGGCCCTTTAGCTAGGAGGTGTGGGTGGGAGGTGTGTGGGAAACAAGCCCTGATCCACTTGCTCAACACTGCTGTGGCCTTTGGTTGTCAGGAAGCACCAGGGAAGTGGCGGGCGCTAGCACCTGTTAGGCCAGCTGGGCTGCTTTTCCTCAGAACATCAGGCCAGGCCGTTGGGCCGGTGTCCGGCACTGGCGGGGAGGGCTGCAAGGTCTGTGTCGCTCTCCTTGGGCATCGCCTCCCAAATGCCTCTGCTGAGGAGGCAAGTGCCGGGGTGGCCTGGGCGGGAGAGGGGTAACAGCGCCGGTGGCCCCAGCAGCTTTGGGCTTGGCTTGGTACTTGCTCTATTTATGTAACTGGTGCCAAGGGAGGCTGCGCATAGGGCGGGCTGTGAGGAGGTGTTTACTAGGGGCAGCGTGGTTGGAAGTAGAGCTGGGCAAAACATGTCTTAAATTTGGCTTCCCTTTCTGCTCATGGGATTAGCATGAGCGGATCGAGATGGTTTCAGAAATTTGCATAATAATTTTAGTTTCTAATCCAAGTCTGAAGTTGTGGTATGTTTGGCATTTCTGTGTTATTCTGGAAAGAGGGCCAGGGACACTTGAAATTCTGAGCAAGCTCTTTTGATCTCTTATCTCTGACCTGATGGCTCAGTTCAGCTATGTGAAGTTTTGGACTGCTCAAGGATGCAAGAACATCTAGACATAAATGATGAGGACATCCCATTTCTGCCAGCCCTCACCCGTCTGGCTGTGCCCACGAGGCTCAGCTGGCTACGTGCTGAAGAGCAGATACGAAAGGTGTGAAAACATGGCAAGAGTTAACCAAGAGTTAATTAGCCCTCTGCTCCCCCCATTTCAGTATAAGCATATCCTTGACTATAATTTGCCTGACCTACTTATCTTTTTGTGCAGTATCTGCTCATCTCTCGTTGGTTATATTGTTGAATGATGCAGTGGTGAAGTGGTGTATTTATTATAACAATATTTAGTGTTTTGTATAACAATAATTAGAGGTTCAGTCATGGGCAGGACCTCCCAATGCCAGGTCAGAGAAGGGCAAGATGAACATTAAAGAATGGCCAATTCTTGTGCTGTATCCTAGGTCTTTGTGCTAAGAAGAGGATCAGGTCAAAGAGGCAGCAATTCCTGGAGCAGAAAACCTTGTGAAAAACTGCTGGGGACTGGCCAGTGCAGAGGGCTATGTGGGTCTGGTTCCAAAGAGTACAGATTTCACCACTGCCCAAGGGTGGCTTCTGTCAGGCAAGAGGGCTGAAATAAATTTAGATCTCTCATCTGCAGCGTCTGTTGGGCCCCGCTGTCCCACCTCGTGGGAAATGCGCATCCCTCCTCTATGCAGCTGCTGCCCTGTGCCCTTAGCCCAGTTCTGAGCTGCCAGTTAGTAGGGACCAGAGTCTTGCTGCTCCCATTGCTCTGGCAGCGTAACGAGATGGAGCAGTTGGTTTCAGTGACGTGGTTCATACATGCTGTTTATGGATTTGTATTTTTCTGGAAAAGGGCAGTCTTGGATCAAGTCAAAAGCATTTTGATTTGAGTTGCTTTTGCTGAAAAGGATTAAAACTGAAAATATTTCATTTTAGAATTTGACGAATGAATCAAAAATCCCAAATAACATTTCATTGCTGCCTCACTTTTTTTCCTCTTCAAGTACAAATGCCTGAAATACCCTCTTCCTCTTGGATAATCTCATCAGCCACTGAGCTAAAACCCTCCCTTGCTTGCACACACACAAGAAATGGTAGGATGGGATGTATGACACCAAGCAGCATCAGGAAAGTGCTCTGGACTCCCAGCTCCTGCTCTTCACATCCCCTGATGCCCAGAGCAAAATTCTTGGATGCCCATTTCCAAGGACAGAAAGCAGCTGTCTAACGCTAATGTAGAGAGACTCAAGGTATGACCTACTTTCCAGCCACAGCGAAATGCAGGGTGACTTTTTAACTCTTCCGTGGTGAGTTTTCCCAGTGTGAGCTCAGTTAAATGTTTTGGACACGTGCGTTTTCCTGCCAGCTGTCCTGGTTTGTAGCAAGTGAGCTACCTACTTGCTCTCCTGCGTGCCCGGATAGCGGTGTCCTCCTACCTAAAGCAACAAGGACCCGTTTGAGCAATTGCTTAGTTGCACCAGAAGATGTTCTTTCATCCTGGGCAGCAGCCAGGCCCGCAGCTCTCTGCGCTCTGTGGAAGCCCATTTTTGTTTAAGCGTAGAGTGCTGCTTGGCTGCTGGGTGTCCCGCTGCAGCGTGGCAGTGCGCATAGACGCTGCTCCTCCTTTCCTCTCCCTGGCCTCTGCTTCAGGAGTCAGCCAGCAGACTGAGTCTTGGGTCATTTTTAGTGGGGGGCATTTTACTGTCGCTTTGCTGTGTCTCTTCCTAAGACCCTGGGGCATCTCTGTGATACAGAGGAGGGTTTGCACTGCGGGTCAGTGCCCTGAAAGCTGGTGGCAATCTTAGTGCCCTCTACAGAGGGCTCAGAAAGGCACCATTTTGGTGTGTGGTGTGATGAGGAATGAATCGGATGCCTGGGCCCGTAAAGCAGAGCAGCCCCTTCCTGTTGAATACTCCTTTTTTTTTTTTTCCTGGGGGGATTTTAGTTTGCTCCCATTTTCTTCATCTTATAGCTAAAGAGCTGTTTATCCTGCACTGCAGGAAGACTGTTTTGATAGATACAGTTCAGCTTAGGGACAAGCACATTTATCTCAGTAAGCAGATCAATCTGTCTTGCTCTGGTTAGGGTGGTGTTAAGGAAAGGATTGAAGCCCTGTGTGTGATGCTCTAGACACGCTTTCAAGGGGAGGACTAGATGCAGAAGTAATGTGCAGGTGTCCATTTGGATACATAGATTTGGTGTCGGTCATCCAAAGGAGAGGCAGAGATTGTCCTTGCATACGAGAGGGATTAAGGACAGTTGGTGGGGATGTCACTGATGTGGAGGGATGGAGCCAGCAGATGAACCTGGTAATGCCATAAATTAAACAGTGCAATTAGCATGCCAGATCTACTTATCGACTCCGACCTGGTGTCGGCTGTGTGTCTTTGGTAGTCAAGATAAAGCTTACACGCCGTGAAATCCAATTGAGTAGACAGAGGGAATCTTTCCAAGAGCTCCCATCCCTGCTTGCATGCAGATTTGTGCCACAGCCGGGAGAACAAGGGCCCGGGACTGGCAGCACTGTCACTGCGGCCCGGAGGCGGCCGCCTCACAGTCGCCGCCGACCTGCCTTCAAGCCCCAGGCAAGGAAGCCAGACAGAGCACGGCAACCTCGTGCAACTCAGCAGCATCTTCAGCCTTCGCCCTGCGATTAGGAAGGATAAAAATGCGCATTTTGACTCGCACTGCAACTAGGGATGTCTCATAGTACAGCCCCTGTGAGAGCTGGGGTGGAAGGTGCTGCTGCTCACGATGGAGGCGTTTCAGTTTCCTCCGGAATGGCTGGAGACGGGAGAGCTGCCCTGAGGGGCAAGTAGGGCCCTTTGGGGACTGTGAGGGCTGGAGCAGCAGGGCTTTCCACAGACCAGCCAGCTGGGAGCCCGCTCCCTTTGCTATCACAAACCGGGACCGTACCACTGGAGGTGACAGCGCTATGTCCCTGCAGGGCTGCGTGAAACAAGCCAGACTTGCTGTGCAGTCAGCTTACCCAGCCCTGTAAGCGTTGCACCTGATTTAGATCAGTCTTAGTATCTGTGTGGATGAAGCATGTGTTAATTTTCCTGGAGCAGGGCTACGCCACATAAGTGCGTTTCCCATGCTGGACTGGCTAACCTATGTATGCAGGAATGGCCCTCCTCTTGGTGCTTTGATAGAAATTCACTCCTTTTGCTTAGGTATAGGTCAAAAATCAGACATCTAAATGGCAGCCACTTGGCTGGATTCCGTCTCTAAATAAGGCCAATTCCATTGAAAATTGTTACTACAGCACATGAGAAAAGCAGTCCAAGAATCTGCTGATAGTGGGCTGAGGTCTGAGTCAGTCTAGAGCAATTTATTGTGCAGGATGGACATTAGAGCAGCTTGCATTTCCAAAAAAGATTCATTAATTCAAAGGCTCACTATGTGTGTGGCTAGACTGTTGGGTATTTTAAACTGCTTAGTATTTCTAAGCCCTGAAAGTCTCCCCAGCTCCAGCCAGAAATGGGCCATTTGCTGTTTTTGTGTTCAAATATTTCAGTCATCCAGGAAAACAGCAGCCAGAGCAGCCTCCTGGGGCCAAACATTGTCTGGAGAAAAAGCCCTTTCACCAAAAATGGGGGGGGAGGGGAAGAAATGGAGAATATATATATATGCATATATATACACTTGATTTCTGAAGATCTGCATGTATTTTTGAAAGAAAAAAACTTTGCTATTTAAAGCTTTAAACTTTGCTATTTAAAATGAACTTTATGTTCCAAAAACTCAGGCCTTTTTTGAAAGAAATGAAACAATTCCACAGTATCTTTCATTTCAAAAGAAATACCTTTTCCCATTTAGCCTTTGGTGTAAACTTTCAAGGTGGTCTCGTGACGGTATCAGGCCGGGGGCGGACGGTGCAGGTCCTTGGGATGAGCCCGTGGCGAGGGCTGGCCCCCGCGCAGCGGTGCAGGGCTTGGCCCGCGAGTGACGACGCAGCTGGTCATCGGGGCGATGGTCGGCGCAGTCTGGGGACGCATCTTTAAACCTGTCCGCAAACGCTTATGCAGAGCTGCTGCAGCTGGCAGCCAGCGCGAGTCGCAAGATGGGAGGACAGCCTGTGTGTGCCCGATGAACGTCAGGCAGCTCCCGCAGACGCCCGCAGCTTCCTTGCCCGCCTTGGTTTCCATTTCAAGGTGGAGGTCACCAGTGCTTGAGATGTGGCAGCCCGAGTCCAGCTCTGCCAACTGGAGTGCTTCAGTCCTCCGTGCTTCAGCTTCTGCCGGGGGCTTGGGGTCACTCCTGCCAACACATGGTGTAAGGTGGGACTGAGCCTGTAGGCAAGGGAGTGCTGTGGGATGTGGCGTCTGCTACTTCTTTTAGTAAGACATGCTGTGCTGCTGGCTATTTTTGTATTTTTTTTTCTTTAAGGGAAGCTCTCTCCTGGATATTTTGTCTCTCTCCTAAACCCACTGAACAGAATTGCTGTAAGATTGGTTCCATTCTTAGAAGTAGGTGCTTGGGCTAAGGTCTCTGACAAAGTCCTGTCTGCTCTCTGTTCCCACGTATTTTCTAGGACTGGAGTTGATGATTAATATAAAGGTTAAGATGAAAACACCTACAATATATGCCAGAGATTTCTCCTTGAACAGAAGCTACCCTGGCACCGGTGTTGTCCGCTAAAGAGATCTGTTTGGTCATGTTATTATTTCTTTGTTTTGCTACTTTTCATTACAGCTTTATATTACCTGTTCATGAGCAGGCATCCTGAAGCTGCTGGACTCAGAGATAGTTGCAGTTCTTTCCTGTATATCTCATGCTGTATCCGTTGTGGTTTATTACCAGAGATACCAGGAGGGTGGGAGGCAAACACACTCTGTCATCTGCAGGTGTTTGCTGCCTGCCGCCCTCCTGACTGCTCTTTGTTGAAGCTGGACCCAAATGTTGTTCCTTTTAAGCAGGGACATGTTCAGAAAGCCCCTTTGCTGCGATCGTTTATTCTTGGCTCTCCACTCAGAGAGTCTCTGTGTTTGTTCCTCCTTCCCCCTCCTCTTCCACCTCTGGGGAGATGACAAAAAAGCCTTGTCATCTCTTTCCCAAGAGATCTTTTAGAAGAGACATAATAAATCCACTAAAAGGCAGAGAAAGGAGGAGGAAGACAGGGTCGGAGTGCTTCTGAGGAGCGGGGTTAGCTTTGCCCAACTCCAAGCTGCAGGATTTAGAGATCTGGGCTAAGCGTGAGTGAATTTGGAGGCATTTTCTTGTGACTCTCTTTGCTCAGCTTTTCAGCAAGGAGATGTGTTACCAGGTAGCTCCAAAATGTGCAGCATCGTGTGCCAATGTGCGTCTTGCTGAACCAGTACATAAAAATACTGAGCTGCTTGCTCCTTAAGCAGTTGAAAGAAATGGTTTGCTAATTATTTGTGAGACTTTCCTTTCACTCTCTGCTTTTTTTCCCACTTCGCAAATCACAGAATCATAGAATCATAGAATGCTCAAGATTGGAAGGGACCTCTAGAGGTCATCTAGTCCAACCCCCTGCACACGCAGGGTCACCTAGAGCACGTGGCACAGGACTGTGTCCAAGCGGATTTTGAAGATCTCCAGAGAAGGAGACTCCACAAGCTCTCTTGGCAGCCTGTTCCAGTGCTCTGGCACCCTCTCTGTTAAAACATTTTTCCTTAAGTTCATGTGGAACTTTTTTGGTGCTTTGGTTTGTGGCCATCACCTCTAGTTCTGTCAGTGGCCACCAGGGAAAGGAGGCCAGCACCATCCTCCTCACCGCCTCCCTTGAGGTACTTATATAAACTGATTAGATCCCCTCTCAGCCTTCTCTTCTCCAGGCTGAACAAGCCCAGCTCCCTCAGCCTCTCCTCATAGGGCAGATGTTCCAGGCCCCTGATCATCCTTGTGGCCCTGTGCTGGACTCTCTCCAGCAGCTCCACATCCCTCTTGTCCTGTGGAGCCCAGAACTGGACACAATACTTCAGGTGTGGCCTCACCAGGGCTGAGTAGAGGAGCAGGATCCTCTCCGTTGACCTGCTGGAGATGCTCTTCCTAACGCACCCCAGGATCCCATTGGCCTTCTTGGCCACGAGGGCACACTGCTGCCTCATGGTCAACTTGTCGTCCACCACAACGCCCAGGTCCGTCTCTGCAGAGCCGCTCTCCAGCAGTCCCCAGCCTGTACTGGTGTCTAGGGTTATTCCTCCCCAGGTGCAGAACCTTGCACTTGGCCTTGTTGAATTGCATGAGGTTTCTCACTGCCCAGTTGTCCAGTGTGTCCAGGTCCCTCTGGATGGCAGCGCAGCCCTCTGGGGTATCGGCTACTCCTCCCAGTTTCGTGTCATCAGCAAACTTGCTGAGGGAGCACTCCGTGCCTTCATCCAGGTCATTGATGAATAAATTGAACAGGACTGGACCAAGGACTGACCCCTGGGGCACCCTGCTGGCTACATGAAGTTGATTACAAGCTTCCTTCACTAGGGCATTGGTGCTATTCTGTGGCTAAGTCTGTGCATTTCAGGGGAATGGTTGGCACAGCAGCATTGAACTTGCATATCAGGCAACCTCCTCTCAGCGTATACTGGGAGCCAGGACTCTGCCTACTGACGACATAAATCCATCTTGGTTCGCCGTAGACTAATCGTGCCTTTGGTAGAAACATCCAAGGTGGATGTTTAAGATTACCTTTTACCTCGAAGTATGTGCTATTCCCAGGCTACTGAGGTTTATAAGTGAGCAATTAAGTTGTGATGATGGAAGGGAGGGGGGAGAGCAGTGAAATCATTGGCATGGGTGTGGAAGATTAAATTAGAAGCCTCTGAATGTGACAGTTCTTGCTTTAAATTGTCTTCTGCTGCTTGTGCTCAAGCTAAATTGATAGCGCTGATGTAATGTGAATTTTCTGGTCACGAAACTGTAGGAACAGGTGTCCTATAGAATAAATACTCGGTTCCTCAGGTCCTGGCTTAGTGCTGCCTCTGCTGCCATCCAACATCTCAGCATGTTTTTTCCTGAGCTCCAGCACCTCCTGCTGGTTGAGTCTGGCCCTTTCTGCAGAGTAATGCTGATGCCGCTCTTCTCTGGCCCACTCTTGGCAGCACTGTTATGTCAGTCAGTAAGTCAGGGGTAGTGTTTTTATCACAGTGCAGTGATGGTGCAAGACTCTGTGTGTGCACATCGTCCGCAGCTGGATGCCCTGCAGAACACACATTGCATAGTAAAACATGTCTCAGTTGAAAAACAGACTCTGCTTGGCTTGTCTGTTGGTGGCAGCCAGCCGCCTCCCGGAATTTGGCAGCCTGTTATCAGGTACCCAGAAGAAGGGCTCCTGGGCAGGAGCGGGTAAGGCGCGCACGCCGCGGGCGATCTGTGCCACAGCCTCGTTGCGCCGAACGGGCATGTGCGGGCGCCTGGTCCATGGGCGACAGGCCTGAATTTGGCTGCCGAAACTCCGGACGCCTCCTTCCGCGTGTCCCCTTGGCCTAGGGGAGAGCTCTTCCACTCCTTTCACAACATCCCTGGAACCTCACTTAGGCTTAAACCTGGTTTCCAAGTCCCTCTGCTGTACTAGTTCTCAGCAAGGTTTGTGAAAGTATGAGATTATGGTTGGGTTATGTGGCTAGCGAGGTCTGGCCCTTCTGGGCAGCAGTTCTGGTTAGCAAAGTGACAGTTCCATGCCCAGCCCTCACCTTGGTCATAGAGTGCTTAAAAATCTCACTGCTGCTCTGGCCGCTTGGCACCTTCACCTTAAACCTGGGGGAAAAAATGCCACCAAAAACAAATGGAACTCGCTTTAAATTAAGCAATTAGTGGGGAGCCGTGAGAGGGATTTTGCTCTGGACTAACAGCCCAGTTGGGTTGTGTTAGAGGAGCACTATCCCTAATCATTAGTATTTTTTGTTGAAACAACAGAAGAGGTACAGAAATTAATGAGTAAAGTTTTGCTGTGCCGTCTATGGGGTGTTGTGTGCCTTGCAGGTCCCTTGCTTAAGGAATGTGTGTTCTTGATAGCTTGTGGTCTCCCTGACAAAATTTCTTCCTTTACCATTCCCATGAAACAGGGAAGCCATTTTATTTTCCATGTAGAGTAATTGTAAAGAACTCTTCTGCTTTGGGAGCTGTATTTCATATCAGACTTACTGCATACTATCAGAGGAATTGCTTGTACTCTGCTCTCTGGGTGTAATCAAGTGAGATACACTGATCAAAACTTGATTTTTATATACACAGAGTAAAGTATACATCAATAAACTGCTTCAGATTTTAGGAAATACCAGACATTAGTATTTGAGGGGCCTCTAATTTTATTGCAGGCAAAGACTCTGGCAGGTAATTTCTTGCCTGCAGAAGTTTATTTCTCTCTTTGTCTCCTCCTTGGAAAATGGTGTAGGTATTGCTAAAAGTGCGAGGTGTTGCTCTGTCAGGGCCGGACCCAGGCCTGCTCCCTGTGTAAAGAGCCTCATAATGCCAGCAGGTATGGAGGATTTTCTTCTCACATGTGTGAGGCTCAGCAGCTCTGGAGGAACGTGTGAAATGTTTGTTTTCAGAGAATACGATTTTCAATGTAATGACAGGAATAAAGTTTGAAGCAGCCTGAATGTATTGGTTTTACGCAACATTTATCCACAGCTTGGAAAAGGGAGCTTCCATTTGATCCCATCTCTCTCTCTCTAATTAGGATTCTAGCAACTGCAGGGACTGATTTTGACCTGCGGACCCTGCGAGCTGTTCGAGTGCTACGACCCCTGAAGCTTGTGTCGGGAATCCCAAGTGAGTGCCATGATAACGCTGTCCTTGTTACCCAGTGTTGCTCTGTAGTCTTGGAGTGCTTGGGAAACTCTTTTTCTGGGCAATTCCTTCTTCCACCCTTCCTTGCGGTCTGTGGCTGCTGGTCTTTGCTAGCTCTGAATTTTGTGTCATCCCATTTTGTGCATAGCCCAAATTAAAGTGCATTTTCTGCAGGAGGGTGGCTGGGAAGTTGTCCGGTGACTGCTTGTCTAGGGGGTTAGACTGGCTTCTCAGACATCTGAGATGTGAGGGCCCAACACCCGAAATGTTTCAGTGTTCAGGCACCAAGCTCGTACGAACGCTTGCGTGAAGGGCTGCGCTCAGGCATGCACTGCCCACGCCACTGCCTTTGCTCCACGGCCCCTTGGGATGTTGTGGCCGCATTGGGAGTCTCCCTTGGCCTTCGGGGTTCCCAGCCATTGCCCGTGTCTCTCATGGGGGCTGGGTCGCTCGCTCGGGTGAGGCTTGGGCCCTGTTGGGTTTCTCCATGAAGGCCTCCATCCACCTTGGAGTGGTCATGCCAGCTGGGGGTTTCCCGGCCCAGCCCTGCAGCAGCCGCCATGATGGGCCCTGAGGGGAGAGCTGGTGCCGGGCCCCGAGTGTGGACATGTCCTGACCCCCGCTGCCCTCACTAATGACGTGCTTTTCTCATCCCCACAGGTTTGCAGGTTGTCCTCAAGTCCATCATGAAGGCAATGGTGCCCTTGCTTCAGATCGGGCTGCTGCTCTTCTTTGCCATTGTCATGTTTGCCATCATTGGGCTAGAGTTTTACATGGGGAAGTTCCACAAGACCTGCTTCTCCAACGAGACAGGTGAGAGGGGCCTTGGCCCCACGCCCAGTGCCTCGGCACCGCGCTTGCAGTCCCTGTCATGGCACCTGGGCACTGTGCAGACGCACGTGACAGGAATGAGAGGTTGGATTCCCTCAGCTAACCAGCGTGAACCATTCTGTCTTGAAAAGAAGTGCTGAAACCCAGGGCTGATCCCAGAGTGTCCCAGCAGCCTCCTGGAAAAAAAATCAGCCTAGTGCTTGCACTTTGCCTCTAGCTGCAGGGCAGCACGTGGCCATGGAGCCCTTGGGTCCCTGCCAGCGCGTCAGCAAGGCCCCTTGGGTTCAGTTTTCTCTATTTCATCTCCTGCAGCAATCCTAACGCTGTGTTTTCAGCTTCACTGATGCCTAAACTTTGGCAGGCTCTCTGAAGTCTCCCTTTATTTCTCCTTTCCATTCTTATGTTTTGTTTTTAAATTTTTCCTTCTTTATTTTATCCTCTGCATTTTTTCTTGACTTCCCTAATTGCTTTGTATTGCTGTCAGATCCTTTCTCCAGCTTTGCTCTCATGTTGCTTTTCCTCTTCCGTACCCGTCTCTTCTCCCCCTCTTTATTTACCTGCCCAAAAAGTTAACAGACCCACTGTGCTGGCTGTCACATGCACGCTGGGGCAGCTCCTCTTCTCCCTTTTATCCATTGTGGCATCTTTGGCTTGGAGAGAGATGAATGTGCTTGGGGCCTTCTGGCATGGGACTATCTCTTTGCGTATTAGAAATGTAGAAGCAAATTTCCATGGTTCCTGCTAATTGTACGGGAGCTTTTTGTTGTTATTGTTGTCTTTTTTGTGTTGTTTGTTTTGGTTGGTACATTTTGCTTTTCAGCATTTTTAAGCTATATGAGCAGCTGCTGATTCAATTAATTTCTTTGTAAGGTTTCTGGGACAAGCTGCACGGGTAAGGGAGAACCATCACAGTGTGATATAGTAAGGCTGGAAATACTGATAGCAGCCGAAAAGATAAAGAAAGAAAAAGACAGAATATGGATGGCAGGCAAGGAGCCTTCAGTTGTAGAAAGAATAAAAATGCCCTTTAAATGGGATCTCCAGCTTCCGCAAGGGAAAAGGGGTCCCATGCAGAAGTATGAACCACTGCAGAGGTGCAGGACCAAGAGGCTCAGGCTCTGCACTGGCACTGCAAAGCGCTCGGAGGTGCTGCCACGGTGCACTGACGAGCAGCTCAGCAGAGCCCTCGCTGGGGTAATAACAGCCCCGCTGAAAGATGGGGGTAAAACCTGGCAGTCATCACAAGAAACACTGCAGCCAGGAAATTGGAAATTGTGCGCTGCATAGTGAATGCCATGTGTCTGCCTGGGAATGAGTGACAAACCCCAGGAGAGGGAGCGGGAGAGCAGTAATGCCCAAAGACCCTCAGCTAGGGGCCAGCTGCTGTGAGAAAGCCAGCTGCTTGTCCCTGGCTCGGAATTAATTTTATTATTTATGATTTTTCATGTTTTTAATGCATTTTTTAAATATTTCTATTGTAACATTGCTAATATGTGTTGGTTATCTGGGCTACCAACAGATGGAAATATTTTTCCTCTCTCCAGAAGGTTGCAATTTAAGGTACAATTGAGTGTCTTTAAAGCACAGTCTCGTATTTTCAGTGATTATCACTAATAGAGCTTCCTATTGATTTTTGTAGATGTATTCAAAGTGTAATAAAAAAGCATCCTAGCCAAATCGCTGGGCATCCTTCACTGCTCTTTTGAACAAAGAGCAACATGCAAATAGTTTAACATATTAAATTTACACAGAGCTTTGCAAAAGAAGGATGAAATTGTTTTCTTGCTGTTACTCTGTTTAAAGGCTGCTTGTGAGCAAAGCACAATGATGTGCAGAAGAAATGAAATTTTTGGACTGAGTTTGTAGCAGGGAAGACTCTTTTACCTCTGTGTGTATTCAGTGCAATGCAAGACAGGGCTCAGCCCATTGCTTAGGCTATTATGATGATTGCATAGGAATAAAAATAATGGTGATATTATTGGTGTGTAGGAAGAGGATAATTTCTCACTGAGATGTTAGTGAGAAAGCAATTAAGAATCTTGCGTTTTTTGAAGAATGTTTTCAGATCTGCTAAGCTGCAGCCCTAGAATGAGGCGGAAAATTGTTGGCATCTCTGGTTTGCAGCTAGTGCCTGCAGGCTGAGTGCCACCAAGCTTGGAGGCGCATTCCCCTCTAGTCTGCCTTTAGCCAGTAGGCTGAAGAGTGATTTTTTTTGGCTTTTCCAGAAATTAGTTAGCTTAAAAAGGAGGAATAAAAACACCAAGTGCAGTCCTGTTTGCACTGCCTGCAGACAGCGCTCTCTGACATCATGATGACTAAGAGTTCTGCGTGCCAAGCTGAGGGCCAGGAACAGATTTTTGTCACATGTAATGTTGTGTGTAACTGACTACTGCTTGCTGGGCGGCCACCAGCTAGGAATTGGGAGTGCAGCCAAAAAGTGCTGTGCTTGCGTTGCATACCTCTACATCACAGCACCTGGCATCGCCGTGGGAGGGAGCGGGGCCGCTCTGCCGTTGCAGGTCCCACCTCCCCGAATCTGCTCTTGCATCGGGTAGGAAGGAGTCATGTTTGCAGGCACCATCCTGTTCTTTTCTCGGGGTTGATGTGCTTGCTGTCAGAAGAATCGTAGAGATCAATTCCACCTGCTTCCCAGGAAATGGCAGTGTGGTGTTTCTGGAACAACAGAGTGCTGAGGTTTCCTGGAGCTGGAATCCCTTGTGAGAGGAGCAGCGAAGCATCCTGCAGTCTAATCAGCCAAGCCTTTTAAAACCTAAGTGCTCATCAGCTTTAGAGAGGTTCATTACCAAGCCAAGGCCTGATACCATGGGCTCCAAGCACTGACTTGAGTGTGGAAATGTGAACCTCATTAAAAAGCTGCCTCTGTCACAAAGTAGCAGATTGGTGGGGAAGATGCTCAGGCTTATCGTTGTTCCAAATCCCTGAAGTGAGCAGAAACCTGAGATTTTTACTGGAACCAAGAGGCGCATAAGAGACACAAGTAGCTATTTCAGCTATCATAGAGGGAACCAAGTAGAATCGTCCAACAGCAAATGTTGCTAAATCAGTAGTCCCACATAGGTCAATAATAAACTGCAGCAAGGAGGCATGTTGGGGATCAAACTATGGCAAAAAGATTGAGGGCTCCTTAGCCCAATAGACTGATCTGAGCTAGCGGAAACCTCTTGTCTTGATAAAGAACGGGTAAAATTGGTGGCTGTTCATTTCCCAGGGGATGCATGACTTGTTTTCTTCTCCCTGCATCCTCCATGCAGCCGTGATTGCTGATGCAGGGTTATTCTTAAGGAGACGCTTGTGCATGTTCTCAGCCAACCTCTGCTGCTTATCCAGCCCAAGAGCTGTGAAGCTGCTTGCAGAAAGGAGGGCATCAAAATGATTCACAGTTTTCCATGAGACTCTCCTCTGTGTTTCCCATTCCTGCGTATAGGGACTGGTTCCGTCCGCTGTTAAAAGCCTTTCGTAGTAAACGTGTATTGCATTTACAGAGCATTACCTGGTAACAAAAGGCCAAGCAGAGGGAAAAACAGGGCCTTTTTGTAAGGCAAGTTCCCAAATGATCCTCAGGAGCTGCATCTGGTATTTTCTGTCTGTGGGCTTGCCTCACTAAGCCTGTGGTTGCCCATTTGGGAGCCTGAAAGAGCAGCCATGCGCTGAGGTGTTGAGTCAACCGGAAAAGGTCAAAGACACATGCACACATCCTGGAGCCAGAGTGACTGGTCTTGCTTTCCTCCTGTGGGCTTTTCTGGGTGTAAAAAAATACTCCTAATTGTTGGTAGTGTTGATTTTGTTTCCCTCCTGGTAAGCCTGATTTTTGAACCCGGAGTCTGATGCTCCATTACCAAAACATCATGTCACTCTTAAAGCCCATTAATATTTCTAGAATTGTATCTTTGTCCTAATAGGAGTATTGCCTAGTTTATTTATTTGCTTTGAAAAACCAGCCCTTTATTTTTTAAACTGCTCTCATTGGTGCTTGTAAGGTCTCTGGAGGGCTGCAACAGGCAAGGGAGAAGAGGAAGAACGCAGCCTGGACGCGCCTGCAGCAGCCCCTGTGCAGAACAAGCAGAGCTGCTGCTCTTGGTACTGCTGGGTGTCTTGTGTTGTGGCCACCCTTATCCCAGGGGCTCTGCTGGATGCTCTTCCCTTGCTACGTCAACCTATCCGAGCGAGCTGCGCCCCTTTGGGGAAGGAGCTGCTGCCTGCCCTGGGGCTGCTGCCTTGGGGTGCAGCCGGCAGCTCCTTGTGCAGCTGGACCCGGACAGAGTAGGGGCAATCCCCGAGCAGCGCCGGCTTATGGCAGCAGTGGAGAGTCTGCCCTTTTGCTTTAATGTTATAGCATGGATATCTAACACTTAGCTGTGCTGTGTGAAGGGGTGTCACTAGGTCACAGCATCGCTTTATGTATGCAGCATTCTCAAGGCCTCACTTTTATTTTACTGCACTGTTTTATTGTGGTGTTGATCATTTATGACCTAGCTGAATGCTGCTGCCAGTGATGAATTGTGGGCTCTTCAGGGAGAGCTCTGCGCCATCCTGCCCTAAGCCCCCATTCCACCACAGTCCTATATGATGATTACGTGTATATGATGCTCTTTTACCCATCCAAAGTGGCCTAAAGAAACCTGAAGTGCAAATCAGCTTTTTGAGGTGGTACCAGGAGGGTGCAGAGGCACCATCGTGCTTAAATAACTTTGATTAGTTATTTTTCCTCCCTGTTGCTCTCCTCTGCAGGTGATGAGGTGGGAGACTTTCCTTGTGGAGAGGAGCCTCCTGCCAGGCAATGTGAGAGCGGGACCACCTGCCGGGAATACTGGCAAGGCCCCAACTATGGCATCACCAACTTCGACAATATCCTGTTTGCTGTGCTCACCGTCTTCCAGTGCATCACCATGGAGGGATGGACTGACATCCTCTACAATGTGAGTCTGTGCTGGGACTGGGCACTTCTGGGGCAGTGCTTGAATTGCATTAGTTTGGGAATGGTGGCACTGGAGAAGAGAAAGAGAAAAAAAAAAGTCAATTTGTGAGTGTTTTTTTCTATTGATTAGCACCTAACCTGCTTTTCAGGAAGATTGTTCCCACTTTTTTTAGGGTCGTTCTGCAGGTCCTGCAGAACTGTTACCACAGGCCATGTTGGTGGTAGGTCCTTGGTTGGTGGTAGGGCCTGCAACATGATGCAGTGTGCCAGCACGATGCTTTCATGGCAAAGACTGGCAGATACCACTCCGAAGTGCTGGCATGCTCTGTTGGAGGGTGGATGTGTGATTGGGAGTGTGTTTGCAAGATGTCCCACAGAGAAGTGGTTAACAAGTTGTTTTGAAAGGTGATGTTTTGTATCTAGATGTTTCCTTTATGGACAGGGTCTAGCCTTTGTCTTATGCATTGTAATTTACATTAGTGAAGAATGTCAGCTGGATTTAAGCACCGAAATGCAGTACTCGTGTTGGCAATTCCAGTGTGTTTTTATGAAGTCATCTTCATACCTGGCACAACTCTACTGGCTGTAGAGAAACTCCTGCATGTTGAAATCCTCATAGGGGTCTCTGCTGGCTGTGCCTCCTGCTAGCTCAGACCCTCACTGTTACAGCCACTCAAGCTTAAAACCTTTTCTTCAGTGGTTTCATTTCAGTTCCTGAAAGTCAAGGGCACCTCCACACAACTAACAGCAATAGGAAGGCCACACCATCAGGAATACACTTATTATTATCAAATTATACCTGCCCAGTTGCGGAATTTTGTCTTGAGAGGCAAGCAGCTAAGCTGTGCCTCTGTTTTGGATGATTTGAATAACATGTGCACAGAGCCCTGCAGCCGGTTCCTAGCACCTGCACCAGATGTTCCTACGTACAGTGGGCTCTGGCTCTTTGGGAGTCGTAAGAGACCTGGGCAGCTGTGACACATCTGTTCTCCGCAGCTTGGTGCTTGGCTTAGATCTTTGCCTGCCTCCCCAGTGCACGTGAAGTGGAACAGTTCAGGTCTGGAGGATGCTCCAGATGTTTCTGTACTTCCTTTGTCTCTGGTAGTGAAGTTATGGGTGTGCAAGGCAGGGCGTGCTAGAGCTCCCACTGGGATGCAGTGATTAGGAGTGCAGGGTTGCAGTGCAGCCAAGGATGCACCACGTCATGTCCTGCAGCGCCTGCGCCATGGGCTGGGGTCGGCGTTGAGCCAAGCTCTGTCACGAGTTGGGCTGGGCAGCGCAATAGGCCAGAGATTATGGCACCTGTGGTGGCTAGAGCACCATGAGCATTCCTAGGAGCAGCGGCTTGCAGGGCTGCGTGTGCAACGTGGGGGTCTGTGCGTAAAGCAGAGCTCAGGGCTGTGTCAAGGCCACCGGCTCTGGGTGCTGTGACCGTCTCTGTCCCATGGCGGTGCCAGGCCGCACGCACAGTCAGGACGGCTGTAACCTGCACTTCCCCATGCTGCCCTAGATGGAAGAACCAGCGTGGACGTGTTGACCAAGGCTGGCATTACTAATGCTTGCAGACCATTCGACTGGCTGGTCGGACTACAGGTGGTTCCGTCTGTTTCACTGTGGGCTCTAGACCCAGGCTGGACTCTTTGACAGACCTTCTTCTGAGGGTTTCTGTAGCAGCAGTGAAGTTTTTTTAATCTCAACCACAGTAAATGGTACATATGGTGAAAAGGACATATCCGCTATGTTGGATAAGTCAATATATCTGATTTATTATCTTCTCCGCTCATTTCACATCCTGGCCATTTCTCACCAGTGTCTTTCTGCTCAGCCTCATCTCTCCCCACTGAGGGCTCTGCTCCCCACTGCACTTCCCTCCCCTCTCCTTGGAAGTTCATCACACAACCTGCCTCCCCCATTCTTATTCAGCATCCTGCCCCTTCCTTCTGCAACCATCCATTGTAAGAAAAGCCCGTCAGCATCCTGGTTGGAATTGATTAATCAATACATAGTGTATTAGATCATCTTCTCACAAACTGCCTTTCGTACCACAAGCAAAAACCAGAGTTGACTACTGGAGGATTGATTTTTTTTTTTAATTACTGTGGCATCATTTCAGTTCTTCGTTAATCCGTCTGGAAGTGGATGCCGGATGGGATGCAGTGAGTATTTGCTGCATCAATGGCACAGGCCTCACCTGACCCTCCTGGAGAGGTTTCGAAGGCTGGTGGGTTTCACATTCCTGACGGGTAAGAGGGTACCTGAATGGTCTTCTTGTAGGATGGAAGAACTGCAGAATTTCAGGCCAGAGGCTGAAAGGCAGTTCTGGGGGGCTCAGTGACTACCAGGCTTGGCATGCTGCCAGCAATGCTGCTTCTCCTTGTGTCTCGTCTAAGGCAGGAGCACGCGGGAAAAGGCAGTGACCCCATGCAGTCATCGTGAGGGGCATCAGCTGCTCGGGGAGGCTGAGGCCCCTGGCCTCAAAACATTTTGTGTCTTGGGCTGCGAGACTGCGTCGTTAGAAGAACGGAGACCGGTTCATATTAGAAACGTGGGGCTGTTTTTCTTGGTTTTAACTCTTTAATGCTTTTGAATTCAGATTAAATCTATACAAGCCTGCTCTCCCAGGATGAATGCCCCTTAAGGGCAGCACCATCACTCTCAACTACGGAGTCTGTGCTGGGGAATAGATGTCAGACTGGGCTCGGGTCACCAGCACCAGGCAGGCAGCCCCGGTGTGCTGAGGAGCTCGTGACGCTTTCTGTAGGTGAGCAGCGGGGAAAACACGGTAGAGGAGGAAAGGAGATACACTCTGCAGTCACCAGCTTTTTTGGAGCTTCAGTCATCTGTTGTTTTCTCACTGTTTGGGTTTTATTTTGGTTTCCTCTAAGCCCAGTTTAGGCTCATGCAATCTAAAAATGCAGCCAAAGCCAAGGCACACTCTGATAATGATCGACAACTCAGCAAGGCGAGTTTTGACTGTCAGGCTGTGTGGCAGAGGTAACAGCAATGCAACCATTAAATCTTTCAGCATGGAAAGGATTCATCCATGCAACAACTGCTCTGGATCCAGTACCGCCTGGATCAGGTGGGAGTGTACTGGATCTACACTGGGTCCATATTGGACGGAGCTGGAGGATGTAGCCTGTTGCATGCAGAATTTGGAGTAAAAGAATATTTGTCAAGATCAGTTCACTCAGTTTGTGGAGGATGGCTAGTGTGTCAGCGTATTTCGGTTCAGAGAAAGGGCGAGAAGTGAGAGGTTCTTGGTTGTTCAGAGAGCTTTGACTTAACATTTGGGGTCCTGCACTGATGAGGAGGATGGCTTTGGCCCGATGCAAATCATGCAGCGATGGAGGCAGTTTTGCTGCCAGCGCCGTCCTCAGCTCTGCTCAGGAAACCGGCCTTCCACCCATGCAGGCTCCACACTGGAGCTGAGAAACGGACCTGCTTTCAGTGTTTGTTTAATTAAGATTTGCAAAAGGCTGTGGGACCATAAAATGCAATGTCTATGCAGACGGATTATACTTTAGTAATAAAAATGTGTGCTTTTCCCTTCCCTCACAAGTAACGAAGGGGCGGTGAAGGTCGCTGGTGCCTGGGCTTGGCGGTGCCTTCTTTGCAGCCCTCATGCAGCCCTCTGGGCGTGCTGCGGGCTGCCATCTGTGCGGAAAATCTCACTGTCAAGAACTGAATGTCCAAAAAGGAGACAGAGGAGTCCTAAAACTTTATTTGAATAAAGGGAGAGTCCACCGGGCATATCCCTGTGGGGTCTCTCAAATTGCTGGGAGATGCAGCCTCCCTTTTATCCTAATTTCCCAACCGAGGGACGCCCTCTCCTTTTCCCCCTTGGCCAAGGTACTCAGAAGCTACAGCCTTCCCGGCCGCCTACACCGAACTCCGGCCTCCCGCCACCTGTCTCACCTGAGCTCACCAACTCCTTTGTCCCCCTTGCTGAAGAATGTGGGGGAATTGCCCTATTTCCCTCCTTTGTAACGGCCCCCCTCTCCTTGCAGATGGCTTTTTTGTCCCACTCCCTCATGGCTCCACTCAGTCTCCCCTCCCTTTGTGCTGCTCTTCAGCCAAACTGTGGAGAAACCCCCTTATTGATGAATACAGAAACTTGAGCATTCTGCTCACGTTCTTGCTTGCCCAAGCCCTCTCCCTGCTGTTAGAAGGCACCTCCTGCACACGGGGTCCTTTCCTAGGGCTGAAACCACGTTGATGCCAGGCAGTCTAGGACCAAGGCCCATTACGGGGAAGCTGAGGTTGTGCACTGCTTCTTTGATGGGCCGTTCATTTCCTCCTGGCCGATGAGCAGATTGATTGCTTGCCCTGGATCAATAGCACTTCGCTTCTCCCCTTTTCCTGCTGCAGCCCTCGCTGCTGGGCCTGGCCGTGGGGTGCTGCGAAGAGTTCGGCCTTTTTGTCTGCGCTGGGGATGGCTGAGGTCAGTCGTGGAGCCTGGTGTCCTTTACTAGCCCATCACTAACTTAATTAAGGGGGAGCTGGTTTCTGTCCTGAAAGTAACTTTAAGACCTAGGCCTAGCTGAAAAAATAGGTCTGTGGTGGCATCAGACACGCGGAAGAGTTTAGTGTAAACTGACCCCCAAGGAGAGCGATGGCGAGGCTCAGTTTGATAGTTTGACTCAGGTCTTTCCAAAGGTTCCACTGAGATCTTCTTTGTGAAAAATACTTGTCGTTTCCAGAGAACTGAGATGTCTTCGTATGTGGTGCAGATGCAGTCTTTCTGTGGACTTAGAGAAAACTTGTATCAGAGACAAGGCTTTGCAGTAAGGAACCTGCCTTGCAAATATTGCCTCCTCCTCCAATGATAAGATGATAAATTAGGAGAACAGGGAGAATACACAAATCTCAGACTCATATTTCCTTGTTGCTCCACTGTTTATACTTTCATGGAGCTTCCTTTTAATTGCATCCAATGAAAGTTTTCTAGCAAGACTACCTGGAAGGCGACTTATGCTTGAAGCAAAGAGATTGAATCATCGGTCAGATAAAATGCTTTAAGAATAAGCATGAGCTGAGGTAAACTCCTTCTTGATCAGCTCAGGAAGGAGTTCAATAGGGTCAGAGCAATTAGTCCAAAGAGGCTCTTGAGCAACCTGCAGGCTTGGCAGCTTTGGCCTGGATCTAATCACAAGGTCTAAGGAACAACAGGTGATTGAAGAAGCAGCTTCGCTGGAGCATCTGCTAGAGCAGGGCTGGCTGCTCCTGGAAACAGGGGCTCTGCTGCTGCAGCCAGTCTGGGTGCAGGGCCGTGTCCTGCCCTGGGCTCCATGCCCTGTCCCTCAGCAGCGGAGCCGGTCCAGGCCGTGCCGCTGGTGCCACCGCTGTCAGCCTGATGCCGCCGTGCTGAGCTGGGCTGCTCGGCCCCTTCTCTGCTCTCGTGTGGGCGCTCCTCGGGGCGAGCAGTGCCTGCCCACCTGTGGCAACCTGGGGCTCATAAAACCGTTTCGGAGATGATAAGTGACAACTGGTGATGGGACTGTCTCTTCGGAACGTTACGTGCCTTAATTAATTAGTCTCTGTTCAGCGTTTCGATACATGAAGTGTTGCGGCGAGCCCAGCATTCCGACAGCCACAGGCTGCTGCTGGAGGCAGAGGGTGTTAGCATTGCAGAGGGAGAAGAAAACTTGCAGCGATGCTCTCCAAACTGTTAGCAGACTAAGGTGTGTAGGTAGGGCAAAAAATGAGACTGAGTATTGGGGACCACTGTGGAGGGGAGATGGAAAATGTAAGATGCAAAGAGAAACTGTGGTGCCTTGGGATATGAGTCCTCCTAGAGCAGAGCAGTCAAAGTTCTCATGAGCAGTCTTTGAGAAGCAAATCTATCCCGATCTTCCTCTGGGTCTAATCCTGGAATTAAGCAGTGATATTTTAGATTATCTTGATTAAAAACTTAATCTTTGTGAATTACAGTGAACTATCTTTTGCATATTGCTGATATAGGCTATTTGGGGATATTCTCTTGTGATTTAAGAAAAAAAAAAACTCTTTATTTTCTTGTGCTATCATAGGGATTCTCATTTTTTCTCATGCAATAACCTAATTGACTGTGAGACTTTTGCCTGCCTTTGACTCTGATTACCACGAACTCCCATGTTTCCCATGTGAAAACCACCGTGTTTTGCAAAGTGGGAAAAGCCAGAAAACTGGTGCCTGCCTGTGATTTCCTGAACATGAGAAATGATTTTACTGCGCTAAGCAGAGCATTGGCCACTCTGCAGAGCCCGTACCCGAGAACAGGCACAATCTCTCTCAAAGGAGGTGGCTGGTTGTTGCAGCACGGCTGCGGCTCGCTCGGAGCTCAGCACTATCTGTTATCCGAGTGGATCGGGTGGATTTCTGAGCTGTCCTGCCCTGCTGACGCGGTGGAGCTGTTGCAGCCGGCTGGTCTGCGCTGCTCCGTAGCCGCGTTGAGGCCGTCGCAGCAGAGAGGCAGGCGCGGAGTTACCAAGGAGCTGAGCAGGGTCCCGGGTCATTTGTAGGAAGTCGTGGGCTTGGGCTGGCTCCGCTGCAGTCTGTAGAAGTCTTATGTTGACTTTCAAAGAGCTGGGTTTTACCTTTCATCTTTTCTCCACAGGAGCTCAGAGCTACATGGTGGAATTTGCTTTGCAAAATAGGGACTCCTTGCAGGAAAGGAGAAATGTCAAAGTGTATGCGTGCTCTCTTTTGATTATAACGGCAAGAGATTTTCATGTTTCTTCTTCTTTCTGCTGTCAAATATTAAGTGTCCAGTGGGTATTTCAAGAGCGAGCATTGCCTAATTTGCTTGTAGGTAGGAACAAGCAGTTCAAATAAAATACAAGTTTACCTTGAAGTGGATCCCAACTAGATCTTTACCCTCTTTGAATTTGGAGTACCTTTGGTTAACTTGGCATTTTTTATTCCCCTTTGTGCCTTTGAGTTTCTTGTTTCCTATAAAGATATGGAAATTGAAGGTCAAGATATATTTGCTCTATTTCCAGCTACCCCACAGGTGGTAGCTACTAGGACTTTGTAGCAGTAGGAGAGAATCTGTTTGAGCCGATCCTGTTTGGAGAGCTCACACGTGCCTTGCCAGATCTGGGGGATGTTTCTATACAAAGGCCAAGTCTTTTGACACTTGGTCTGTTACCAGGCAGAGCAGTGAGTGCAGGAATCAAGCTGTTGCTGCGATGTCCCGTGCAAAGAGCTTGGATGTGACTAGCAATGGTTGCCTGTGAAAACGCCCTCAAGGAGGTGGAGGGTTTCCTGCAACAGAAAGGAGAAGGGCAATAAGGCTGTAAAACTGCATACCCACAGCCTGGGCACTGCACACTGAGGTTCCTCTGTGCTTGCTGCCTGCTTGTGCGGTCCCTTTGGGGCCTAAGGACCACCAGACTCTCAGACATCTATTAAACCTGCAGTTAGGGCTTGAAGGTGACTTTTTGCTGGCCTTCGCTTGTGGTTATGGTTTCCTGTGAGGTTTCATAGTTGTGTTTCCTTATGTGCGATGGTCACACTAACTTTGTACCACCAAAAAGGCGTAGCAAAGTCCATGTGCCTCTTGAGAAGGTGGTTTTGAAATTGTTCTTTTCTCACAGCACACCTCTGTGCTGTTGTCCATTGTCATTGGAAGTGACCTGAAGCCAGAACCTCCTGCAGAACAAATCCATCATAGTTAGATACCAGCGTGGGTGTCAAGAAATGACGCTTTGCTCACGCTCATGTTTGTGCCCTGGGGCTGGCAGCTGGCGGTGTCACTGGCCGAGGGGCTCTGCGGTGTATTCACTCTCCTGAGCTTGCTCCGTGTGCGCGCGTGTGCACCGGCTCACTTGTTCAGAATTAACACGGCCAAGAATAAAGCTGTTTAGCCAGCAAAAGCATGGGGAGGCAGGAAAAGAGGAAAAAAAATGCCTAAGTGCTGCTTTTCATTATTGCCAGCAGGAAGGAGGAGGACAAGGAAAGGTTTTGTTTTCCTGCCCAGAACTGCACACGTTTCTGGGGTGTGATTTGTTTTTTGCATGCTCTGCTGTGTGCGGTGGCTGAGATTTGCTCCAGCTGAATGCAGGATGCCAGGACCCTGGGGTGGCAGAGAGCAGAACCTGCAGGACAGCCTGAGGAACGTGTCCACGCCTGCGCTGTGGTGTGGTTGTGCTCTATTCCTCCCTGCAATGTTAAAAAGATGGAAAAAAAAATATTGCTAGTGTCAAGTCGCACCTGCAGTTAGGATTACTTTAATCTGCTAATGTCGCTGTTCATTCATTTAGATTATTACGGTCACTTGTGGTGGCCTTCTAGGTCTGAGCATCTTTCCCAAGCTTGAAAAAATCATGTATGAACAGAAGCACCTGCTGCTTGTGTTGCTGTCGAACAGGAACCTAGCAGCAACATAAGAACCAAATCGCTCCCTGGCTTCACATCGTCTTCCGAGCTCCGTGCCCAAACTGTCCTGAGCATCCTGCTCTTGAGCAGAAGGGACAAGTTTCTCATTTCCTATTTCCCTGGAGAGAGCCTAATGCCAGGCTGTGGAGGAAGGAGGAATGGGATCTCTCTAATCACTTCATTAAGCTGAGCTATTGTGTGGCTAATGGGGGTCTTACATAAATCCAAATGGCTCTGCAATTCATGTGAGCTTCAGCCTGTTTTTATGCTCCCAATCACTGTTTAGTGACATCCTAGTCCTAGTATGGAATGCAATGCTCAAGTCAGTAGTTGGTGGGTTGGGAGAGCTTGATGTTCCTCTTTCTGGATAATTAGATATTCAGATAATTGGAAAACAAGCCATTAGCAAAATATTAATAGTGGCAGAAAGAACTTTGTTTCCTGGCAGGGTGAGCAGCATCGTCCTGATTTTGGAGGTCTTTGGTCCCACTGTAGGTAAAGATTTCCTCAAAGACCTTAGAGGGAGTTTTTGTCTGAGGAAGGGTATATGTGGATTCAGTTGACTGCTTCCTGGAGCTAGTGTCTTTAGCGTTTTGATTCCAAGATAAATGCACATTTTTAGAGTACCCAAAATAACTGATCTATTTTTTTTTCTTTTTTGCTAGTAAAACCTAGTGAGATGTATATAGTATAGTGGTATAATAAATGGATACATCCATCAATAGACTTGCGATACAGCTGAGATCAAACGCTGCTCCCACTGATTCAGATTTAGAGATTACACTTAAATAGCAAAACCCCCTTGGAGATCCCTGAACTCACGTCACAATATTTACCTGATTATCTGGAGCACTCTGGTGGCCCCTGTGGGAGAAAACACTGTGGTAAATAGAGAAATCTGTACGATTTATGGATCCAGTGTGGGGCGAAGAACTCTGTACCACGATCTTAAATCACTGTAAATCTTGGAGGGTCACAGAGTCTGTTTGCCAAAGGGCCCAGCTCCCCGAGCCTGCAGAGTGTAGCATTGCTGCATGGCTGCCTTAGGCTGCCTCCTTGTCTGGAAGGTTTTGCAAAAATCTGAAGATGTTATAATAGAAAATGTAGAGTCTTCCTAAGGCTGAAGTGACTTTGAAATATTTAGGCCCTAAGATGGGTATGATGAATGTCTCTGACCATGCCCAGGTCTCCATCCATCTGGAAACACAGACGGTCTGACCCAACGTCCAGATGGAAAATCTCTCTAAGGCTAAAAGGACTGGGCCGTTGCAGTCCTCATTCAGCAAATTACCCCTATTCAGAAAAGCACTTGAGCAAATGCTTGGAGTTGGGCAAGGGTTTAAATGCCTCACTGAATCCTCAGTGTGCTGTTTAGTGTCTCCCTGCAAGTGTATCCAAAATGACAGTGGGGCAGCCACCCCCAAGGCTTTAATAGAAGACATTCAAAATATACAGCAGGAGAATGACATCTAGCATGTACACTTTAAGATGCCCTTTAACAGAGCAATTGCTCTCTGAAAAGAGATGAAAATCTCCCCAAAGAACAGCGAAATCATCAGTGCTGGCCAAGTGATGGAATCGCCAGCCCAAGAAGTTCACTTGCTGCTCGACGCCGTTACAGCATCCAGGGTGCAGGCAGCTCTCGCACACCCGGCAGCTGGTTTCCTACACAAAGAAATCAAGGCTGCCGCACACTTTCAACGTGTGCCAGCGTGGCCTGGAGTGCGAGAGAACAACAGAGCACTCTAGGCATTCCAAAGCAGGGATTTGGGGTGCTCTTGTAGTCCATGCAGGGACCCAAAGTGCCTGCGGCTGGATTCCCCTGCGGCGACGGCTGCGTGTGGGCTGGGCGAGCACTCGTCTGCCCCTCCATGCAGGGCTCGCGTGCCCGGTGGGCGCCACTGCAGGGCTGCAGGACGCGGTGCTGGTGTGCGTGGTGCCGTGCTGAGCGGTGCCGGTGTGCATAGTGCTGCGCTGAGCTCCTCAGCAGCACAAAGTGGTACTGGTGTGTGCGGCGCAGTGCGGAGCGGTGCCGGTGTGCACAGTGCTGGTGTGTGCGGTGCTGCGCTGATCGGTGCCGGTATGCGTAGTGCTGTGCTGAGCTCCTCGGCACTGCGTTGGGTGCCAGCAGAAGGGCTCAAGGGATGCTGCGGAGAGGGAACTCACCACTGATGGTGGCGTGAGGCTGCTTTCCAGCGTCACCCAGCCCTTGCCCACGTTGTGTCCATGGGACACGGAAAGGTCTGCTGGAGCAGAGCTGTCCGGGGCCAGGCCACTGTCCTGTCCTGTGAGAGATGCGCAACAAGCTGCAAGCTGCAGCTTCCCTTTGGGAGAAGGGTGCAACATGGTTCCTTGGGCTGGCTCTCAGGAACTATCTGAAGGTTAGGAGTGGGAGACTGCGGCCTCCCTCCTGCTTCTTCCTTCATCAGATGAAGTTCCCAATGTTACAGAGACTTTCGAGACAGAAATTTTCAGTCCAGGTGGTTTTGTCAGCACCATGTTCTTGCTCTTTGTGGAGTTTCTTGTGCCAGAACCCAGCAAACATTCTGCTGCTCCCTCGTGGGAGGAAAATTGCCCAGTAGCTATGTGGAAGGCAGTGTAACTGCTTGTGAAATGAGAGAGACTGTACATCAAAGCCACGTTACTTGGTGTCCGGGCTGAAAAGTCCTGAGAAGGTGAGAGGAGCTCGTCCAGAAAGATTTCTAGTGTGGGAACTCAAGGTGCCAGACAGGCAGCTGGCAATGGGCACGTGGCTGAGATTGCAACTGTCTGAGCAGTGTTCATTCCTCCTGCACCCTAAGACAGACGTTTACACCGTGTTTAGAGTGCCTACATTGGCATCACTTTGTTTTGTGAACTTGAAATTGGTGGTGGTGGAAGTACCATGTGCCGTGTAGCCAGATAAAGTCTATGTGCTCATTAATTTCCAGAAAGAGAAGTGTGTGAATCTGGAGCAAGGATCTTTCCTCCATATAACTGACTAGAGTAGAAGCTGGAGGGCGGTCTCCTTAGTAGATGAAATAGGAAAGTGGCCTAGTCTAAGCAGATCTGTACTCTGCACTGACCAGCTATTTTCCTGAGGAATGTGCACATGTAACACCCCACTGTTAACATTTTGTACAGTGTGATCAAGAATGTTGACTCATTTAAACAGTTTTCTGCTGTTGAGCATTTCTCGGAGGCTTTTGTCTGAACGTTTGGAGCCATTGCTTGAGGTATAAAGGCTTTATTTCTGCAGGAAGAATCTAGATGTGCATTTAAGATGATGATCAAGCCTATGCATTATTCTTAGGGCTGTCCGTTTGTACAACGATTTGGGGCATTGGTCCATGATTTCCTGTGTTCAAAGTCAGAAGATGACAGAGTATTGAATTCTTAGTGAAGTGTTCTGGAAGTCCGTCCATGTGACTGGCTCTGTCTTGCTGATGGAGGGCTATGGGCCATAGCGGCTGCTGAGTGGGAGGAAAAGTCTATTCCCCATCTACCTGCTAGACCGTCAAAATCCATACTTTGGTCTGCATGTATCTTTATCCTTCTGTAAATACTGCATGCATCCTTGAGCAACCAGACTGCACAGAGCTGTAAATATGTGGGTGTCTTTTGTCCGTTTGGGCCCAGCTGCTGTTCTTTGATGACAGCAGACACTGAAGCCCTGCTGATCGGCGCAGCAGTGTCACAAAGGCCATCGAGGTAGAACTGGATTTGTTCTACGTGTAACGTTACTTATCCCTGAGTCTCTTCAAGCCAGGAGTGACAAACCAAGCGCTCTCGCTTTCCAAGCATCTGCCGCCCGGAAGCAGTGCCCAGATTCCAAGGAACAACCTTCCCAAACTTCCCACCGCAGCGCTGGATCGGTCTCGGTGCTCACCAGGTGTAGGACCTTGACAGGGCTGTGTCCCCTTCTCAGAACTTCTCTGTACACCCAGAAAAAGAGAAACTGGGCAGATCACCTGGTGAGGATCCTGTAGTATTGGTTTTAATAACCGCTTATCTGAGCCGTGTTAGGTGAAATGACTTGATTTGCTCGGTTTTAACGATCATTTGATCTTTAGATTTATAATGATTAATGAACCCCAGGAAGGGAAGGTTTGCCATTCATTGGGAGTTGCTTAGACCTAATTCACACTCATAATTCAAGTCTCTAGCTATTTAAAAGAAAGAAGAGGTGAGATCAGCAACCAGTAGCAATAAGAGAGAGGTAGAGTCCCTTGGCCAGCCAGTAATTTCTGACAGGGAATTAAAGGCTTTCAGTACAGGCCAGGCGGGAGGCAGGCGTGCTCGGGAATGAAGCAGCTGAGTGAGTCCATGCGAGCTGGGGAAAGAATGAATTTTCTATCAAGAAATGTTGTTAGCATATTTACTCATTGGTTTATTGGTGCCATAAGCCTTTGGATCAAGGCATAAAATATCAGCATTTTCTCCTGTTCATTCTCCCCAGCGCTGTGTTTCTTTGGAAAGGATAAATAAGGCTGCAGAAAGGGAGAAACAAAGGGATGGATTTAGCTTCTGTTTAAACCTGACCGAATTAACATTATCACTGCATGCAATGGCTGTACTTAAAACATGTTCATACATGGCTAACAGTATCCTAGCAAACCGCAAGTGCTGCCAGCTTTGAGGATTTTACTGCGAGGATTCGGGTTTGCGGGTTGGCTTTGAGCGTCTGGAGGCTTTCCTCCAAAATACCCTCCCGGAATTATAGCTCGCCTGCTGTCTCATTTGGTACATTCTAGCCCTCCTCATTGGGAGGACAGGCCAGACATTTTGAATCCTAAATTATCAAAAACCGAAGGGCTGATTTTCTGTGCACGTTTCCCCCTTTTCCCACCATTCATTTCCTCTGTTTGAGGCTTGCATTTGTAATTCCTGCCCCGCAGAAACGGTGTGGAGCTTTGCTCTTTGCTTCAGGGGTGGGAAGATCTCTCCCAGGCTGCCCTTCCCTCCGGGTTTGGATTGCCCACCCTTGACAAAAGCCCCTCTGCCTCCAGAAAGGCGTTTTCTCTGTTCAGTGCTGCGGGTGGATCTGCTTCGCCTTGTGGTCAGGGTAGCTGCGTTTCCGTTCAGGAACAAACCCCGCGGTCAGGCTTGCCGCCCAGGTGCCTTGTCCTGGATTTCCGAGCGCGCTGGGGTCACTGTTCCCAGCTGTGCAGATACTGGGGTCTTGGCAGCAGAGCTGGGGGCTGGCCCAGGAGGACAACCCTGCGGTTGCCCCAGAGCAGCGCCCAGGGCTGGTTTGTCACCGCTGCCAGGCACTGGGGTTTGCGCGGCCCTCGGTAGGGCAGGACTCGGTGCGCGCGCCAGGAGGCAGCTCTGCTGCACGGGGTTTGCTGCGACTGCTTTGTTTCATCCTTCCTAATTATTCTCGCTGCTGTAGCAATAATCCAGTGACAGTCGGACAGTTGCTTATGAGACTATAATGTGACAAATGAAAGTAAAATAAGAGATGCTTTCTTACCATTGCTTCGTTGCTTTTGGGCTATTTCCTGAGACAAACTGAGCATACTTGCCACGTTTTCAGGTGCAAGTAGCTACTGTGTTGATTTTTGCCATCCTTCGAATTCTCCTCCTCTGGGCAGCCTTTTGTGCCATTTCCAGTGTGGAAGCCTTATCTTCAGTATCCCAGGCTTCTTAGAGACTCGGGTGGGTTCTTGGCGCAAGGGAAAAGCCAGTGCCAGGGCTGCTGTCTCGCCCCTTGCCCTGCTCGGTAATGCGGGGTGACGAGGGCTGCCCCAGAGCAGTGACAGGGCCAGTTCGGCTCCCGCGGCGGTGCCTGCCCTGCGGGTGCGCGGGGCCCCTCGTGCGCGCGGGCCGGGCACATCTTGCCCCAGCCGCTCGTCGCCTCCCGGGGGCGTCTGCGTCCCCACGGGGTTTGTGCCTTGGACCTCGGGGAGGTTTCAGCCCTAGTGGCTGCTAGTTTTATTTTTTTCCTTTTGTGATCTTATCTGCTTGGTTATCTCTACAGTGTTTGGATCTTAACATCGGCTCATTACTCCTGTGCTGCTGTGGGGCTCTGGCCCGGGACCAAACGAGGTGACATGAAACATCATGTTCAAGAGCCCCCGCGCTCTTTCCCCTTCATCTTGAGTTAGAGGCACAGAGCCAGGAGGTCTTTTATGTCGAGCTCTGGGAAAAGATTTTTATTCTATTTTCAGTGCCTCATTTTAATGGGGGAGTAATAGCAGCATCTGTCATTCTTTCCAAAACTTTTGCGAATGACCATTGACAGCTTCTCACCTCACAGACCGGATCTAAATAGGCTGAACTCTCCCCATCTCGATGGATACTGCTGGCTCCTGGAGGATCTGCATCCCACCCTTAGGACATGCTGGAAGCGGGGACGTGGGCCGTCCCGGCCGAGCAGCAGGCCCTGCGCACGGCTGCGCTGCAGGTTTGTCCAAAGGCAGAGTCTTGCCATGCCTGGGGCTCTCTGTGCGGTAATGAGGCTCTCAGCTCTTCTCAAGCTCATCATGCTTGTGGCATAAAGTGCTGGTCACAGGTTCTCAGTTGCCTTGACAAAATCTGGAAGCATCATTTTTTGCTGGCAATATTTATAAAAATATGTCTGAGAATAGTAAATTCTCAGAGGGTCAGAATACTCCCCCCTCAGCACAGTGGCCAATTTATTAGAGTGATTTTTCTTCATTCGCTTTTTGTTTGCAGGATATAAAATATTCTGGATTTGATTTTGATCCTCTAAATGAATAGCTGTGTGTTCTGCAACTTTGCACATGAAATGCCTGGGGTGCCAGGTGCAGGGGATTTTCCTTTTGGGGCAGAAAGATTATTTTTGTTTCAAAGATAGCATTAATTGTTGTATTGTGAGAATCAAAGGTCTCTGGAGATTCTTCATCTGATGGCCCCTGGGGAACCAGGAGTTATGAAGGGAGTCAAGTGCAGGGGGATTTGCACTAGGTGGACTGCTGCTTTCTTCAGCAGTGAAACTGGCTGACCTCTATCCCACCCCTTAACCGAAGCAAAAAGGTAGGTGAAAAAATTACCTATCTTCTGTGAGGTGAGAATCTTCCCAATTTCAGTATAAACGTGCAGTTCTGGAAGTTGAGCGTGCACCCCTCCAGACAAGCCCATTTGGGCAGATGCTGCACAAGGGACTTGAATGCCTGTGGCCGCAGTTCAAGGTAAGAAGGCCTGGGGGGGTTACTGCGCTCTGCAAATGCCTTTCTTACCTTTCCTGCCCTCGGGCAGCAGCTCTCTCATCCCAAAGGACTACCAGAGCAGCATTCTAATCCAAGTGTTCTTGCTACTTTGCAAAACACAATTGGGAGCTATCAGAAAAACACAGAGGTGTGATTATAACATGGTACAGCAGGAGATCGAGACTCTTCTGTCCCTAATTAACTTAGTCTTCCCTCAGATGGAGCTCAGGGCTTCCCCAGATCCAGTCCAACCCTCCATTCCCATGGCTTCAAACACAGCAGGGAAGCCCCCAGCTAAGGAGTTCTTGTGTCCATCTCACACCACGTGTAAGTGGGCATAAACCCAGGATGCAATGTTTAAGCTTGATTCCAGACTTCTCTACAGCTTCCCCACGGACCTTCCCTGTGCAGGCTCGGGAGTACGTAGCATTGCGAGTGAGTGCGACTGGGGCTGATGTCATTATCCAGCCCGTTCCTGAGCCCTCCTCCCCCGGGGCGGGCGCGTGGGGCGGCTGCCTCCCTGGTGCTCCCCGTGGGCTGGCACAAGCCCTGGACACCCGTCCACTCCTCACCTCTGCCAGTTTGATTTTGCTCAGAAGGGTCAACCACCAGCACGGCCCCAGCCCTGGCTGTCACGTCCCTGCAGAGCTGAACACCAGCTGCTCTCTGCAATGGTCTGTAGCATCTGGAAGTCAGTAACCGAAGTCACTGCGCTGACTTTGTGCCAAGGTAGTATTAGATCTGGAACAGGCAGAAAAAACACAGTTGCAGATGGCTGTTTTGCAGTTGCTGATGTTTTGTCTGGTAAACCACCACACCAGGGCTCGAGATGCAAAACTTCTGCCCCTTTTTCTCCCACCTGACTGCTGGAAGCCTGGAAGTCGCCATCCTTCACGGGTCTGTGATGGCTTTTGCCCTCAATAAAGCTGGGGGTAGTAATTACAGTCTCCTCAATGGAGACTTCGGTGGTGCTTTGGGGTAAAAAGGGATGTAAAAGATTTTAAAGATGAAAGTTTCTTGTTAAAAGAAGCAAGAGGGAAAAGTAGAAAAAGAATGGAGAAAAATGAATATTTTGGAAGGGGGCTGGATTTTAACATCTCTTTTGGTAACTGAGAAAAAAGGAGCTATTGTAAAGCTCTGCTGAATGAGATTATGGCTTTCCCAGGGAGTGAGGAAGAAGCTGCACTCCTCCTTGAATGTCATCAGGTGAGAGCCTCAGGCACTATCTCCATGTGCCCTAGACCCATTTCTGAGGGTTTCATTATTTTAAGAACTTTACACAAATCCCTCCAGACCCTTTTTTTTTTCTCTCCAAAATAAAACAGGAGATACAAAAAAAAAAAAAAAAAAGGCAATTGAATGTCCCGCTGTACTCTAGGCATGAGATTATGTCCCTTGTTGGGGAACAGTGTCCTGTGCTCTCATCTGATGAAAACATTTGCCTGAAGTCCTGGCTTGGGCTGGGCAGGCTCCGCAGACTCTCCCCAGGGTTTCCGCTGCGCTAGTGCAGTCCAAATGATCCTGAATGTTTCTTGTCCGACATAGGCAAGAATAGTCCTGCTGCAGTGCAGGCTGTTTAGCGGGCAGTGGAGGAAAAAGACGGGAGGGAGCAGCAGGCTGTTTAGTTACCAGTGGTCAAGTTGATAAGGAGCTAAATTGGATGTTGGCATTTTGCACGTAATAACCTTTTTATAGGAACCACAAAGAGCGACTATTTAGGGAGCTTATTGCAAAGGAAGAGGTTTAAGGAACAAAGATAACTGCAGGAAAAGGAAAAACCACAATGAAGAGTTTTATTCCTTCCCCAGCCAAGAGGAACCTGGTTCTTCAGAAATACAAGTCTGAATCTCTCACACCCCCTCAATAACTCGCCTGGGCGAGTGCATGGTCAGCTGCTTGCTGGTGTTCCCTGTCCTTCCAAGACCTTTTGAAACCCCTGTCCTGCAGAACTGTCTTCTATTTCAGGGGAAATAGAAGTTTCAGGGGAGCTGTGGGGTTGTCGCAAGGGACTGCAGCCTCGCAGCGCGTTTCTGGTTGTGCTTTCAGGGTAGCGCAGGGACCCCGTGCAGGCTGGGGCGCTCTGCAGGGCGACTGCGTGGAGCGGCTCCGTGCGCCCCTCGTGCCAGGCTCTCACCGTTCACCTCTGCTCTTGGGCTCCTTATGCTAGGAGCAGGAACAGAAAGAAAGAAAGAAATCAAACATAAATAGCCTTGCTAATTAGGAAAAGAAGCAGGGAGTGAATTGTGAAGAATCAGATGAAAGGTAAGCAGAGGTCACTACTCTATGCCAATTTTCCCCAATGCAAAAGCCCTTGTCTAAGGAAAGATTGTATTTTAATTGCCCCAGATAAGTCAGGCTCTGCCACTGGTTAAATCAAATAAAAATGAGTAAACTTTAGGTATACTGTGCATTTTGATTAAAAACATGGTAAAGAACTAACAGTCTGTGGTGTTTATGCTGTGCCTCTCTCTGTTAAATTAGCTCCCTTGGTTATCGAACCCCAGCCTGGAAACATTTACAATAGTTTGTGCTAGCTCCTTAATTGCCTCTTTTTCACACTGTTGGAGAAGGTGCTGAGCAATGCGATGGCAGAATTTCTTCCTTCGAGATATGGGGCAATTGCCTCAGGATTTCTATGTCTGTCAAAGCAGCTGAAAGAAGAAACTTGTGTAAATAGCAAAGTGGCTCCTTGTTTAGACACATGAATCATTTTGTGCTTGTACTGGTAAAAATGTGGGATAATTCTAAGGGTAAATGGGAGTCTATCAGCTTGAAAGCCCAAACAGCCTTTTTGCTTATCTCGGGAAGCCCAGTTGGAAATTCCCAGGCAGTATCAACCAGCACTCTGTCCTGGGGTCTGATGACCAGGGTGGTGCCGAGCTGTGACTTGACACTTTGCTTCTGGAGATGCTGCACTTAGTGGTGGTGTGAGCAGATGCATTCGATTTTGTACTAGTACTGGTTTTGGAGCACGTACTTGGTCAGCTAATGGACTGGAATAAGGGCTTGTTCGAAGTTGCGGGTCACCCGAAGGCCTTGGGGCACTGGGGAGTGCTGTCGTACACTTGCGTGGGCATCACGTCTGCTGGAGGCAGCGTGGGGTTGTCCCCAAGCTTGGAGGGGCTCTTCCTGCAGGCCTGCATTAACCTCCTGAGCAGCACGGGTGAGGGCAAGTCACTCATAAAGGCTGTGCAATTTATAGCAATGGGGAGCGACTGCAGCCTCGATGCGGTAAGCTGCTTACACCAAAGTCAACGTGCTCACGTGAGGGTCTGGTGCAGCCTCGTGTGGGGATGTGGCTGGGCTCTCTGGGGCTCTGAGCATTCTGCTCCTGCCACCAGTGAGATGGACTGGATGTGGGGAGGAAGGCCAGAAGAGTGACTGTGTTGTGACCAGAAATGTGGAAAACAGCTGAAATACAAGACTTCAGTCTTTCTTTAGTGCTCACATTCACTGCCGTGTGACCGTCCTTGAACAGGAGGCTCTGCTTATACCACCCAGCACATTCCTGTGGGGAAGGTCTGTGTTGTTCTGCTGCTTTTACCTTGCCTAAGAGGATTTAATCAGGTTAAACTCTTTAATAGGTTATTTGAATAGATTATTTAAGCATTATCCCTGCCTGTCTCACTCGGCCTTTGGTATACACTGAATGGTGTTGTGAGCAGCACAACATAGTGGCAGATCTTCTGTTGCCGTTCGCTGGGAAGAACCATTAGCTCCAGATCAGAGACCCTTCAGGTCTAAGGTACCTTTGGGGCATGGCCTTAGTGTTCAGTTCATGGGCTGCTGGGAAGTGGAACTCCGGTATTTGGGAATGCCCCATATCTCTTGCCATACAAAATGTAGATTTAGGTCCTGTTGCAGAAGACAGGAGGAGTGAATGTGTGGCCAGGGGTGCTGTCTGCTCCATGGAAAGGGAAGGGAGGATTGCAGGGATTGCTCTTTGCTTTACTTGCTCTAATTTGCAGCCTCTATATCTCTGCAGACCTTGGATTTGTCACCCCATTGAACAGAGGCAGATATTTGCTGTGTGTAAACCAAAGTCACCCTGTGCACATTGGGCGTTACTGCTGCAGGCCGCGGTTGGGCAAGCTGAGGAGGTGCTGCGGGGACTCCCCTTGCTGGGGGCTGGTGGATCTTCTGTGGAGGCCGCCGTGTCTCCCTCGGTGGCTGCACTGCCGGGCCCTGTGCGCTGCCTTCCCGCCGAGCGAGCGAGTGCTCCCCCTCACCGGTTGGGCAGAGCGCCCCGGGTGCGGCAGGCTGGAGCAGCCTGCGTTCCGCTCTTGCAGCACTGAGATGCCCTAGGGACGTGACAAGCTCTGGGCACAGGGGTTGTGCGTCTCTGTGTGCTCCGAGAAGCATAGGCCGTGTCTGCCAGGATTAGGGCTCCAGAAAGGAACGTAAAACATAGTATAAAAGCATTTTTGGTCTCTGAAGCCCATTGCAAATGGGAGTATATGGCTTTCAGGCTAATCATTTCAAAATATATATTTAAATGAATTAATTAGAAGAGCTGCTGTCCTGTTAACATAATGAGCAAGGGCCTAGCAGCTCTCTGGGTGTGAGGCACAGGAAAGTCTGAGGGGTCCCATCAGCCTTGTCTGTGGTACTGGCCAAGTCCCCCAAGGCTTGATTGCGGAAAATATCTTGTGCCTATTCGAGTGCACTCGCTTGTCTTTGGTTTTATGGCAGCTCGGATTATTAATCTCCCTGCAAGACAGCAGATTTTTAGCCTCTGCATGTGTTATAGATGACAGTCTTCACCTAGCTGTTTCTGCAGGGCCACGGTGCTGGTGACACTGCGTGAGGATGCTCTAATTGTGCTAGATGCTTCAGGAAAGGGAGAAGGGGACTCAAAAGCAGCTGTGCAGAGAACTAGTATGTAAAGGTTGCCTCATGGTCATCTCCAGTTTTCCTTGGTGACCCAGGCACTCTGGCCCTGCAGAGGTGTCAAGGTGAACAAGCAAGCAGAGTCTCACAGAGGTGCTGTTGTGGGCTGGGTTGTGTGTTGTGGCAGAAAAAGAAAAAACAACAAAGAAAAGGCAACACATTTGGCTAGGTATTGTGGGTGCATCTCAGTTAAGTGCACCAGGACAGAGGATGGGAGTAGCTTGGAGATAACAGCAGGATGCTGCAGGGGAGGCCACGCAGCATGTCCTGTTGGCAGGACCGCCCCAGGGCTGGACTTGCTGACAGGGGTTTTCGAAGCCTGAGGTCGTTCCCTTGCTTTCTGCTTCCCCTGTGACCTGCAAGGTGTCTCTTGGGCTCTCCGTGCCCGGTTCCTGCATCCCAGCACTGCTTCCCTGGGTGTAGTATGCTGGCAATCTTAGCTGATGTGAGCTCCCAGCCTCGCTGCCTGGGGCACTTCTTGACCAAGGCTCCAGCAGAGCCCTGCTCCTACTGGGATTTCATCAGCTTTTCCTAAGCAGTAAGAGAGCCCGTGTGTGTCTTGATATAATTCCACCCCACCGTTACAAGCATTTTTTCTAATTCTTCCCTATTGAGTTAGACCTGTGGTCAGGATTAAGGAGCCCTGATGGTGAGCTGGACATTAAACCAATGCGTTATCTTAGCTAGAGCACAACATTGTTCTGTTCTGTTGCCTTAATGACCAAGCTGGGCTGCAGCCGGAGGTCCAGCTGCCCTGCTCGTGAGGAGCTGCCCAGCTCAGCCCTCGGGGCCCTTCCTGAGGGGACGAAGTTGGTGTCTCGGCAGCTCGCAGCTTTGGGGCGTTAAAACACCTCACCAGGGTGGAACTGGGGCCCTAAGTTGTCCTCAGCTTCAGGTCTGGGAGCCCTGGAGAGCAGGTCCAGGTCTGTGGAAGTTCTGCGTTCTCCGAAGTTTTCTGCTGGCCCTGTTGCCTGCTGCTTTGTCCTCCAGCTTGTCCTGGACACCTGTGTGGGCGACAGAACAGACAGAGCGAGGCCTGGCCCTGCCCTGAGCAGAAGGCAGCATAGCAGGGCTCAGGGGAGGGTGCTTAATTAGTCGTATTTCAGCACATTTCATTTTAAAGGCTTTGATCATGGCATGGAATCGAGGATCTGTCGCCAAGTTTGGGCTTCAAACGAATAAATAAATGATAAACGATCATTTGGCTGTATTGAACCTCCTGCACTCGCATGTTTATGCAGCTTCCCCTCTCCCATCTGTTCCTTACTTTGGCTCTTCCTCCGTATTTTGGAGTGCCCCTCGCCAGATTGAGGGCAGCTCCCAGCCTTGCATGAAGGCTTCTGTCTTGGTCAGTGCAACGAGAATTAAATATCAGCCTCTAAATATATATATATATGTATGTGTGTATATATATGTATGTGTATATATATGTGCGTGTGTGTATCTATATGTATATGTAATGCTAGTTTTGCAGGTTAATCCCAAGCAAGCAGGCTGGGACTACACTAGGCCCTTTTTCTGTGTGTGTTGGGGAAGTGACGCTGAGGATAAGGGTCCTTAGCGCCCTGTGCAAGGGGAATAGGAGAACAGGCAGAAGAAATGTAGAAAAGCTGAAACAGGAGCAGATAAATGAAACGTTGAAGGCAGGAATTGAATGCTGCTGTGGTGCAAAAACAGGTTTTGGAAAAGACAGTAAAAATTCAGTGCTGAGAGAAGGAACTGGACTGTTTTCTCCGTTTTTCTGCATTCTTGTTTTCCCAACCTGTTTTCTCTTCAAATTCTTTTGCTCATCTCACACTGGTTTTGCCTTTAGCAGTGTTGGTTTGTGGCTGGGTTAGTTAGTTCTTGTCTTGGGTGACTCACTGATCAACTGACACAGAAGCTGCTGAATATGTTAGCTGTTTGGAGAAATGTTTGTCATGCATTTGAGCACCAGAGTCTGCTCCTGGAGGAAGGATATAGGCAGACAGGCACCGTATTAAAGTATCTCAGAAAAGCTTTGTATTTCCATCAGTACGATAAGTGCTATCACCTGTAAAAAATACTCTGACTGCAGTCACTCTCTCTGCGTGTTGTCTCTGTGTATTTTCTTGGTGACATCTACATGTGCAGGGACGTTTCCGGGTGGCATAAGGAGCACACGTGGTTGGGATATTCGTGGCTGCATTTTAGGTTCTTTCCATGTGAATGTTCTTCTGCAATGTGAGTCTCACTTCCAAGTATGATTTGGAATACTGACTACAAAGCACCCCGAATAATAAATAGGAGGCACCAATATCAATTAGAATTAATGTATTTTGTTGGAGTTGGTGTTTGTGAGTGCTTCTCTGCAGTCCCTGCTGCTCTCTGCAGTGCTCAGCTCATGATGGAGGAAGCGGGTTGTCCTCCAAGCCTGGAGGAGGAGGAGGGGCAATGAGAGGCCTTTGGCTCTCTCATTTTATTTTGCTCTTTGCCTCTCATGTCCCACACCAGCCCCTTCTGAGCTTGCTGCATTCCTCGCTCCAAAGCGAAGAATTTGCATTTTTCTAGGTGGCTTCGGTAATGGCCATGTGGCGTTTTACTTTTCAGCACTTCCTTAAAGAGCTCTCTTGTGGTTGATGAATGCAGAAACTTTGTCATAAACTAAAGCAGCCTCCCCTCCCCTCCCCTTAATCTCCACTGTTGCTTACTCAGCCTGAGATGGGTTTTGATGACACAGCCCCGAAGTGCTGAGTAAGCAGATGTGAAATTGCAGTTGCTCTAAAGATGCCTCCTTTTCTTGCAGACTTCTCATCTTCTGTTCCCTGTGTGCACACAGATTTTGGGCAGGGTGCCATGCACTGCCTTAATTGCAGCACAGATTAGCGGAAGCTTGTGGCTGCCTCCCTTGTTGTGTCTCAATTCAGATGTAAATACAACCCTGCTG
Source organism: Tinamus guttatus (assembly GCF_000705375.1). The sequence goes on along the minus strand of NW_010576815.1, from coordinate 520,332 downwards.
CTTGGCACATGCCAGCTCAGACTTGAGGTGGGGAGGGAGGAGGCCGGGGCAGAAGCTGTGCTTCTGCATGGAGGTAGTCATTTAAAATGGGGTTTTGGCCCCCCAGCAGGGCTGGTCTGGATCTGTAGTATTAGAGAGGAGACGTTCTGGAGCCGCTGGTGAGCTGTGGTGCAGACAGTTGGATGCTCAGCTTGCTTCCTCAGGTCTTCTGCTGGTGCCCATAGCAAAGTAGAGCATCAGTGGTGAACAGCCCTATGGAAATCTGAGAGGAATCTCCTGTGGCCTCTGCCCTGCATATTCTGTATTGTGTTTTGCCTTTGAAGTTGGTTCATATTTGCTTTCCTCTCTCCCCTTCTCTTTCTATTTTCAGACAAATGATGCTGCAGGAAATACATGGAACTGGCTTTACTTCATCCCTCTCATCATCATTGGCTCTTTCTTCATGCTCAACTTGGTGCTGGGCGTCTTATCAGGGTAAGGCACTAATGGTTTGCTTGTTTCCACCTGTATAAAAAAAATGGAATATGTGATAATTTAGTATGTGGAGAGGATGTAGGTGAAAAACAGGAAAGGGGGTGACACCCCACACTATGCACTATCTCCCTTCACACATTTCCTACCACTTCTTTCCTTGCTAAGGGATACTTCTGTAAGATTATAGAGCCACAGGATAAGCTGCTGACAAATCATTGAGATGATTCTGAATACAGACCCCATAGTTCTGTGGACATTGTGTAATTATAGAGATTGGGGCTGTGCTTACTCCTGCCATGTCTTGAAACCCATTACGATTCACTGATGTTCATATAAGAACTTTATTGCTGGGGTTGGACTTCAGAGTCTTCATAATGCATTTGGTCCAACTGCACAGCATGACGAGGTGTGAAGCAAATGTGAAGCTCAAACAAAAGAAGATTAAAAGTTTTTTTAAAAAAAAACGGACAAAAAAAACCTAACAAACTTACAGCTGTTTAAGCCGATGTCTGGACTTTGGGGACATATTGGTGTCTTGCTGTTGAAATCCCTGGGATCAGGCAAGGATGCACTGCTCTTCGCGCATGAGTTTTGGGTTCGGGCCTTTGTGGAGACCAGGCTGCCAGGTTTGAAGCCTAGCTGGAATGTCCCCAGCATCTGTAGAAATTTGATTTGGATTTAACAGCCTGAGTCATCTTAATGGTTTGCAAGCTCATACATTTGACATCTCATTTCACACCCAATTTCTTCCAAGCCCATCCAGGTGTATGTATAAAGATGTAGATTCACTTCTGGCTCTTGGAAGCTTGGAAAGATAGAAAAGAGTGAATGTTCCTGAGTGGTAAAAGCCCCTTAGTGTTTCAGCCTTTGCTCTTTAAGTTATCAGAGTAAGAAAAATGTTTTCAAAGAACAGATTCATATCCAGTTTTCTTGTGCTTTGAGGATGAGAGGCCTAAACAAAATATGTGAGTGGAAGAGCAGGGAAGCAGCGAGCGGTGGGAGGCGTGCTGGTCCGGGAGAGGATCCGCGAGCAGGCCTCGTGGTGAGCTGGTCCGTCAGGCCAGGCAGAGTGGTCATGGTGGGTCTGTGTTTTGATGGATCAGTGTTGTGGGAGACTCCCTGCCGCAGGGCACGGAAGCACCAATCTGCAGACCCGACCCCTTGTCCAGAGGGGTCTGTTGCCTGTCAGGCCTCGAGTAAGGGACGTCACGGAGACGCTGCCACGGCTTGTCCAGGCACCTGACTATTACCCCGTTACTGTTTCATGTGGGCACTAATGACACCACGGGGAAACTGAGTAACATCAAGCGAGATTTCAGAGCCTTGGGGATGGCAGTCAACGTCTGGGAGCCCAGGCTATGTTCTCCTCTTTCCTGCCAACGAGGGGAATGGGTATGAGGAGGAAAAGGTGGATATTGCAGGTTAAAAACTGGCTGCACTGCCGGTCTGGGCAACAGCGTTTTGGTTTCTGTGACCATGGGACTCTGAGGATCACCAGCTAGTGGGGAATGATGAGAGCCACCTCAGCAAGAGGGGCACGTATGTCTGCCAGCAGGTTGGTCAGCCTGGTTAGGAGGGCTTTAAACTAAGCAAGAAGGGGGACGGGGAATGTTACATGGCCAGGGCAATCAGTGGCATGCAGCCAAAGCCAGAAAGTGTCCAACAGGAGTATGGTAGCGGGGAAGTGAGGATAGGAGATGATTATAGGGTCCTCTTTCACCCCTCCTGGGAAACCTGCGGGCGTGATTACTTCCCTGAAATGCCGGTATGCCACTGCATGGGGAATAACCAGGAGGGGCTGGAGATCTGTGTGCGCTCCCAGGGTCGTGATCCCATCGCAATTACAGAGACACAGTGGGACAGCCCCCGTGACTGGAGCGCTGCCATGGAAGTCTGTGTGCTCTTTAGGAAGGACAGGCTGGGAAGGCGAGGTGGTGGAGTAGCTCTTTATGTGAGAGAGCAACTGGAATGCATGGAGCTCAGCCTGGGTGAGCAAGTTGAGAGCTCATGGGTAAGGATTAGAGGGCAGGCTAATGTGGAAGACACTGTGGAGGGTGTTTGCTACAGCCCACCTGATCAGGATGAGGAGGTTGATGAGGCCTCTCCAGACAGCTGGGAGTAGCCTTATGGTCACAGGCCTTGGTTCTCAGGGGAACTTAAACCACCCTGACATCAACTGGAAAGACAATAGAGCCAGGCACAAACAGTCCTGGAGGTTTCAGAGAGGGTCTAGAGGAGAGCCACGAAGATGATGAAGGGACTGGAGCATTTACCATACGAGGAAAGACTGAGCGAGCTGAGCCCATTTAGTCTGGAGAAAAGAAGGCTGAGAGGAGATTTGATCAACATGTTCGAGTACCTGAGGGGTGACTGTAGGGAGGATGGGGCCAGGCTCTTCTCCGTGGTGGCCGGTAACAAGACAAGGGGTAACGGGTGTAAGTTGAAACCCAGGCAGTTTCACCTCTGTATGAGGAAGAACATCTTTCCTGTGAGGGTGCCAGAGCCTTGGCACAGGCTGCCCAGAGAGGCTGTGGAGTCTCCTTCTCTGGAAATCTTCAAAAGCCCCTTGGGTGCTGCCCTGTGCTGTGTGCTCTGGGTGTCCCTGCTGGAGCAGTGGGTTGGACTAGATGATCTCTGGAGGCCCCTTCCAACCTCAACCCTTCTGTAATCGTGGATGATAACTTTTTGACACAGGTTGTGGAGGAGCCAACGAGGAGAGGTGGCTACTGGACCTTGTACTAACAGATAGAGAGGGACTTGCTGGAGATGTGAAGGTGGGGTTAGCCTTGGCGGTAGTGACCATGGGCTGGTTGAGTTCAGGTCCAACGAGGAGGAAGCAGGGCTGTAAGTAGCTTTGTAACCATGGACCTCAGGAGGGCCAACTTTGGCCTCTTCAGAAACCTCCTTGGAAGAATCCCATAGGCTTGGGCCCTAGAAGGAAGGGGAGCGCAAGAGAGCTGATTAGGATTCAAGCAGCACTTTCTCCACACTCGAGACTGGTGTATCCCTATGAGCAAGAAGTCAGGCGAGGGGGCTTGTATGAAGGCACGGAGTGCTCCCTCAGCAAGTTTGCTGATGGTACCAAACTGGAAGGAGCAGCTGATACTCCAGAGGGCTGCACTGCCATCCAGAGGCACCTGGGCAGACTGGACAACTGGGGGGTGAAAAACCTCATGGAATTCAACAAGGCCAAGTGCAAGGTCCTGCACCTGGGGAGGAATAACCCAGACACCAGTACAGGCTGGGGACTGACCTTCTGGAGGGCAGCTCTGCAGAGAAGGACCTGGGCGTCATGGTGGACAAGGTGACCATGAAGTAACAGTGTGCCCTCGTGGCCAAGAAGGCCAATGGGATCCTGGGGTGCGTTAAGAAGAGCATCTCCAGCAGGTCGAGGCAGGTGATCGTCCCCCTCTGCTCAGCCTGGTGAGGCCACATCTGGAGTATTGTGTCCAGTTCTGGGGCCCCCAGTACATGTGGAGCCGCTGGAGAGAGTCCAGCGCAGGGCCACAAGGATGATCAGGGGCCTGGAACATCTGCCCTATGAGGAGAG
>NW_010576815.1:475636-516236 GCF_000705375.1 Tinamus guttatus | reverse complement strand
AGAGCACTGGAACAGGCTGCCCAGAGAGGTTGTGGAGTTTCCTTCTCTGGAGATCTTCAAAACCCAGTCGGAGTCCTGTGCCACGTGTTCTAGGTGACCCTGCGTGTGCAGGGGGGTTGGACTAGATGACCTCTAGAGGTCCCTTCCAACCTTAACCATTCTGAGATTCTGTGATAATGCCGATCCAAAGCTGTTCATCAGGCAAGTTGTCATAGCAGAGGCTTTGCAATGAGCCACTTTGTGGCCCTACTTATCCAGCGTATTGTCTACCCAAAGCCAGGTGGTTTGGTGCATAGTTCACCCACCTCGTTCCAGCATGGCTAGCCCGTGTTGGCTGGAATGATACTTGCAAAGTAAGACAAAGCTCAGGTGCTCATAGTCACCTGTTCTGTCACGCTGGTTTCAAGGCTCTTCAGTGACCGAGGGATGGCGACCTTGATCTTCCTCTCCTGAGAGCTCCTTGTTACTGGGGCAAGATACAGATAAAATGTAAGTGCATATATTTTGTAAAAATGTAAGTGTATATATTTTATAAAAGATGCAGCTCTGTGCATTAGGTTTCTCTTTGGTACTGGTAAGGATAATTACATCTCCTCCCCAGAAGAAAGCTTTGAAATACCATTTTACACAGTGGTGTGTTGTCCTTAGCAGAAGTAATTGCAGGGGAGAGATCAACACGATGGCACAGACCACGCTGACCGCATGGCCCACAGGCTGCAGGCACTGAGGAGCTGAAGGAAGGGGGCTGTATGTGAAATGGTCAGTGAGGGCAGGACACCAGCCTGCACATCTGGAGGCAGCAATTGTTGCCACTGCCTTCTCCGCAGCACAGCGTTTTGGAAAAGAACACGTTTCTGCTGGACACAGTTCTTTGCATTCGTTTCTGTTCGTGGAAGTTTTGATCATAAATAAAACCACAGAGCAGAGATCAATGGCGAACACCAATACTGTAGGGTAGAATTTCCCCCGGGAACTTACTGCAGTCCACCTTAGGGTGACAGTGTTGGTTAGCTGCTTCTCCCATGGAGATCCCCAGAAATATCCCACCTTCCTGTTTCTGTAGACCAGTGTTGGTTTAGGATTAGGGCTCCGTCTCCTGTGTTTGCGTTCCTTGCCTGGCAGCAGGGAGGTATAGATTTCTGAAGTAGGTAAAGGGACATTATCGCAGTTTATGGCAATACAAGTAGTCTAAAATGGTAACTAAGGTACTGAGCTTCCTATTGACACGAGCTCATACCCTTCTGTGGTTATTTTTGAAGCCATGTCAACAGTGTGCAGATACCTAATAAAGGTGGCTTTAGCTCCAGGGCTTATCTGTTTGAATAGTGTAGACAGATTGAACTGCTTGGGTTTCTGAGTCCCATCCGCTAGCAAGATATGGGAGCAATTGCATTGCAAATGTTAAGGAAGAGAACATGGCTACTTTAAATAAAGAGCAAACATCTAGTGCCCCTCTCCCCCCAAACTTTTTTTTTTTTTTTGAGGGGGGGGGAAGCAGGGAGACACCTGGCAGGGAAATGTATAAATCTTTGAGTGTTGGTAAAATCTTAGTATAAAAATAACCCAAAATCTTGGGTCACAGTTGATAATGCAGCATCCTCTGAATATGTGACTGAAGATGTAGTTTCAAGTACATCGGCTCTGTGATTCAGCCTGAAGGAGAGTCTGCCTGCCATGCAGTCTGCCCTGTGCATGCTGATCAAAGCGTGGCCAGTGCTCTTGTAATCGGCTGCTGGTGGTTAAATACCCTCCTGGACTGGCTTTCCCTGCCTCCTGTTCCTCCTCGATGCACGCGCCAGAGCCCGGCTGCCAGCTGCACCCACCGCTCGTCATGGGGCTGGTGGAGTGCTTGGCTTTCCCAGCGTGGATTGTTCTGTGGCCTGCAGAGTTCCTGGGAACATCCTTTATTGTGGGGGTGCAAGCAGGGATGTTATTTTGCCTCACCAGAGATGTGGGCTGGGACAGGTGCTCTGCCACAGCGGCTCCCTTCCAGCCTCAGCCCACCAGTGTCTTTCTTCTGTGGGCTGATGAGGTTAGGGAGTTCTCTCCTGAGATGCTTGACCTGGGTATTAATTTTGCCTGGTTATGAGCCCAGTGGCTCTGGATGATGCATTTGTGACTGTCTTGGTGCTTTGGTTTATAAGGAGCAAAGAGAATAAATGTTGCTGTGGGATGCTAAGAGGAAGGTTACTTAACTTAGCCTTAAAATAAGTTTCATCCTGTGGTGGGGAGTGGAGAGGGTGGCGAGATGGCAGGAGGCCTGGCCGGAGAGGGCAGCACACGAAGGAGGATGCTATTGAGCTCTGGGAGCCTCTGTCTCTTGAGGGTGAAAAATGCTGCTGTTATTTATGGTAAATGGTAAATAGGGTAAATATTTATGGTAAAACCAGAGATATTTCTGGACCAGCCAGTAAAGAACAATGATCTTCTGTGAGGTTTACTCATGTGGCTGCAGTAACGAAGTGCAGGGAGGCACGAGCGTGGCCAGCTGGCGTCTTCCCTGCTTGGGACTGCCAGTGCTGCCCAGATCCGCTCTGTCCGGAGATGCGCGAGCAGCATCCTGCCGCGGGAGAGCACGGGGCAGCGGCTGCAGCGAGTCCAGCAGCGCTGCGGCAGCGGCTGCCCGGCAAGGGCTAGAGCTGCGGGCATGTCGGGAGGCAGACAGGATGACAGACAAAAGGCTCCTTCATTTAAGAGGCTGTGTCCACAGAACAGACCCTGACATTCCTGCCGGAATCATGTTGACACCAAAGCACTGGCTTTGGGTGATTTCAGGCAATTTTCAGGATGGTTTTCCTGGAGACTTACTGCAGCTTTCATGGTTCATGCTTAAAGGCATCTTAAGTCTCCACTGCTGAATCTCGTTTTGGGCACAACCAGGGATAATGGTCCTATTAAACACTCTTGCTGCCTTGTGCTGCTGTCTCCCTAGGGGATTGCTGTTTCCCTTTCTGTTTTGGATCCCTGAGACTTGCCTGCTCTTACAGCAAGCAGCTCCCCGGGAGGGAGAACGCAGCCCTGTTCCGACCTCGTTGAACTGCCTGGCTGTGATTTGCTCTGCTGGGCTTCATGACATGTTTTCCCATCCTGAGGGTTTTTGCCAGATTGAGATCATAAAACTTCAGCCCTCAAGACATGCAGAGGTTGGAGAATAATCAGGATGATTAATTTGTCATAATGGCAAAGCATTCTTCTGTCCTCCTTCTCCCTCATTACAGAGGCAATCATTCATTTTCCCTCCAGATCTGTTCCAAGTTCACTGTTACCTGCTGTGGTCTCACTTTGGCTGCTGCTAATTATTTGCAGCAGAAGAGCTGCATCGTGAAAAGATATGAGATTCTGTTCTTTTTATTTTTAGTCTTTTCCCAGCTTGTACTCAAAAAGGAGGGGAAAGACAGGATAAAATAAGTTTTTTTCCTCCCTCTGTTCATTTTTCACCAACCCATTTAACAAAGCTATTGCTGCAAGTTTGGAAGAAAGCCTATATGCCTCTTACAAAAGTAGTCACAGAACAAAGTCTTTCCATGTAAGTGTCCTCTCGCTAAGTTAAATGTCCTACAAAATGTGGACTCTGTGGTTTCTGTGTTTTGAGCTAGTGGGTTGCGGTGGGTTGTTTGTGGCAATTGATACTATAAGATAAATGAAGCCTTTTTTGTTCCTCATCACTGCCTCCTTCAGCTCAATCTGGCCCAACTGTGGCACTTGCAGCATTTTAAATTGGATCAGGTGGAATTAAACTGAGACCATCACAAATTGATTCTTTTTTTAAAGGAAGACACATTGAAAACTTCACCTTTCCACTGTTGCACTGTTCTCTCCTCTCTAGAAACGCGTGATATACTCATATCTCCTGCATTTGCTCAAGTGACGACGGTGGCTGTGACGCCTGCCTTGATGCTGAGAGGTGGATCTCACGGTGGCACTTTCATCCCTTCTCGGCTGGTTGGGCAGGGCTGGTTTCCTTTCACCCCTCTGGAGCAGTGAAGAGGGAGCAGAAGCCGCTCAGGTGCGCGGGGCTGCCGGAGCCCTCCTCACCCCTGCAGGGTGTGCGGAGCAGCGCAGCCCCCTGCATCCCTCCTCCAGGAGGCTCCAGCTCTTCATCCCATGTGGCCACCCTTGCACCATGGCTGCAGGGTCACAGTGTGGCCAGCTGGAAATGGATAGTGGGATATGAGGGATTTTATGCAGCTGGTGGGACAGACGAGGAGCACAGAGTTTTGTGATCTTCAGCACGAGGCGATCTCAATCCTCTTCTGGGCTTCCTTGTTGTTTAATAGTAGTGTACAAAACTCCGAGCTCTCGTCAAACTGGCTTTGTGGGCAGCAATCTGGGAGAGAAAGGCACCATCTTAGAGCATCTTAGAGCATGAAGAAATTCTTACTGATGTTTGTCGTGAGATTCACCTGCATAGTGTTTCCTGAGAGACCTCTGCACCCATGGGGTGAGATTTCTTCCATCTCCCTCAAATTGAAATCTTGTGCCGGAGAGGTTTTATAATTGATATATAATCAATACAATCAATTGCCTATGCTCAGTACTGAGCTGGGCTCACTTTTTAGAGGGATTTAAGAACAGTGGTATTTGACAAAGCTCTACTGTTCACATTTGCAGATCAGGAGGTCAGAGGCATCAAATTATATATTTTTTTTGCCTGCAAGTTTCTCTGGGCTTCAGGTTTTTTTGTCTGTGAATGGGGATAACCACAGTTTGGTTCATCTTGAAGCATTTTCAGGACTTACCATGAAGGAGATGTCTGATGTTATTATGAAATAAATAAAAGCTGTGTCCTTTAACCCTCATCTCTTCTCATGCTGTTCGCAGCCCCTCCAGGTGCGAGGTGGCAGCTGAGGACACGCTGCGCTGGCGGGGCTGGGTTTGCAGCTCCCAGCCTGGGCCAGGCGGGCATTGCCCTGCCTCATCTTGCTCTTTTGAGGTTCTGCCAAGTCCTCTGTTTTTCGGTGTGTTGTCACCCTGGATCTGCCCCGGTCCCGCTGCCTCCTGCATCTCTCTGGGATGATACGCTGCCTCCGGATATTTATTCCTAGATTTATTGTTTTTCATATTTTTCTTTCCTGGTCAGATTTTATTCTACTCTGCGTCTCTGTTTCCAGCTCAGTAGGGTGCAACCGGGCTGCTGCAATCAAGGGGCACCATCCGCGCTGGCCTAGCCAGCCCAGCTGCTCCTGACCTCGTTCCTCTCCAGGAGCAGCCTCTGGGGGTGACACCCAAGAGTGGCTGCTCTGAGGTGGCCGGGCCAGTGCGGGGCTGTGGCCGTGTCCTCACAGCAGGACTCCTGCTCGCTGGCAGCTGCACCCCTGGTGTCTCGGGGCAGTGAGGGGGCTGAGGCTGGGCCTTGCTAAATTATTCAATCTCTGGGAGATTTCCAAGGGTTTCGCATTCTGTTCATGCTGTTTAGCACAGCCAAAGCTTTGTGTCCCTGTGTATAAACAGTTTTAAAGGTGTTGGGCTTTTCTGGTTGCTTTTGGTAGAGATTTCCCCTTATAAAAGATTTATAACACTTCAGGAAGACAAAATACAGAGATATGAACCAGCAGAACAAATTCTTTCCCTGGAGGTAGAATCTGCTATTCTGTAAATTCTGGGATGCTAATGGGGTTAGCGAACGAAGTGCAAGAATATTAACAAGACAAATCCGTGGTGAAACAAGCAGTGAGGGGCTCTGCAGGGCCTTAGCCAGGGATGGTGCCGCAGGAAGGTGGCTCTGCAGCTGGGGCAGGGCCAGGCACTCTGACCACGCAGCGTGGAGATGACGGGCACCTCCTTTGGAGAAGAGATGGGCTCTAGCAGAGGGGGCTGCAGGTAGAAGGCGGCACGTTGGGTTGTGCAGGAGCGTGGGGTGGCAGGAGCCCGGGAGCGCTGGCTGTGCAGCGCTGGGCCCCGGCCGCAGGGATGTGGCTGAGTTTGGACTAGGCCACAAACCCCAAGGCATCATCACCTTTTCATTGGAAGCGGAGGCCTGAGTGTGAAAGGAAAAAAAAATGAGTGTAAGCTATGTCTCCTTTATATCCCACAGTTTAGTTAGTCTGAGGAATGGTGGGGTACAGACCTCCCCTGTTGAAGCGCAGCCCCGTGTTTCTGTGCGCGCGGGTGCTCCCGGGCTGGGGGCGGCTGGGCGGCGGGCCTCTTCCTTGTGCTGGTAGCTTTAGCCTCCTGGCTCAGCCGCTCTGTTCCTCCACCTGGAGCCCGGGCAGTTGCACATCTGCTTGTCCTGCTGGTCCCTTTTCTGTCATCTCCCTCACTTGAATTTGTCTCGTCCTCTTGGTTCCTGAGGGCTGTATTTTCTCAGGCAGGACTGCATCCCTAAATGCCCTACGTCTTCAGTCTTTCCTTTGAAGCACTGGAAGTAAAACCTATTTTAAAACTGATTGTATTTGGTTTTAGACATAAGTCTAAACATCCTTTTCAGTAAGTCTAAACATCCTTTTCAACTCCTGGGTGTCTTTGGTAAAATCCTTCTGAGGTTTGTGCTTCTTTTTACTTGTTCTGAACAGCAGTAGATGAAAGCTGTTCTTTCATTTTCAGATCAGGGTTTTGATGAGAATTGTGTAGCTTATATTGTTCTGAATGAGGAACTAATTACCTGTGTTATTATCATGATTGCTAATCATCCTCACTATTAGTGGTAGCAATGACAGTAATCTCCCTCCACCACGCGGCTCTCAATGGGAAATGGTTTTGTCCATTTTTTAAGGAGGAAAGCTGAAGGGCTGAGTTGGAGAGATGTGATTAGGTCTCAGGGCAGACTGGTTGAAGCTGAGCCCGGGAATGTGCTGTAGAAACATGATCCCCGGTGCTTCTGGCTTGGTGCTTTGCTCTCGCCTAGGGATGCTCATCAGAAACCTGGGAGAGAAAGACCTTTTCTTTTTGGTTGCTGGAACACTTTTTGAATTTTAGACTGGGATGGATAAAGTACTTGTAAGGATTTCATTGCATAATAAACTTTTATTGACCCTGATGTTTACTCATGAACTGGCCTTGCCTCTTTCTTGCCTGGTTGGGGAAACTCAAGGGACTAAGTGGTTATTCTAAGATACATATACACTGTAATTTGTTTTAATCTTTCACCTATCAAGGTGACAAGCAACAATCTTGCATTTTTCAAATTTGAAGCATGAACTACTCCTGAGAAATGTGATATGTTTATGTATATGTTCCCCATGATGAACGTCCTTGCCTTGGTCTCTGGTTGTGCCTGCTGTCTCGGTAGGATCAGGTGTTCATGGTTGTCATGTTGTAACTAAACTGCGTTGTAGGTAGAGTGCAGCTTCCCCTATAGCGGGGCTTCCTGTGCTGTATGCAAGACCACAAACCTTCACAGCTTTCTTCCTCCCAATATATTTTCTTGCTGTACTGAGAAGGGAGTGTTTTGGGGGCTTTGGGAGCAAAGGACAAGAACAGGTGAAATTTCTTTCGATATTCCTCATTCTGGAGTTGACTGAAGTAAGGAGGACCGACTGTGAAGAAAGTTATGGAGGAGGCCACATATTTTCTGCTCAGGTTTTGCTTCTGGTGATGAGGGAGTTTTGTAGATGTCAGTGGCATAAATAGTAATTATGCTGAATAATTGATAACTTATTTTGTGCTACCGATGACTCCTTTTGGGATTTTGGTTGCTCTCATTTAGAACTGTCTGAAAACTTCAACCAAAATATTTATAGATGAAATGCGGTGTTTTGGTGGATTTTTTCTCCCTTTCTTTGAAAATGTTCTGCACATTTCTTGAAATTCTGATTTTTTTTTCAATTACTTCAAATGGGGTATGCTCTGATTTTTAAATGGTGATGCATACAGTGGAGAAGCATATTTTTATTAGAATATTTCATAAGGAAAAACATAACCTATTGCCAAACCTATAAACCTATTCAGCTTTATCAGATCTCTGGAGATAGTAAGGGCAAGTGTGATGTATTTCTTCACCAAGAAGACCTTGTGTTAACACCCTCCAGCCTTCAGCCCAGGCTGTTTGGCTGGAGCTGCGTAGCACTCGGGAGATGCTCCGTGAGCTCTGAGGTGCTGTGTTCTCCTGCAGGTTCTTTCCCAACTTTACAGCAGTGCCACACATGAGAACCAGAGGCCAGGACTGAAGCTCCTGGGGACTGTGATGGCTCTTTGCCTGACACTGGGACAGACCTGTCCCTTCCCGCAGCTGCTTCTGGTGGGTGCAGGTAGCTGTAACCGCAGCAATGTGGTGCAAAAAGTGTCTGAGTGCTCAGAAACTGCTGAATGTTTGTAACACAAACTGTTAACACAGTTTCTACCTTATTTTATTACCTGCTGAAAGATGAGATTAAAGAGATACGTCCTTGTTAGCTTCTGCTTTCCTTAGGCCAGGCAGGATTTTGGAGGGTATGAAAGGTTTTGCAAACAGAGCTCTCCCCTGAATGCTCTTGAGGGCCGAGGGAGGCAGTGCCGGGGCCATCGCCTCTTCTTTCTGCGCTCTGCAGCCCTTTTTACACTCCTCGTTGGGCATTGCCTCCTGCTCCCATCTGGCACGGGCTGAGGCTAGGAAACCTGCCATGAAACAACCCCATCATGCAGGCAGCGTGTCCCCTCCTCCCCACCACGTCCCCCGTATCTGGCAGTTCAAACGCATGTTGCCACCAAGTGCTGTCTGATCTCATTCCTCCCTCTCCAGAGAGAAATCAAAGCTGAGAGGAGGTCTGTGGCCCCGACTAGCAGGCGCTGACCCAGAAATGAGAACATTAGAGAGGAAGCGGGGAGCAAACGAGCACTGCAGCCAACACGGGCAGGCTCCCGAAGCACAAGTGACGCGTGCTGAGCGCCAGGAGAGGCCGGTCTGCAGCTGATGTCTGTGTGCGTCTCCACACTGGGCCAGCCCCTCTTCATGGGTCAGACAGTCCTGCCAAAATAAGCAAAAACATCAGATTTGAAGGGCAGAAGATAAGCTGTGGATATAAAGCTGCTGCCGGACATGCAACTCCTTTCCCCCATTTTTTTCCTCTCCCTCCCATCTCTTACTCCTTGCTGACTTTCCTGGAGGGACATGTGGAAAGACACAGCTGTTGAATGAAGGTTTGCAAGGAAGGACCCAGCAAAGCAAACGTGCCAAATGGGAGGGTGAATGAGCCCATGGTATGTGTAGAGACAAAAGGTTGGCCCCACTTCTAACCAAACGTGGTAGAGGTGGGAGTCGCTGCTGCTCCAGCTGCTGTTCAGAAAGGGCCTCCAGAGCCTGGGGCTGCAGAGGCTGCTCCCGAGCTCTGAGTGCGGCGGATGGCGCAGAGCTCTCCAGGCTGCTCCATGCGGACTCCAGCCAGCTTGGGAACAGCCCGGTGCAGGGCCCAGGGCTGGGGCTGCGCTATCATCTCTGCATCATCTCAAACTGCACTGTAGGATGTACACACAGAATATTCCTGTAAAAGCTGGTTAGGGGATTAGATGGTTCGATGTTTTTTTCCTGGTTTCTGTGATCTGGCTGCTTTCTGACTCTCCTGTAAAATACTTTTCTAAGGATTTGTGTCCATATTCTTGCTTTCCATGTCATTTTGGCACGTAGCAAGGTAACTGTTTCTAACCTCAACCCAAAGTATGGGGGATGTTCCACCAGCTTAAAAAAGCATCTTTCCTCACCTGTAGCTCGTTTGACCTTTTGTTAAAGTCAGCTCGAAGCTGGGAAAACTCCAGGCTGGGAGCTCCCATGGAGCTTTCTATGGGGCTGGAAAACTGCAGGACCTGAGCTTGAAGCTGGGGAAAAGAAAAGGCTGCTGGTGTCTCTGTGGCACAGCGGTGCTGTGCTCCTCCGGGAGGATCTGCAGTGGGGAAGTGGTTCTGAGTGGTGCTGGGCAGAGCGCGCAACAGCCTGCAGTGTTAGAGGTGATCTGTGTTGTAGGACTGGATGAGGGCGCCCGGCTGTGCACCAGGGCCTTGTGGTGCTCCACGTCGTGTGGCCACCGAACACAAGTGTGTGTCCACGTGACAGTCTGTAGTCCTCTTTCAAGAGGAGAGATACAGAGAAACGATGGGGTAGAATAAAAGAACCAGCTTGTTGGGCAGGAACACGTAGCGTGCAATGTCATAGTTCCCACTCCCTGCTGGCTTTATCAGCTTCAGAGCTTCATAAATACAATCCGAAAGACGAAAGAGGAGCTGCGTGTTTTCCCAGCCTTTGGTGACATAAGCTTTCTTTTTTTTTTTCTCTTTCTCTATAGTGAATTTGCCAAAGAACGAGAGAGGGTAGAAAATCGCCGAGCTTTCCTGAAACTCCGTAGACAACAGCAAATTGAACGAGAACTGAATGGCTATTTGGAGTGGATCTTCAAAGCAGGTAAGGAGAGAGATCAGATGTTGTTTTGGTGAGTTTTGTGGCCTGGACAGTCTAGTTTTGGTGAGAACTACGGCTCCCTTAATGAATCCTCGGTGTTGCTGGCCATCAAGTTAAGAGTAGATAGGGATCAGCCAGCACTTGTTGTTTTTGTTGTCAACACTAGAGTTGTCTCTGGCCAAGCAAAATTGAAGGAGATGGGTCAACTTTATGGCTGGGATCAAAGCATTGTCTTAATTCTGCACAATACAAAAAGTGATAGACTGTTCCCCACAGGCTGCACGGTGAGGGAACTGTTCCTTAATATGATCATTTATATTTTATTTACTTTACACAGCTATTTTATGAGCCTCTCTGAGTACCACTGGAAAATTACACTGGAGTGTTGTTCCTATGAGCCACAGAGATCACTTTCATGAAACTTGCCTTGGCGGACATTAACGCTGCTTTGTAATTATTATAACTGAAAATTGCAGTATATTGCAAACCATAATCAACTTTAACAAACACCCAATGCACCTAATAAAAATAGCATCTTTTCTTTTCCTGATTAGCTGAGGACAGAGGTTATTGATAGCCATCCTGGATTATAGAGCAGCCAATCTGTACGGACATAACTGCAGTGTAGCATCAAGGAAACCTTTGTTGCTTGTTTGCTCCCTTGCTTGCGTTTCTGCAGAGCTCGAATGTCTGAGTGTTGTTGAGTGGTGAGATAAATGTCCGGAATTGATACTCAGGTAACTGCTGAAAGGGAGCACAGCCTCATTGTTGCCTTTTACAAACAGGGAAACTGAGCTCCAGGGGTAGACAGTGGCTTAGCTGCAGTCAGGCACCAGTCCCCTGGCAGAGCTGTGGGTCTCTTCCTCCTAGACTGTGGGCTGGTGTGATACCAAAAAGGCTTTTTATCAGTCCTGGTTTTGCAATCCGTATTGATGCTGGAAGCCTGGCTTACTAAAATGTGCTTGTGCAAATCGTGTGCTCACAGCAACTGACTGCATGCACTCCGTGGGCAAAACTGCCCTGCTGGCCTTCCGCAACAGGCAGCCCTGCCTGGCGTTGGGGCTTCCAGCACCCACGCGGTGTGCACAGCCGGGTGCCAGTGTTCGGAGCGGCATTTCCACATGGCTCCTGCTGCTTCTCTGCTTTCTTTCAAGTGCTCTGCCCCTCTGCCCACCTGGATGTGGGCCTCTGCCCTCTGCAAACTCCCCCGAGAGAGCACCGAGGCAGTAGCCTCATCAAGGGATGAGGTTTGGATGTGAGGTTTGACAGTGTGGCCAGAGAGGAAGAAGACTAAAGCACTGAAATGTAAAATAGGAGGAAGGAGCAGTGGTTTATATAGTGGCTTGAGCCCATTCTTTCCAACAGCACCATCCAAGGTGACAATTGAGTGCCAATTGTATTGACAGACTGTTGCTCACTGTGACTGTTCAACAGCAACTGCTCTCAATTAGCTAACCTCACTTCAACCCCTTTAATTCTGTGGCTCTGTAGGTCTACATAGGTTCTATAAGAACCATTCACTTTCCATTTACAACTTGTCTTCTAATTTGCTTACAGCATTTGGACTTGCTTAAATTCAAATTAATTAATGATTGCTCCAGCAGCTGGAGCTGAGACAGACTTGGTTGTGCATGGGCTCTCCTGCCACCTTGCTCTTAGGGCCCCTGTGACTTCTCATCTCTGAATCAGTTTCCCTATCAGTAAAACAAAGATGAGAACTCCCTGGCAGAGATGGAGATTGCTTTGAATCGTTTTGATGCCTGTGTGCTCAGAAGAGCTATACAAAGGTCATTAGCTGAACTTGTCCAAAAGTTGAGCTGGAGAAGCTATAAAACATACAGCAAGCAGTCTTCTCCAAGCTTTGCATTCCTGTGGGAATGAATGGCTATTGTGCTTGCCATTTCTATTTTATCTAATTACACAGGGTCCAGAAGAATATATAGAATAGGAAAGTGTATGCAAAATGGCCAAATCAAGGATTCATAAAAACATGCTATTTAACACTCTTGAAAATACAGTAGGAATGCAACAAAAAAATTCTTCCTTGTACAACTAAATAATGATAATAAAAGTGAACTTAGCATGGTTGGTAAATCTTTAAATACAAAAGGCCACACGAAGGCTAGCTAAAACTGAGAAATCCAGAGTTTAGAACTTGGGGACTGAAATTTGGCACTGTGCAGTCAAGGGGGATTTGCCATCTCTTTTTACGAGGCCAGGATTTCAGCTGTGAATTCAGTGGGTTACATGAGTGTTACCTTGTCTGGTAAATGTGGGGTGATGGCCAGAGCCAACTGCTTGGCAGAGCGAGAGGAGCAGTCGGAGCTGGTGGCCGTGTGCGTCCAGCGGGGGAGGAATCTCACAGCAGCCCCAGCCAGTGAGATGGCGCTTGCAGGATGCACAAAGAACCAAGGCTCTTGGTATTAACTTGTAATGTTAATACCAATGTATTGTAATGTTAATGTCTGGAAATTGTTGTTATTCATGGAAAATTTAATTTGAAAATCCTTGGAGTTCCAAGTATTAACAATTCATTTGATTAAATATATAGATATAACTTTCTTCTATTTTAAATATACTGCATTTCTGCTACAGTAAGTCTGTCCTGATGCTTCATGGTGGGAGTTATCAGGACAAACTTTTTTTTTATGATTATTACTTCTCTGCTGCTGATGTGTGTTTCATCATGTTTTACCCTCTGAAGAATACAGACCCAGTCTTTTGAATCCCCCCTCTTCTGAAAGAAGCCTCTCCAGGTTTCTAATATTTATAGTACCTGTCTCTGAGCATTTTGTTTGGTCGTTTTTTTTCTCATGTATTTTTGATGCAAGGTAGGAAGACAGGAATGTTGCATTCCAGTGATTCATAAAGAGGCTTTTTGATACTTAATCCAGTTCTTTTTGCTCTGTAATATTTTACATATTCTGAGCAGTTCCTGAAGCTGGAGAAATTTCCTTGTTCTCTGTTTATACGTCAAGGGCTATAAGCAATTTATAACCAAGTACAGTACTTGAATAATAAATTATTCCTTAATCTGTACACAATCTCCCATTTCTCATCAATGATTTTAATTTAGCATTGTGCTCATTGCTTATTGACCACTCTTGAGTGCCTTTAAAGTTTCTGACAGCCTTCTCTTTTTGCAGCCTGAATAATGTTCTATTATCTCTAGCTCTGTGCATTGCATCCGGTGAATGCTTCCGAGAAGATTTGGGGTTGGCCTTTCTTAACCTGTCCCATTTTTTTTTACTGAGATTGTAAACCGTGCGCTCCTCAAAATGAAA
Organism: Tinamus guttatus; assembly: GCF_000705375.1. The sequence continues at coordinate 502,649 of NW_010576815.1, read as the reverse complement.
ACCATGGGTCTCTGTTTTCTCTCTTAAATGCTGTTGCACTTTAGCATGTTCCAAACCTGCACTAATGACTGGTTGCAAAACACCTTTGTGCTGTAAGAATGAAACTTCCTCATTAACCTGGCCCTTGATAACTGACTTTTTTTTTCCCTCCCCTTTATTCTTGTAGTACTATGAAAGGGAAGAAAGAACTAATAAAAAGTGCTTGTGAAATGTTCAAAGATGTGCCTTGGCACACCAACGAGATTTGGATGCCAATTCACCGTTGCTAAATTGACAGGAATACAGCTACGGCCGATACAGAAGTCGGCGTAGCTAACACTTCTTTAAATGTGGATTGCTGAACAAGGAGGCATATTTGGTCGAAGCATTTATGACAAGGTGTTTTAAACCATGACATTCGTAATGTGAGACTGTGTGAGATACTTGATACAGGAAGTCTTAATTGAAAGTGTACTTAACAAATGCCTTTTAACAAAGGCATGGAAGAGAAAGATTAGAATATGCTGAAGTACTGAATTTAGATTAAATTTAGGCTTAAACAAGGAAAGAAGTTACTACCCGACCAATTTCCTTAAAGGCTGAATTGACCTCCTTTCTGGAAATAGGAGGCCAGGTTTGAAGCTTCTACTTTTACCTGTTTCTCTGGTGCATGATTTCTAGTTTCTTTTGACCGAAGCTGAAGAACAAAGGCATAAGGTAACCAGAGGGCTTCAACGTTTTCAAAGGCAATTTCATGTAAAAATGCCATACATGTTTATCTTGAGGCAGAGCATGAGCATGGGAAATTGCAGCCCAGCGGAGCCTCTTTGAGAGTGTCCTGAGCAGCAGGAACAGAATAGGGAGGCTAGGGGCACTCCAGGGCCATAAATTGCGAGAGGCAAGGGAGGGGATCCTGCCCCTCTACTCAGCTTGGTGAGGCCACATCTGGAGAACTGTGTCCAGTTCTGGGCTCCACAGTACAAGGGGATGTGGAGCTGCTGGAGAGAGTCCAGCGCAGGGCCACAAGGATGATCAGGGGCCTGGAACATCTGCCCTATGAGGAGAGGCTGAGGGAGCTGGGCCTGTTCAGCCTGGAGAAGAGAAGGCTGAGAGGGGATCTAATCAGTGTATATAAGCACCTCAAGGGAGGCAGTGAGGAGGATGGTGCTGGCCTCTTTTCAGTGGTGGTCACTGACAGAACTAGAGGTAATGACCGGAAACTGAAACAACAAAAATTCCACAGAAACTTAAGGAAAAATTTCTTAACAGTGAGGGTGCCAGAGTACTGGAACAGGCTGCCCAGAGAGGTTGTGGAGTCTCCTTCTCTGGAGATCTTCAAAACCCACTTGGACACAGTCCTGTACCACGTGCTCTAGGTGACCCTGCGTGTGCAGGGGGGTTGGACTAGATGACCTCTAGAGGTCCCTTCCAACCCTAAGCATTCTGGGATTCTATGAAATGCTGAATAGTGTGGGGTGCAGGTGACACTCAGGAACCCAACAGCTGGCGAAGGAGGGAGGACAGGAGTGGCCCCGCAGTGCTCATCAGATTGGAGGGGGCTGCAGGAGGGCATGGGAGGGGAGAGAAGAGATTTGGCCGATGAGGGGGCCTCTGTGTGCGCAAGCAAGGTCTAGAGGCAGAACAGAGGGAAATGGTCGAGGAGGCTGAATTCTGATCTGACAGTCGTGCAAGGCTGCAGGTGTCTTCAGCTCAGTGAGATTTATAGCAGTATAAACAGCATCTTGGAGCGGGAGTTCTGGGCCAGAAGTAAGGGTTGAATCCTATGGTTTCCTGCAACCTGCAGGATGTAGGTCAGTAATTCCTACAATTCCCATATTGAGACTATAAACATTGGCTGTGTATATTGTTCAGAAACAGATTGTATGTATTATTTAGAAAAAGACCTGTGATCTTAACTTTTTTTTTTGGTCACAGAATGAAATCTTGTGTGTATGCGTGTTTTTTTTTTTTCCCCTCTCCTTGCTCTCTCCAGTAAGCTCCTTAAAAGGACCAGCTCCTCCCACCACTAAAATGCAGTGGATAGGGATGCAGAAGGCAGTGCTTCGCACTTAGTCATTTCTTTAGGCACGAGATAACATTTTCTTACCACATGCCACTTCTTCACTTCAACCGATATCAAATTAAGATCAGGAAACCCAGTCCTGTTCCACCTCCTGTGTGCTGAAACAGAGTTTGAGGGTTCGCTTTTGTTTCATGTTTGCTTTTGGCTCTGTGCAAAGGCAAGTCAATTTGAAATTGTGCCTTTCAGAGGAATTAAAAAGTGGTGAAGCCAAGCAATGTAATCTATGGAAATGATTTTTGCCGCCATTGCTTCCTCCATTAAACTCCTCAAAACTATAGTAGCTATTTGACTGTTAGGCTGCTTTTCTAAAGGAGAGGGGGGTAACCACAAGGTCTCTGCACAGAGTAAAGCTCTTATAAGCTCACGTGTATTCTTTTGAAGACGTTTCTCTTATCTTACAAGGACATGCATCAATTTGAAAACGCTTTTGCTCAGAGACCGAAAGTCTTTCAGTTTGCAGCTAATCAAGTTGTATGTCTCTTGCATTTTAATTCTGTCCGAGTCCATCTCTTTCACACAGCATTGATTCTGAGTGTCACGTTTCTCCTGGAGTAAGCAATCTTTGGGAGTGTGTTTAACCTCTCTTCTATCTCTGGATAGCATTAGTGTCATTCCCTGGAACATCAAAGCTATGCGAACCTCAGGTTTCAACTTTCTGTTGTGGAAACAAAGAGCAGAAAGCCCTTGATAGGGCTGGAAAAGACACCCAGATCAGTGAAAAAAAGGCCGCAGTGTGCCTGAAATGACAAGGGGGGATAATTGCTAGAGAGACAAAATAGTCTTCTGCGCGAGTGTGATGGAGTCTTCTAATGGATGCTTTTTTATTCACTTTTTCTTTGATACATCTGTGACTTTAATAGTTAAATTCAGGTTTGTATTCTTTGTTTGTTTTTGTTTTGCTTCTGCTGCCTTTTTAATGCAAGTTACTCCATGTAATGTGCTGCTTTTCGAAGCCTATCGTGTGCTATATCCCCAGGCTAAAGAGACGGAATTGGCACCGTGTTTCTCGGAGGCCTTGCCTGTTCAGCTTCCCAGATCTTCAGGATAAGGCTGCCTTTATTTTCAGTCCTATAACAGCCATTAATCTTAGTGCAAGGATGCCTGTTGGTCACTCGTATCCTAGTGAAGCCTTGGACAGGACCCTTCACATTTGTTCCGAGACTAGAACTTGCTGATCTGATACTGTCTTTGTCAATGCAGATGTCCTGGTTTTTGGATGTTTTTCAAGCCTATCATCATCCTGTCTGTGCTTCAGTGGTCATAAAGACCATGCAACTTTTAATTCCGTTTCTGCTAAGTGGTCATTTTAGGAGACCCTAAAACCTCCTGAAACAGGGGGATTTGTCTGGGCATCTGGAGGTCCCTTCCAACCTCAACCCTTCTGGGATTCTGTGGTTCTCTTTTGCTTTTTCCAACGCTCGGTTCTTCCTTTGCAGGAAAGTGTAAGTTCCTGTTTTGGTGATGAGGTACACAGCAACAGAAGATGATGGAAAATGGACAGTGGATGTCTCACATACACTGCACTGCTTAAACTGTGGTGGCCCAAAATTCTTCCTGAAAGGAACTTTGCCATGAATTTTATTTGGGTTAAGATTTTGGCCCAGTGCCTGTCTGGTGACATTTTGTCATCTGTGGTGCATGTAGTGTGGCTGACATGCAGCAGCCTGTCTTGCTTGTTCTACCCTGTGCAGTAAGACGCAGATCCATTTCTAGGCTGAATCCTGATTTTACTGACTAAAACAGAAAAGTTTTAATGGAACTGGAGCATCTTTCGCTCCTCGAGCAGTATCTCCAAGGTGGCTGGGCAGGAGGCCCAAGTCCTCTGTGGAGCTGGCTCTGAAGAAGGGTTCTTGCTCTCCAGAAATCCCTAGTGGGTGATAGCTGGGGGTAGAAACTGGAGAGGATGGCTCACTGTGAAGAGGGAAATCATTGAGGACATGTGCTACAGTCTTCCAGTGGTTTTACTTACCTCCTTCCCTTGTGCAAGAGGGGCATAGGGCAAGAAACACAATTCTATGAACCTCCTCCTCTTCCCCTGTGGAAGCTCAGTGTGATGGGGTGATACAACAGGAGGAGGTTGGTGGAGTAGGAATAAACATCTGCGTGCTGCATCCAGCTTGGATGGGTTTGGGATGGGAATGAGAGAAACTCAAAGCTGAGCCTTCCTCTTTTTTCTTTCACAGAAGAGGTGATGCTGGCAGAGGAAGACAAGAATGCAGAAGAGAAGTCTCCTCTGGATGGTAGGTTGCTTTGCTGTGCAGTTGTCCTGTGCTCTGTGAGAGGTTTGTGCTGTACGCTGACCTGGTTTTCCGTGGAAACCAAGAGGGTGTGAGGAACGCGCTTCTGCATGCACTTGGAATAAGCTGGGATAGAGAGTCCCTTTTCTTGGGTCTTTCGAGGTTTTAGGTGGATATGAACAGTTATGAGATGCATCGTTTTGGGATGGGGATCTGCCCTGGGGGTCTGCAGAGTCCCTGGGCTGTCTGTGGGACTGCGCCATGATCGGGGCACCTGTGGGCCACATCTGCTCGCAGGCTGTGGAGGGGATAGGCCTCAGAGTGGATGCCAGGAGAGAAACCCATGGACACCGAGCAGGCAGGGCTCTAAATCGAGGCTTCCAAAAGGATTTGACTAAGAGACCAAGACTTAAGACCCCTGTTACCTGTAAGCAGTAAGACATAACAGGGTGTGGTGATCCTGTTTCACGACGTGTGACCTCAGCGTTCAGGGTGACTGGAGGTGCTAAGCTTTGAGGCAGGTGTCAGGAGAACGTGGCCGTGGTTCTCCCTGCACCTCGAGACTGCTGAGCTCTTAGGATATGACAGTCAGTCAAAGTTCAGTTAAAGATTCTTCCCTCTCCCTTTTCTGACCATCTTTCGTCCTCCCATGTCTCCTCCTTTCCCCTCCCCTCCCTTTCCCTCCTCTTTTTTTTTCTCCTCCCATTCACTGTCAGGGAGGGCCGCCTCGGAAGGGCCGATTAGCCCCTCGGCGTGGCCACTGGCCTGCCTTGGCCCGGGAAGGGCTCGGGGACGGACGAGCTGGGGCTGCGAGGTCAGGGCCGAGGCGCGCGCGGCACATCTCTGCGTGTGTGCGTGTCCCTGCGTGTGTGGTGGGAGAAGCCTGGTCTCATGGGGGTGTAGCCGGGGCCGTCAGCTTCTGCAGCGAGAGGAGTATCCGGAGGAGCAGTCCGAGAAGCCTGGTGCTGTGAGCAAGCTGGAGGTGGGTAGCCATAGCCATGGAATGAAGGTTCAGGTATATCAAGGCTGCTTCTATAGCAGAAGCTAGACAAGCCCAGTGGTGGCTCTGGCCTTGAGGCTGACTGTCATGGAGCAGTCTACATCAATGCAGGTAAACTGTCTTGGTCTCCAAAACAATGGGGGTATTGCATTCAAAGTGCCTATGGAGATTGCTCCTGGCACGCTCCAATTGCTGAACTACAGGAGTTTTGTGAGGAGAAGGTGAAGGAAAAAGTGCTCAATTACACCCAGGGAGTGCTGTAAAACTTTAATATCAGAGACCAGAGTTGGTTGTGTCCCAGTGCTTGGGATGGTCCAGGACATGCTGGAATTTAGTAGGACAGATGCAGTCTCATGGACCCCGAAGTTGATATGGCTGGGACTGAGGATTCAGCCAACTGGGTGGGAGAAGAACAAAAGAGGTTATTTGCACAAGATGGATCCAGATCTTGGGTTCATTGTGTCCTCTTTGAGCTTGGAGGCCTCTGAACCTGGATGCCCTTGAAGTGATATAAGCAATAAGACCTGCCTTAGATGCTGAGGAAGAAGTGCAGATGCTTCTCTGAACATAGGGAGATTCAAGTAGGGTGAGGGGCTTCCCTTGGAGGAACCTGAACTCAAGGTAGTTGCTACAGAGTGAATGGATTTGCTGTGTGTGCCCACTGGACAGTATGTATCACCACACCATGGGGTGTCTTACTGCTGATAGCAAATGGTGCTTAATTACTGTATGTTTTTAAGCTGTTAGAAAACTGTATCAGCATATTCCTTTCTGATAGTTGTCAAGGTTTGCAGGTAGGTGGTCACGGGTGCAAAGCCCTCACTGTTCCTGGCGTTGCATCTCATGCACCCTGGACGAAGCAGCGCAGACCTTTCTGAGTCCCAGGGTGCAGTTCCCTTTCCCTGTCTAGTAAGATGATGTAATGATGTTTGGCTTCCCTACAAAAGATGCTATAGGACAAAGTGTGTTTTCAAAGAGCTATGACATCCCCAGAGGGAAGGAATCATACAGTGGGTGCTGTTAAGAATGTGTTCAGTGATTTGTAGGAGTTGCTTTCAACATAGCATTTTTGCTGCTTAGGGCATTGCAATATGGTAAACTGTATTGGAACGCAGCAAATGCTGATTTCTTAATGGTGCACACTGTAAACAACATTAATGTTCTTAATGGATAGCAGCACTCATGTCATAACGCATTGGGGTTCAGAATCACTCGGTGACCCTGCCCAGGCCTCTCTTCTGTGTTAAAAGGTCCAGCAGCTTACAGCAGTTTCCCCCGCCTTCCTACATTTGCTTGGCTGAAGTATAAGTACACAGAATTCTGCCTGGAAAACCTTCAAGGATCTAGAGGGTTCAATTAAAAATGAAGGCCCTGCAAGGTTATAGATTGACTGATTTGCTACAGCTTAGCCTTGTGAGGCAGCTTCAGGCAGCATTGGGAAGTAAATGCTGGCCCTGGAGAGTGGAGTTGGGGAGGGAGAGAGAATCCACTCTGAATGCTCATGGGGTCTTCTCCCTTTAATTTGCACACAGTGTTGAAAAGAGCTGCGATAAAGAAGAGCAAAAATGACCTGATTCATGCTGAAGAAGGTGAGGACCATTTCACAGACATTTGCTCCGTTGGTGAGTACTGGCTTTGCATTCCGCTAGGTTTAGATCTCCAGCTGAATGTGTTCATGTTCTGTTTCCTCTGGGTCCTCGCCTGCTCCAGAAGCTGCAGCTTTGGGCCCAGAACAAGTGCATCAGATGTTCCCTTCTGGCCTTCTGCAAGCCACATGCAGCTTCACTGCAAGAAGAACTATTAGTGCTTTTTCAGCAGCAGTGGACTTCCCAAAGCAAATGGCATCATGGCTTGACCCACTCCTTCGCGCTGCCAGCTCAGCTGCTGCATGTCGCACTGTTTGACGGCCCTGCCAGAAAGCTTGGAGCATCTGTGTTGCGTTGGGCATGCTGTGATCCTGTCTGGACATGCTCGTTTATGCTAATGAAACCCAAATATGTCAAATGATACCATTAAGCCTCCTCTGTTGCAGGGAGTAGAGGAAGTGGACAAGTATGTGGTCGCATGTGTCACCACTGCTCAGTGTACAGTTTTGCTGACTTTGTTCAGTGAATAGTTTTTGGGAAATGCGGGGCAGTAGTTCTGTGCTAGTTCTCCAGTGCTTGCCTTAGAAGGGAGATAAGCACTGGTATGCATGTTATTACGGACATATCTCTTAAGCAGTTTGTGTGTGATTCTTGGTGCGAATTTGGTGCCTCCCTCTCTGGAGGGTGACTTGATGTCATGCAGAGGAGGTTCTACCTGTTTTGCAGTTGACAGAGAGCCAGTTCCCTTCTGAAAGGGTACCAGGTAGAGAGCAATGAGGTGGATGTGGGGTTTGCAGGGAGACAGTTTCTCACACAGTATCCTGCCCAAGGCTTTGGACAGAAGCAGAAGAAAAGCCTTTTCACTGGTAGATTTTTTTTTTCTAGCTTGCTAGCTAGGGACACATCTTCCTGATTGCATTTCAGTTAGTTATTTTTTCCTATTCCTGTGGCAGAAATTTTGTTTGAGTCTGTATTTTGTTTTGCTGCTGAAGTAGCAGATGTTCTCATTTAGCTTCCAAAGAAATGTCTTGGCACCCCAGTAACCATGAAGCAGCAAATCTTGGATGTGTAAGGGGAGCAGCACAAACAGCACATTTGAAAGTACATGTCCGTGGATGCAAGCATAACTGCCTCAAGTGTAATCTCTTAACCTTTTAAGAGTTTATGGTTGCTGTTGCTTGATTTTTTTTCCCCTCCTTTAAATTCAGATCTGATCAAGGGAAATGGAGTTTGCTGATCATGTTACTGACACCACCTCCTGCTGTTGAATTGCCACAATCCCCCAAACCATGAGCATGTTGCAGATTTGGGGGCAAAAGTCTAGATGCTTCTGTGGGAGGTTTGTTGGTGGAAGAGGGAGAAACTGCAGCAGCTCTGTGTACTTTGGATTTGTCTTGTTTTCATCTGAGGGGCTTGGGTCACTGCACTGATAACAAGAAATGGTCATGTTAAAACATGTGTTTATGGCTGCAATAGGGATGAGATCTTTGCATTCACATCCAAGGCCTTCCAGGCTCTGGGCACCCATGATGCACAAACAGATCCTCAAACCCAGCATTTCAGATGGCCACAGATGATGGAGCGTCTGGATTTATGGATAATCTGATGCAGAGCTGGGAACTGCCTTGGGAGCATATGGCAGAGAAAATAACAGCAGTGCTTTCCACCTTCTGCGAGTGGTTCATCCACTTGGGAGAAGTGTTTTTGATTATGATGCATGGAAAATGGCAGAAAAGAAATGAATACAGCAGATACTTCTGCAGGCTCCTGAAAAAAAACCTCTGTATAATATAAACAATTAGATCATATGGGCAATTATGCATAAAGAATATGTTTTTGAGAAAAGATTTTTTTTGGACGGCTTCCTTGTGCTATAATGTCTTGCTGATGGGAGCACAAGGACTGTGGAAGAACGAACAATATAATTACTGAGCGCAAAATAAAGATGCAGACAGAGTGGGAGATACTTCAACAGGTCTCTTGCTGGCTGTTGCCTGAACACGTTGCCCTTTAATTCAAACAAAAATACCTCAATGAGCCTTAGAATTGCACTATAAAGCTTTATCGTGGTAAACACTTCCTTGTGTTTTCTGGGTTTATTCTTAAAATCTGTTCTTTTCTTCCTTCCCAACTCCCAGCCTCTTCTCTGCACTAATAAACAGCAGCAGTAGACGCTGTCTGCTTTTGCTTTTCCACCGTCCGCACTTGTCTGGTGGGTTATGCCTTCCCGTCAGTGTTGGATGCCCACTGTGCCTTCTGTGGCTCTCCAAAAAGGAGCAAAATTCTCTTCTATGAACTGTTCAGCAAATTCTTCTACTCTTGATGTCTTTATGACCAGCATATACCCTACCTTGTGTTCTCCAGTACAACTAACTCGGATTTAGAACAGTTTAAATACTGAATGTGGCCTGCTGTTTTTTACTTAAGATCAGTATTTAGCTAAGGGGTATAAAGGCAGCAGGATATTCCCATGCACATGAAAGCGTATAGAATTGGCTTAAATTTCTCAGAGGGCTTTACCTGCTGCACACGCTTATGATGCTGATGCTGCCTGTATCTTAAACAACTGTTAATTTTGTTGCCTTCAAGGAATAGATGAGCATTGCCTTTAAAATATATACATATATTTTAACTGCAAAGGAAGGATTACGAAACCCACAGAACAGCAGTGCATCGAGCTCTTCCTCTTTGCGCAGAAGCAGCCCGGGCCCATGCGAGGAGCTGGGAGCTCTGCTGTGGAGGGGGGCGCAGCGCCCCTGCGCGCGCCCGTGCGGCCTGGGCAGCCCCTTGAGCCTTCCTGTGGGGGCTGCGTTTGATGCCAACTGTGGGATGAAACAACAAGGTGAAATTCCCACTCCTGTGCTTGGAAAGGAGGAAATGTAAGCAAGCGTGCTCAGAAGTTGGGCTGCTATGCTGAGAACGTTGCGTTCCTGTCACTCACTCACCACCGTCAAGGACAGGCGGTATAAATCACCTGCCCTCGTGGCGCTTGGACCAAGCGAGCACGGTGTGTCCCGGCCAGCCCTGCCTGCTACGAGGCGCCCTGTGACGACCGGGAAGGGCGGTCGCAGGTGGCTGGGCAGGAGCTGTGCTGAGACGAGGCCCCGTGGCCGTCGCTGAGGGCGGCCAGAGCGACTGCAGCAGTCAGGGCTTGCCCGGCTCCCAGCTCTGTGTGTGACTGTTGCGAAGGAGCTCCAAGTGATGCATAAATTTATTGCTAGTGTGGGCTGAATTTTCCTGCTTCAGCACTGGCCAGGAATTGTTTTTTCATCATTTGTTTCAGCAGTGCCCGCTGCCTCAGGAGAAGAGCTTACATCAGAAACCATTTCTTCTATCAGCTCCCTATTGTGGAAATATTTGATTCTATTCCAGGATTATTTCAGACTAGGCTTGAAACGTAGCTCATACAGGCAGACTTGTTACAAATGAGTAGCTGTGTCCAAAATGTGATAGATGGAGGCAGACCGAGCCCTGTTCCATGGAGACAGATGAAATGGGAGAGTAGAATAAGGACATTCCTTTTCTTTTGGCAGTGGAAGGCCTAGATCACGGCCTTGTGCTCAGGTCAGGGAAGGTAGGGGCCAGCTTACTGGTCCACGAGGCCCGTGAGGGTCCCTGAAACTCAAGAGGAAAGCCAGACTTCTTCCCCTCGGGTAGATGCTGCTGCTATAGCGGAGTATGTTCATCTCCCTAAGGGATCACGAATGAGCTGTTCCCCTTGCCCTGGGTAGGGAGTGGTGGGGAGCTGAGACACTCGTGTGCGTTTTTGGCAAGGTGGGGTTCAGTAGCGCTCGTGCTGTGGTGCCACGAGGTGCTCCCGAGCAGTGCCCGCGTGCTGTTTCATGAGAGCTCCCCAACATGTGGCAGAGCTCCCCAGGGTCTCACCATGTTCTAGACGTGCTGGGAGCTGCAGGGCCTGTTGTTTCTGTTGCTCTGGTCAACCAGGAGCTCGAAGTTTACAAGTCACTTACGCATTCAAGGGTTGGAAGCAAACTTCTGTTGGTGGCAGAGCTGGGTACCAGCTCATAAAGTTCTAAAATCCCAGCCTTCATCCTTCATGATGTCTGTGCAAGCAAAGCCTCCTGGTTCAGTTCATTCAGCGTGTCCTGCTTTCTGCTCAGCAGCGCATCTGGGTTGGGGAGTGAGGGCTTGTCCTGTGCATGAATCTCCTCCCTCCTTTCACCTGCCTGGGTGCCGCGCAGTGATGGCTCTTTCTGTCCCCCAATGCCCAGGGTCTCCCTTCGCCCGTGCAAGTCTGAAGAGCGGGAAGACCGAGAGCTCCTCTTACTTCCGGAGGAAAGAGAAAATGTTCCGCTTCTTCATCCGGCGCATGGTGAAAGCTCAGAGCTTCTACTGGGTTGTGCTCTGCGTAGTTGCCCTCAACACACTCTGCGTTGCCATGGTCCACTACGACCAGCCGGAGAAGCTCACCACTGCTCTCTGTGAGTACTGTGCCTAGAGCCACCCCCGTGCGAGGAGGCAGCTCCGTCGCGTTCGCTGCCTACGGTCTCTTTTTGCAGCTCCCTGTGGCTTACTCAGCAGAACCACGAATGTATTAGTGAGCAGTTCTAGTAACTCGAGATTAAGATTCAGGAAAAAAAACCTCCCAGGACGTGATACTGGTGTGAGATGGCATAGGAACGTGATCTGAGACTTAGCCGAAACTTCAGATTCAAGGACACGTAGATCTTTTAACACTGCGGGAGGATTTGTTATAAAGCAGGTGTTATTAAAGGAGGGGGAATGAATATGCACCTCGGTACATGCAGATTTCTCTGACTAATCAGTAGCTGTCCAGGGAACCGCAGAATTCACGACACTTTGCGGCTGATCTGCATCTGTGCATGGTTTGTGTTGTGGAAATACATAAATCTCTGCCAGCACTGATGACACTGGGACAAAAGTGTGTGCAATGGCCAGTGTTACTTGGTAGAAAAGCAACCTATAATGCTTACATAATCATAAAGTAATTCACGATACTTTCAGCAATTATTGTCATTTTCCTTAGAAGGTAGTACTCTGCAGAAAGCCTTTTTTGATAACTGTATTTTCCATAATAATGATACATGATCAGATGGGATAAATGTCATGATGCCCTTCTGTGAAAAATTGTGCCGTGCTGAAAGAAATAAGACAATACTTACATACTAGGCAGATAACTTGTGCAAGAGCTTTATTTTTGCTTGGTATTTGCAGTGACCTATCGGTTCAGGCTTCAGGTAAGTGCTTTTGAAGTAGGTATTTTTTAATTCCATATTGTTTTGTCCTATAATGAATAGTCAATGGACACAACTTCTTGTGGTTTAGATCCTTCACATATTGCAGCCTTGCTCGTGAAGCCTTCCTTAACAGAAGGTAGAATGAGAGGTGAACAGCTTTTTTCAATAAATTTGTAGCTTGTGACTTCCAGAGCTGGAAAACTGGAAGTTTGTATAAACTGAGATTATTAAGAGTATGGTGACACTGAGAATGGGACATAGCAATGCTTTCCCCCAAACGAAGGGAAGGGCTGGAGGGTTTGTTTCTGCAACAGTTGGCCTGGATTCTAATAGGATCAAATCTTTCGTCCAGCACTTGCTGTTCAGATGTGGCTAATTCAAAATTTGTCAGGCAAAGGTTCGAAAGCAAGAGAAAAGACTCCAAATATTTTAAACTGTCTGACTAAAAAAACTGTGGCTTAAATCCTTAAAGATACTAAACTACCTAACTTTCATTTATTTCTAGATAAATTATATGCTTAAGTATTTCCTGCTTGGTATGCTCAGGTCTGATCTTAATATAAAGAGGGAAATTTTTGAAGCACTCTTTTTTTAAAAAAAAACTATAGATCCAAAAGGTTCAGGCTGCTAGTTAGTCTGACTTCAAAACTGTCCCTGTTAATGTTTGTCGAAATATTTGATACCAGCAGGTAACTGGAGCAGTAATGCGCGATTCATCGATAGGAGAAAAATTCCTTTCAACTCTTTCTATTGCAAGATTTAATTTTAAAAGGGAGGCCACACAGAAAAATCAGTCTTGCTTATTCATTTCCTAAATTAAATAGAGAAAATAATAAGCTAGATTGGCAGAGTAATTAGAAGTTTGAGACTTAGGATTTCCTTTTAAATTAGAACTAAATGTCTTAGACTTTAAGTTTTTCAACTCAAGGAAGACTTCAAATTTCTGAACTCCATTTTGGGAGCACCTTAGGAGTAACTTTCCTATGAGAACATAAAGAAATCTGTGAGTCAGCAGACTCTTTCAATGCTCATATGAGAATTGGAAGGAGTGTTTTAATTGATTAGAGTTAAATGTGCATCTTTGCAAGGGAAATACAACTAGAATAGAGGCTGTAAACTCTGCACCCAACCTACCTCAGCTGAGGACATGAAAGGTTGAATTTGTCTTGTGTCATTGAGCTGTGTGTTCTCAGGGTTTAAATATCAGTATTATCCCAGACAGAAATGTTCTCTCTGTGTGTCTCATTTTTCCTGTTCTGCCTTGTTTGTGGCTTTCTGTTGTTGCACGGACATTTTTCTATTAGACTTTGGTAAGGTCTCTGGTGGTGAGGAAGCACCTGGGGAGGCATTTCACAACCCAGTCCCCAAGGGTCAGGGAAAGAAATGCTAGTTAACCAGCACAGGGATGTACTGCTGCAAGCAACGCTGGAAATGGTGTGGGGTGACACATGCATAAGAGGTGGGACACTTTTTTTAAGACCCGAGGTGCCATGTGTTTGCTTTGATTATTCTATAGCATAATAAGATGAAAATGCTGAGAAGATACCCTTTAAAAATAGGTAAAATTCAAAAGAAAAAGTCAGATGAAATGATTTGCATGTTCAACCTCTTAAATTGCTAGTGTCCCACACGTCCAGACACTCCTAGCCTTTAGGAAGATAGGCTGTAGTGTTTGTGTTTAGACCTCTCTTTTCACTGGTAATGTCCTGGAGGCCTCTGGCCATCTTCCCGGGGTTGTGGTTGAACGCGGGGACTATTCTGTGCCCAAGATACGTGTGACTGCAGGTCTCTTGGCGGTCGTGGTGTCTCTGGCCATCTTCCCGGGGTTGTGGTTAAACGCGGGGACTGTTCTGTGCCCAAGATACATGTGGCTGCAGGTCTCTTGGCGGTCGTGTTGTTGTTGTTGTTACAGTAACACTGTGTTGGTCCCTCTCCCTCCTGCATATACTGATGTGCAGCCAGCTTGATAACCCCTGCATCAAATATGTTTGCGCACAAGTCCCTTTGTGGCACAGCCTTTGAGCAGAGCTCCTTGAAAGTCTTGTTCTGTCCAAGACTCATTCACAAATCCATTCGATAGAGGGAGAACAATATAGCATAAAACTATGGGATTTTAGACAGCTCCTGGAAAATCTTGGTAAAATCCTTTCACTGTAAGAGTGGCAGACTTGAAAAAATAGCTTTAAAGTTAATCCATGGTGAGTGAACCTAGCTACAGAGGAACAGGGCCTGGGTGTCTGATACAGAGCAAGAGAAATGTTTGGTATTGTGCTGTTAGCTGGAGGATGCTTCTAATGGAGCCGGTGGGGAGCTCTGGGAACTACAGCAGCAGAAGAGAGGAGTGGAGTGAAGTCTGGGAGGACCCACTAAATCCTGACACTGTACCAGGCACCTCTAATTCAATTATACCTGTCCCTCTGGGCAAGCATTTAATTACATTACAAATTAATTTTACTTAAAGAATGGCTAGAAAAAGCCTACAGGCTTGCATTGATTTATTTTTCCTTCCTTCCTCTTTTCTTTTAATTTTTCTGTTGTTGAATCATTCTGATTAGCTTTCCCTGCTTGATATTTCATTTCTGTGCAACTACTTTGAAAAATGAATTGCAGGAGCTTTAGAAGAAGACTTGGAGTTTGTTTAGTGTCACTGAAACAGCTGTGTTCCACCCTCGTGAGAAATTCTTTGAATTCTCAGGGTATGGCGAATAGCAGAATACACGCCATGCCCCATAATCATTCCCAGATTAGACTGGAGATCTAATTCTCCTCCTCTATGGAAAGGCCTCCAGTGCACATTACAACAGGAGCATTATCATGCTGCGCTTTGGTGCAGGCGCGTTCTGGTCTCTAAAGCAGGGACCTTTGGTTTAATAAGTTGCATTTCTCAATAGCTGTGTGTCTTTCTTACAGCCACCTGTGATCGCTGTTTGTTTGCATTAGCTTTCCCCTTTGCTGTTATTGTCAGAAAAGAAAAGCTTCTATGAGAATACAGCTCCTTAATCCAGCACAGCAAGGCCCCAAGGAGGGGGCCTCAGTTACCTGGGCCTCAGTAACCTGGGCCCGGCGCGGAGCTGCAGCTCAAGGGGTTGCAGTCAGGACTGTCTCTTGAAAATACGTCTCTGTAGTTTGAGCTGCTACGAGCATGGTGCAGGAGCAGCCACACACGTGCCTGCCGCAGGAGGAAGGTTCGTCTCCTCTGCTCCCACCGCAGCCAAAGCTCTGGAAGGCCCTGGGCCAGGGCAGCGCTGGAGCCGCAGGTGCTGCTGCCGGCTGGCCGGGAAGCGGGCGCGGATGGAAGCTCCTCACCCGGGGAAGGAGCCCTCTTGTCAGGCTTCCTCCTTCTAGGGCTGCCCTCAGCGAAGAGCTTCTCCAGTTTAACTGGCTTCTACAATTGTAGCCACGTAAAAACACGATCCAGAACATCTCCTTGCTGATGAGCACAGTATTTGAAACAATATTTTATCCATTAAGGCCTGAGAACCTCTCCTCAGTGTGCTGCACTGTGCTGAACCATGTGTTTTATGCAATTAGACCTTTCTGATGATACTGTGCTTGCCTTTGAAGTAGATAGGCAGCTCCCTCTGGATTTAAATATGCAGCATATGCAATTGAGAGGAAGAGGCTTTCTGAAACAAGTGTATTTATTTATGTCTGCTGAACGTTTCATGTCTGCGTTGTTGGAGAGGAGTAAGTTAGAGGTTCTCCTCCTGGTTGAGGTTAATGTACTGGAGGAAGAAAAAAACCCAAACAAATAAAGAGCAATAGGCTCAGCACCTGCCCCAAGTGATACCAGACTTGGAGACAATGCAGAAATGGAATTAATCTATTGATGATGGAGAAAAAAAAAAAAGAGCCACTAAGTATCTAGTTCAAATGTATGGGGCAAAAAGGATGCCACCATGGCCTTTGCCAGTAGCACAAATTTTAAATTAAATTAGAGTATTTGTATCAAACTTTTTTTTTTCTTAAATCACATTACAAAATGATTCTGTTTAAGGCAGATTAGATTACATGTGGGATCTGAATACCACGAGGTCCAAACAGCAAAATTGTGTTTTCAATTAAGTGGGTAGGGCCATGTCAGAAGAAATCATGTTTCTGATCCATCAGCTGGAGAAACTGATTCATCCCGAGTCAATTCCTTTTGCCCAAGTTGTTCAACACGTTCATATTTTCCTTGCCTCCATCCTTGTACTCCTCGTGCTGTGATTTGTAGCACCTGATATCTGCTGAGATGCAGCTATTGCTGCCTGGTTTGAATTCTGCTGGGGAAGGGTCGTCACTTGAGAAAGGGCATGTTGGGTTCTTCTTTCAAGGGCAACAGAGGAAGGTTCTGCTTCTCTCATATTTTGGGTTTAGTCTTTAGTCTTCTTTCCTTGTTACAAAAAATGATGATGAAGTGCACTGAGGTCTACTGAGGAAAGTTGCAGTAGAAAAACTGCTTGGTGTTTTTATTATACCATGAACGATTCTTGGTATACCAGAAATGTGGCTCTTCAGGATGGGTCTGGCAGCCCTGAAAAGAAGAGGGAAATCTCCCCACTGGGGTGGAGGCTGTGCAAGGTTTCCTGCAGGCCCCATCTACAACCCTCCCTGCAGGTATCAGCTTTGCTAAGGTTAAACCAGGCTGCGGGTTTGAAGGCGTCGGCATCACATCGGCCTCGGTGACAGGACAGGAGGCCTCGGCGCTGCAGCGGTGCCAGAAGGACTGTGGGGCTGGCCAAGCGCCGCTGAGCAGGAAGCCAAGAGGGAGCAGTAACTTCCCAGCAAGGGAGCAGCGCTCGCCAGCAGAAACGCTTTTTTTTTCCGCATAATGGGATGAACGGGTGCCAACTGCCGCAGGAATTCTTGCATACCCAGAGAAGATGTCTGCTGTATCAGAGCAGTGGTGCATTCTGCTTGTACTGTTTCCAAAATACATAGGGTATGGCCTGAAAGTTCAAGTTTTGGCCTGCAATCTGTGGTCTAAACTTCTGACTTACAGAGCCAGCTACTGATAATTAAGAACTTTGACTGACTTTCTTACTTTCTTGCAGCTTGGCAATTGCAATGTGTGCAAGAAAGTTCAGTATCATTGGAAGTGTGGGATTTTTTTTCCTTTTTTTTTCCCTTTATTTCTTTTTTTAATTTAACTGTATTCTTACAGTGTGAGACTTGTCAAGTGTTGTATTTTATGCCTCATCTGGCCCAGTCCTTACAGGCTCTGCACTTCAGATGTATTGCCAGTGAAACGGTGGCTTCTTCCCTACTCTGGGATCCCGGGTGCTGGACACAGCTGTCTGCTCCCTGAGCTGCCGTGGGAGCGAGGCCAGTTGTGGCCGGAGGCAGCCATGAACACACTTTTCCTAGCGAGCTCAAGGCTCAACAGGAGAAGGAGATGTCCCCTGCCTGCTTGGTGGCCCTCAGTTCTAACTTGCATAACTTAAAATGCCAAAGACAGTGTTTTCTGTAACTTTGAATGCAGAAAAATTGATACGGAAGTTGAAAACTCCCACTGGGCTCTCTCCGCCCTGCCTTTCACCACAAGTGATAAAGGCTTCGCAGCCACGCTCTGGCATGTGCAGCAGAAGGAACCAAACTTCCATAATTATATGATTATGCAGGCTTAATAAATGTGGCGTTATCTTAACAGTAGACCCATCAGTTCTGGGCTGAGCTCATGCAGGGAGCAGTTCTGTTGGGTAAGAAGGTATTTTTACCATAAGAGAATGTTATGAAAGCATACGCACGGCTTCCAAACATGTTTGTCTCATGGAGCATTTGCGAAACATTATTTTCAGAAATATTGGCCCCAGGAGAATATTATGCTCACATACCAACCTTTCCACAAAAGTCATGAAGCGTGGCCTTCTCAGGCCTCGAAGGCTGCATACAGCTCGTGTGCATATAGAATAATTATGTGAAACTGTCCTCAGGGTCTTGTTTGCTCTTGCAAAGGGACTTTCCTTTGGCAGGAGGTAATCAGTACTGTGAAGAAGCAGCGCTGTACTCTGCATGGAAAGCTCTGCCTACCAAGGTCCTGCAAACTAATTTAACCTCTTTTCTGACTTCTAGATTTTGCAGAGTTTGTTTTTCTGGGTCTCTTTCTCACTGAGATGTCTTTGAAGATGTATGGACTGGGGCCAAGAAATTACTTCCATTCCTCATTCAACTGTTTTGACTTTGGGGTGAGTAGGCATCAACGGGGTGGACGAGTTGTGGTTGTCCCGTCCCTGAAGAGGGTTGAGTGTTTCCGGGTGAGTGTGGGAATGCCTGGGAAATGGTGCTGGAGCAGTGTGTGTCCCAGGGAGTAGCCATCAGATAAATTAGCTGCAGCGAAGCACGTTAGGCTTCCCCTAGTTATCATTCTTCTTGAAGAAATGTGACAGGCAGGGGGTTGCACTTCCTCGCTGAGTTAGAGGGTGCTCAGAGCATCAGCACCAGTAAATGCTCTGGTTACTCAGAGATTCTCTGTCCCATTTAAATGAGCTGACGGAAAGACAAAAACTCCACCCATCTTGTTCTTTTTCCCCATTATCCATTTAATGGCCTTTCCCTCAAGATACATAGCCAGCACTTTTCAGACATGAGCGCCCAGAAGTAGAGGTCTAAACCAATAGGTAACGTGGCTGCAACTCAGATCCTTTAAACATACAGGTTCTCCCCTTCAAGGCCAAACAATAGCTGTAAAGTGTGACTAGAATAGGTCATTTTTATTCCATCTAATAACAAACATTGTGCATAGAAGTTAGTTTATTTGTTAAAAGCTATTAGGCTGTAGTCAGTGTTCACAGAGGTTGATTCAGCTTCTTTTGTATTTATTGTGGGCTATGCACAGGACCTCAGAGTAGGCATCGGGCTGTAAGGCTTTATTATTTTAACTAAAGCGTCTGTGTAACTTATGATGCAGCCATGGCAATGAGCAAGAGAAAAAGAGTAAGGTTCCTTGCATCCTTCATCCAGGCTTTCTGGTGGATATAGTCTGGTTTTTTTTTTTCTAGTGTTTTATGTGCCAGGGTGCTGATGGGGTCAAAAATCACTCCTTCAGCACTATTCCCATATGGTGAGAAGAGATATCTTTTCCTTTGTTAAGCCACCGCACCTACCTAAATCCAAGATTACAGCAGATCCAGCTTCTTTTTTTGGCAGCGTCCGCAGGAAAGCTCAGAGCTAGTAAGGTTAAAGCAAGCTAGTGAGATTAAAGCAGCCACTGCAAGAGTCATCTCTGTTCGGGACTCAATTCTGTGTGCTGGGTAAAAGGCATTAGGCAGACATGCAATATTGTCTAATCTTAGCTTTTTAAGGCATCATGGCCTCATTTGCATTGTCTAGAGACTGCAGCTAGATTGATGCCCTTCAGTCACAGGTTAGGTATCATCTAAGAGGCACATCTGAGTATAGCCAACTTTCTCCCATGCTGGCTGCTGATTTCTCTGTATCCTTGTATGCCAAATGCTCCTTCCACAAGAACTTTCACCAGGTAGTCAGGAACAAGTGATTTAAGAACTTTGCATTAAGCATTAAATAAATCTTCTGGGTCTGTGAGTTGTCTGTTATGCTGTGGTGTGCACAGCATTGGCAGTGAGCTTTGCAGAGTGTTTCCCGAGAGGCGTCGCTCTTGATCTAATTCTTCCTCTTTTAAAGAATCCATTGGGATCCTACTTCTATCTATGTTTCTTCCTCCTCACACACCTTCCAGCACCCAGAATTAATTTGACTTCTTCACCCCCACTGGAAGACCACGCAGTTCTGTAGTCGGTTTAGTCTGACAAACCATTAAGGCGAAATGGTTCAAAAGCAAAGAGAAAAACAACAAAACAGACTGACATCAGTCTTGGGAGAATCAGTCCACTGGGGTCTTATGTGAAACAATTCCCAAGAGCTCATGTGGAGATGCTAGAAATGAATTAGCAATGTAAAATGTGGAAGATCTGAGGAAAGTTTTTTTGGTGATTGATGAGGGAATCTGAAAAATGACATGTTGTGGACACAGGCTTTGATTCCTTATTGTGATCAGAATGAGTGGGTGAGTGACTGCTGTACACCTGTGGTTTTCAGCTTTTTCTTGAAGCTCAAGTTTCAGCAGAACTACTGTGAGCAGTGCTTTATTTCTCCAAAGAGGCCAGGTTTGTGCTCATGAGGGGGTCTTCCAAGCTGCTTGTAGTCTCACTGCACTATTTGGGTATTCGCAGACATGCATCTTTTTTTCTTGACTTTCCATTAAAGTTCATTTCTGCAACAAGAATCAGCAGCTGAATGGAGTCTGGTTATGTGTTTGTAGTGTGGTTTGTACGACTGAGGACATTGGTCTGCATGAGCTCCGAAATGCTGGTTTAATACAAATAATGACAGCAATTGGGAGTGAAATGCTTGTCTTATTAACCTATACTTACATAATTGCTCTTTCCAGTTGTACTTACCCCATTGCTATTTTGTCCTTCTTGTAATAGAGGGAATCCACAGATTTCCTTGCAGCTTGAGGTTAACTTTCTGCTAACTTTAAAAAACAACGGAACAATCCAACCTTAAAAAAAAAAAACTTGATAAGGGTCAGGTTTTTTAATAATCTGAGAGGTTATTAAAGGCTGAATTATATATTAAAGGCTGAATTATATTATAAGTTATGAAGGCAGAAGATCTGGCAGCAGATGGGATGTGCGTGCTAAAAGCCTTCCAGGATCTCCTAACAGCCAACATCCTAATGGGCCTGCTGGGGGCTTGAGCGCTGAGGCCTCTGCCCGTTGCCGCTCGGCCTCTCCGCGCGCTGTGGTAGGAGCGTCGCTGCCCGGCGCTGTGCGGGGTGGCAACATGGCCGCTTCCGCCTGCGCCTCCTCCCGTGGCCTGTGGCTGGGCTGGGCAAGTGCTGGCGCTTGTGGCCGAGCCAAGACGGAGGAGAAATAAACGTGCCCTTCAAAAAGGGCTATTTGAAGGTAGTCTGCTAGGCAGGGGAAGAACGAGGCAGGTTCCCAGCTGTGACCACTTGTATATCCTGCTTCTGACAGCACAGGTTTACGAAGTTGGAACAGTTACGTTTCGTTTTTCCTGTGGGGAAAGGGACTAATTCATGAACTTGGAAATCACACCAGCAGTCTTCCTAAGAAAACTATGGTAGCCCAAGACCTGCTGGTTCCTTGAGCTTCAGCATCTCTAGCAGCAGCACAAAGACGTAAGCAGATACTTTTTTTTTTCTTTCTCTTTTTTAACCGTATTCTTTTTGTAGGTGATTGTGGGAAGTATTTTTGAAGTCATTTGGGCTGCAGTAAAACCTGGTACCTCGTTCGGCATCAGTGTATTGAGAGCTCTTCGACTCCTGAGGATTTTCAAAGTAACAAAGTGAGTCCAGCTCCCTTTCTTCTCCCATCAGACTTTTATCACCGTGAGAAAGTGCATTGCTAATGCCACAGGCAGTCATAGTGCTGCTTAGTGAGCACAAGATCTGCCTGTGCCAACATCCTCTCCCTGAAATGGCCCGAGGAGATAGGGGACTGCTGTAGCTGCAGGGTCCCTCGTCTGTGCTGCAGAGATGGCCCAGTGTCTGAGCTGCAGTCCCTGATTCTTGCAGCGTTTGTGGTGGGATGTAGTTTAGAAAGGTATCAAAGCCATAGCACCAGGCACGAGCATACTGCCCGCCTGCTTTCATCCCAGCCCTGCTGTGAAAGCAAGGCCTCACTCTGGGCATTTTTGCTTTTCATCCACTTCCCCCCTACTTGGTTTTTTTTTTTTTTTTTTCTGCTGTATATTTCACAGCAGTTTTTCTCTGAAACTTCCTGCTTTTTTTCCTCTTTAATGTGTTCAGCAGATGACAATTGCAGTCCACTCTGCTTTGAATAATTGGAGGTATTAGAGCTTGATTCAAAGCCTCTTCCTCATACAGCCCATGTCAGTGTGATGGCAAAAGGCAGAGCAGTGTGATAGTTAGGAAGTTAAATGACAGCAGCCGGTGAAGGTCACGGCAGGATGCACTAAGAGGGAGCGCAATCCAAGAGGAACTGAAATTCGGAGAGGGAGACAAGGAGAGAAAATAGCCTAACATGTTTTCCTCTTTGTCATGACAAAGCTGAATAGGGACTGACATCTGTAGAAATGTAACTCCTCATTATGTCCTGGAGCTCTATACTCAGCTGTGGTTTGCTGCTGAAATGAACCATGTGTGCTGAGCTATTCCAGGACCATCTAAAGCCTCCCCATGAATTTAGTGTCCAGTTGAGTTAACTGAACGGTAGGAACTCTATGTGGTGCCAGATTTTGCCTGAAGCCGTTGTGTCAAGCAGAAGAAAATTGAAATGATCAGCAAAACCCTTCCTTGTTCTCCAGGGAGACCTCTTTAGCCCCCTTCAGTTGAGGATAATCCTGACTAGGCGTGACTGCATCTCTTCAAATTGATCAGGTTCTCCCATGAGTACAGAATTCGCCAAGAAACTTTCTGTCACGATGTTATGGACACACCTTTTCTTGGAATGGTTATAGCAGACATGCAAGATCCTGCCTCTCAGCCTTGACCTGGCCACTGGCTTTGCTCAGGACACGACTGTGCAGGGAAATGTGAGGTCCTCTCAGGCACATCGTGGGGGAAAAAGAAGGAAAATTGAGACAAAGGATAGTGTTTGTGCTTTTCTGACTTGCCCTCTGAACCACCGTCCCCATGAGGGTTCTGACAGATCCATGGGCTGCCTCCTGTCAGGCTCATCTAGGCTCAGAACATGGGTCTGTCCCCAAAATGCTGCTGGAGGAGGATACGCAGAGCACGGAGGAGCAAGTTGCCATGGAGACCATCCTCCGGATGGCGACTGCTAGGGCCAGGCAGGGCAGGAGAGGGAAGTCATCAGAGGAAAAGCGAGTTTGCTGGCAAAATTCCTGCCCATGGTCTCAGATTGAAAACCATTAACTTTTGACATGTGAAATGACTTCAAATCACTCATTCCACATTGGCTGCTCTGGCCTTGTTGCTTCCCGTGCCTGTGTGTCCTAAAGGAGATTGTTAAAGAGCTCCTCTGCTTTAATAGCTCTTTCTGCATTTTCTGATTCATTAGCTTTCCTAATATGAATGTTCCCTGCCTGTTCTCAACAGGGCAGTAAAACAAGGCCAGAGGGCCATTTCTGAGGACATGCCCAGGCCCACCACAGCTCTGGGCCTGCCCTGCATGTGTGCAGGGCAGGAGTGAGAAGAGATGAAATCAAGGATGGTTCCAAGGAAAGGAGGCGGGGGCGAAAGCAAACTGAGCTTGGGTTTCTGGCCACGTGTGACCCCTGTGTTGGTCAGGGTCTGGGCTGAACCTTCCCTTTTGTCTTGTGGGAACTTTCACCCCAGATTTGATGAGTCTTGATCTCCCGAGGTTGAGTGGCCCTGGGTGGCCAAACTGTGTGACCAAATTGCCCCCACGCTGAAGGCACCTGTACATTGCAGGTGCATAAATGTGTGCGTTAAACCTCCACAGAAATGTTTAAATGTCTGAGTGTGGGGTTGAGTCAGTCTGCAAACACAGGGCTGAGGACCATCAGCGAATTCGTACAGGCCAAAGGGGGAATTAAAGGATGCTGTCCCTTAGCATCCCTGTCCCTAAGCTCTCATCCCTTAACCCATGCCATTCCCTTTTTAAGAAAGTAGATGGTACTGGTTTCTCACCAAGGACTTTTCTTCCCACTTACATTATCTCTTGGCTGCTCTGATCCGCAATGTAGGTACTGGAATTCCCTGAGAAATCTGGTGGTCTCGTTGCTGAACTCCATGAAATCCATCATCAGCCTGCTCTTCCTGCTCTTCCTCTTCATCGTGGTGTTTGCTCTGCTGGGGATGCAGCTCTTTGGAGGACAGTAAGTTTAATCTCTGTCCTGTCAGTGGTTATTTGAAAGCAGTCATCTGGAATACACAAGGTTGAAAGAGACTGGAGGGCTAAAAGATTTGCATCGAGGATACAGAACCTTTTTGGCTCTAGGCTGCAGTTAAATGATCTCTGCTTTATATGAGACAAGCTGCTGTTTAGGTACCCTTCCCAGTAGAAGGACAACAACAAGCTAAAAACTGCTGCTTCAGGACTGCAGATCAATGAAAGCTGTAAGGTTACCGGTATAGCTGTTTCTGGGGCTGGATCCTGGCTAGATATAAATAGAAAACTTCGCTTTTTAAGGCTGTCAACTTGGCATCTCAGCATATTTTTTTAAAAAAATAATTAAAAACAAAGCATATTTAGCATTAGGAAAGCTTTTGCTGAAATAGTTTTTATGTCTAAAAGCTGAATTCTTTGTAGCTGCTATAATTCTTAGTTTCTTCAAAACTCTTGGCATCATTCCATGATTCCCATGTGCACTAGATCTCTGAAATATGTTCTGGAGAGACAGCACTTTCTCAGCTGTGAGGGCAAAGGTAAATTCTTACTCCATTGCCACAACTAGATTTTTTTTTTTCCAATTGCAGTGTTTTTCCGCTGAAAAAAAATACATGCTTGTAGAACCGGATTTTTTTCACTAAGAAATGTCAGTTGTGATTAATTTTGCTACATGAAATTTTACAAGCTATTAAAATAATTTTTCAAATGCCTTTAAAAATAATTAACAACAACTTTCAGTAAAAAAATGAAGTGACCTACTAAGAGGGAAATTTTGATGTTGAATTTATTTGTGGACAGGAACTTCTAGGAATTACTAGTGTCTCAATATCATTTGAGAATTTGTTTATTCATTCAAATTGTGAATGAAAATGAATATCAAAATATCATTTTTTTTCCAGCACCAAAGTTTATTTTTTCATAATAGTTTTATTAAACATTTTCTCCAAGATGCCATGTCCTCTGCTGCAATTGCCTGGGCTGTTCTCATTGGGCAGGACAAATGTTGCCTTCAGTCTCGTGTTATGAGGAATTATGAGAATGTAGCAGAACTGTTTGTCTCTTACTGTTGTTGTTTTTGCGTTTCTTGCATTTCTCTAGATTCAACTTTCAAGATGAAACACCAACCACGAACTTTGATACCTTCCCTGCTGCCATCTTGACAGTATTCCAGGTAAAAGCATCCCTTGTTCCAGGTGAATATTAGTAAACAAATTCTTGGGAATCTCTTCTTGCTATGGCAGTTAGATTGGTCCCCAAAGGTCTGTGAGATTTCAAAAGGAAAAGTTTTTTTATGATGATCAATGAATATATCATGAAAAATGAACATTACAGAAAAAAAAATCCCTAGAAAAAATGTTGATGACCTGTTTCACTTTCACCTTGTGACTGCTGTAATTTAATGAGGAAATGGCCTGAGCTGGCTCCAGGCAGTAAGCAAATAATGTAGCATTTTGCACCATAATGGCTAAAGATAAGATAATGCTAGATAAGAATTAAAAAAGCAGTGGGGGAGCACACAGAGAGGCATCAGCCTCGGGCAAGTTCATGGACTGTTGGGGGAGAGAGCAGTGCCGGGAGATGTGAAGCTCAGATTTAAGAGCTTAATTTTGCAGCTGTTTCCTACATGCCTTTTTTTCTTAAACATTAGCTCAGGTGTTTCTCTAGAGAACAGGGGATGCTGCACCCTGCTCAATGGGAAACAGCAAATAAACCTCCGGGGTTGGTGGAGGACCTGCTTCCATCACAAGAGCTTCCCTCGCAAACTGCTGTGGGCTCTAGGTGAGGCTTGACCCCACATCCAAACTTCCCTGGATTTCAGCTGGGCTTTGATTATGTATTTCAGTGTCATGTCCTGAAAGGGAGGGAAAAAAAAAAAAAAGGGTTGATGACAACTTTTGGATTAAAACAGAAAAAGGATCTTAAAATGTGTCCTGTGACCTTTGAGCAAGCGGCTTCATATGGGTCTTGTTTCTCTCCATATGTGAAACAGGTTTTATAGTACCTACCTCACAGGATATTGCAAATCATGGTAGATTAATATTTGCATAATACTCTGGCATTCATCAAAGAAAATGCTTACAGAAATGTAAAGGTATTGCTCTATAACCGGAACTGAACCAAAGTCAGGCTCCGGATATGAACATCTGGAAATTTGGATGCTCTTTTGGTTTGGGACTATAGCCACCTCTTGGGAATACTTAGCCAAAATATTTCCTTTCTTTTGCTGAGAATCCCATAACATAGTGTCTGTGGGACAAAGCAAAACACAGTTGTTTTTATGATATTTGTATAGAACATCAGTGCTATGAATTAAAACTAGCAAACTCATCAGCGCAGAATTAACTCAGTAGGTTCAATCAGCATCACTAAGGGATTGCAATAGCCTCTGCTCCCATTCTGTCCCTCCTCACCTGAGTTTACAAACACACTGTCAAGGCCTCTTCAAGCCAAGGCAAAGGGAAATCTTGAACAGGAAGACACTTAAAGAGCTTCAGGGAGGCTCTGGGGTGGTGCATGTTCTCTCACATCCAGATCCTGTGCCCAAGTCCAAAGGGGCATGGGGCTGGCCGAGAGGAGGCCTCGAGGTGCAGCTGCAGCACAGGCAGCAGCAGTGCTCTTGGGAGCCGCGGCGCTGCCACAGGAGCCTTCCTGCACAGGTTTGGCTTGGTCCTCTCCATCCCAGCAGACCTGGCTGTATCACAAGCCTCTCTCTGTCGTGAGCCTCCAAGGACAGGTTTGTCTGCTGGGCAGCTGGCTGACTTCAGCTGAGCTCCAGTGCACCTGAAGTCCCTTTGAAGATTATTGCACACATTTGCACGGCTCCTGAGAAAGTCTTTGTGGGCTGAATGGCAATTTATACATTCAAGTATAGACATGCCAACAATACTAGAGAATCATAGAATGCTTAAGGTTGGAAGGGACCTCTAGAGGTCATCTAGTCCAACCCCCCTGCACACGCAGGGTCACCTAGAGCACGTGGCACAGGACTGCGTCCAAGCGGGTTTTGAAGATCTCCAGAGAAGGAGACTCCACAACCTCTCTGGGCAGCCTGTTCCAGTGCTCTGTCACCCTCACTGTTAAGAAATTTTTCCTTAAGTTCATGTG
>NW_010576815.1:461360-475366 GCF_000705375.1 Tinamus guttatus | reverse complement strand
CAACTTGTGGTCTACCATGACACCCAGGTCCTTCTGTGCAGAGCTGCTCTGCAGAAGGTCGGTCCCCAGGCTGTACTGGTGTCTGGGGTTATTCCTCCCCAGCTGCAGGACCTTAATATATACGTGTGTGTGTGTGTTTGTGTATATGTATGTATATGCACCTCTAAGTATGAAAAATAAATTGATAGATTGGTGTATCTCCCTATAGCAGCAATGATTTAGCTAGAAGGGTTCACAACATCCATATGCAGAGACTCTCTAAACCCAGAAGACCTCTGTTAACGATTCACGCCATGCTCCTTGGAGGCTGCTAGTTAAATAATTAATTGGTGCCAGCTGCTATGGAGCGCAGCGGCGATGCAGGCTTGAGGGGATGCAGTGTCCCCAAGGCAGGCGGCGAGCAGGCAGGGGTGCTGCTGGAGCTGCCCTGCAGGAGCCGGGGCTCCTTTGCCGGGATGCAGTGTGACGCCGGCCTGGCCTGGCTCGGCTCTGCTCTGTCTGGGCCCATCCGTGATCCAGGGTGGACACCCAGCTTAAGTGATTCGGCATTAGTCAAAGCCCAGTTCAGGAAAGCATCTGCCTTTTAGGACAACCCTTTGAAGCTGTGCCTTACCAGTTTCTGCGAGCTGAGTGCCTTCCTTAATGTGCTCGTTAGGCCATTAAGATTACACAGCAGATTTAAGAAGTTGTTTTTATTCCATTATCTGATAGCTCCTCAGCCAAGCCTACATATAAAATGCTGAGCCGGACTGGATGGACAAAGCGTTCAGTTTAGGAGCCAAAAACTGTTTTGGGCTGAGGAAAAAACAAAATTTTGGGGCTTCACCATACTCCAGAGCTCTCATTCCCTTCCCTCTCGGCAGTGCTGTTATTTTGTCTCCCTTGCAGACCTGAAAGACCTTTGCTAACCACACAAGCTCTGGTCCTTGAGGGCTGCTACCTAATTAGTGAGGTAATTCCTCCAGCTGATGGAGCAGAGGGTGGGAAGGACACTGGCTGGTGTCCGTCCTCTCCCCAGTGCTTCAGAAAATATCCTCAGCTCCTCATGGACAGTCCATTGATTTTAGGCCATTTACCTACCTAAAAAGGCTCCATAGCACAACCTTTATCCTTTTTCTTTTATTTTTCTTTTTTTTCCCTCCCCTTTAATATTTTATTCTGCATTCAAATTAATCCATCTGGATTTTTGATATCAGTCCCTATCCCACTGGGTTTGCTTGTAATCAGTTACATATGTGTCTCCTGGGCTTCTGCAGAGCGTATAGAGGTGTTCCTATCAGTTTCTCTTCCAGTGAGCACTAATGTAAATAGAAGTCACTTTATGGCTCTTCCCAGAAAGCAGGAGTGGTTGTGAATTCACAGAAATGATTTGTATGCAAGCTCGAACAGTCTTGTATATTTTAGTGCAGAGCTGAAAGTCTGATGGCCTGGCCTGTAGCCTCAGTCGCACTGATGAGCACCCACGACAAGTCCAATCATGCAGGTTGCTCCAGGTTGAATTATTTGAGACAGTGTTCAGTATTTGGGAAACAAGTTTGTATCTGCGCTATACACGCTTGTGTATATACTTGCTGTGATCCGATCGCGGTTGTCAGTATTATCCTTGCTGCAAGAATCTTTCTATCCCTCAGCTGAGGAGAAGACTGGAATCTGCAGCTGCTGGTGGTGTCAGTACGTCCTGTGGGTGGAAGGACTTTGTTCAGGGTCCGATGTCCACCTGCACACTTTACTGTGGGGAGGAAAGGAGAATAGGGCTTGGAAAAGCCTTTTTTTTTTTTTTTTTGCCCCTGGAAATGAAAGGAGTTGAAATTATTAGAGAATCCTGTTCAGGGCACAGACTACAGAGGTTGTTTTTCTCCTGTCTCTAAGAAATGCCATGCACGGAGCTGTCAAAACTTGGATATCTCTGCCTGAACTAAAAATGGAGAGGGAAAGAAATATTGCTGGGATTGCAAAGGCAACGTTGCTTTTGCTGCTTCTGCACCCAGTCTAGGGTGAGACCAGCCAAGCCCAGGGGCTCTAGTGTCTGGCACCAGTGTCTGACGCACCAGCTTGCTCATCCCTTCTCTTCCCATAGGTCCGTCCTGGATTGTATCTGATTGCCTAGGTCCTCTAGACCTTTTCTATTTTTTTTTTCCTTGTGTCACCATTTCTTCTTCTCTCATATGTCACCGTGCAGATCCTGACGGGGGAGGACTGGAACGCAGTGATGTACCACGGGATCGAGTCGCAAGGTGGTGTCCGCTCAGGAATGTTTTCCTCCATTTACTTCATCGTCCTGACATTGTTTGGTAACTGTATCCTTATACCCTGGTTTGCATTAGTAGCGCCATGTGTCCTGCACTCCTCCCCAGCACACAGAGGTGACCACCATGGAGGGTGGAACAGGCCCTGGGCAGGGACACCTGGGTTGCTCATTCTGTCACGGGGTGGACGTGCTCAACTGGGTTTTAGCCAAGTTAAAAAATTACTACTTTACCGTTTACGTTACCTCTCTAATCCAAGTACATGTTTCCTAACTCTGAGCTGCTAGAAATATCTGGTTTATTTTAAATGCTTCCTGCTCAGCATGCTTTTTAAGACCAGATCATTGCTATAGCTTCACTCCTTATAGAACCAGAGTCAGCAGGGTTAAAGCAGGCGCAGGCAGGTTGCCTGTGCCAGCAACATGTTTCTGATTGCAATGTGAATGTGGTCTTCATTTCAAGGTTTACATATTAGATTAAGGACACTCTATTGTGAATTAATTTGCATTGTGGGAAGAACGATTTATATCAAATCAGAAAGGGTCTTTGTACCCCGGGTATGTTCACGGATAGTTTGCACCGGGAACAAAGAGCTGAAATTGGTTTGGAGTATTAGATCAGGCCTCTTGTTTGATCCCTCCCTTTGTCTTCAAGACAGTTTAAGCAGCTACTGATGATAAAAATGCCTTAAATTGTCTTGTCCCTATGTAAGTGCTTTAAAGTTGACTCCAGATCTTCATTCTCAGGCTCTGAGAGCATTGGGTGATGCTCCAAGACCAAATACCTGAGATCTGTGAAGTTGTTTTGTTCTGCTTCGCCATGGAAATCTGCCCGGGGCAAACAGGAGACGGGCGCTCGCCTCCCCCCGAAGGCCCTGGGCGCCCAGCAGTAGATTTGCCATGTTCGTGTCCCCAGACACCTCTGAGAAGGCAAGAAAGTACGTCAAGTGCAGCAAGGATTTGAAAGGGAGGATGGATTTTATACGTGTTTATATGAAAAGCAGCGGAGAGCAGCTTGGTGCTGGTGGCCGGGCACGATGAGGAGAGCCAGTAGAGCACGGTGAAGGCTCTATCGCGCCTCGCGGTGGGGACTGTCAGTGGGATGGCGATGTGTAGCATTGCTCATGCTAACTAGGTAGAAAATTGTGGGGATGAGATGTTTGTAGCAGAGAGAAACAGAGCATCCTTGCAAATAGAAACTAGAAAAGTCTTGCATGTGTGAGGCAATGTAGCCGATTTGTTTGTTCTGGAAAACAGGGATAAGACTGCTGAGCGTTGCAGCTCTGCTTGGGAGCCCCCATACTGTTTCCCAGCGGTGCGAACCTTACAGTTCTGTGTGCTCTGTGTTTCCTTGGAGTCTTACCTGGATTAGCAGCATTGGCTGGTAGCTGCCATGCGAGGGGAAGGGCAATGGGGTGCGATACTTGTACTGAATTGTTGCACATAGACTTGTTCATCCCTTCAGCTGGCGGTTGAGAGGGGAAGATATGGGGCATAGGCATGTGCTGAGTGAGGAGGAGGGCTCTGGTTCTTTGTTTTGCATGAAACGTCCCCATGAAGCGTGAGGGACTGTGACAGGAACAGCAGAGCGGCAACATGGGAGTTGTACTTGTCACAGAAGTGTGTCTCTGTGGAATTTGCCCTGTAAATGTGCACTTCTAGAGCAACAGTAAGTGTGACACATGGGCTAGTTTGGCAGTCAGGCACAGGCATCCACCTCATGGCAGTCAACCTGCTCCCTTCAGAAACATGAGGCTTTTAAGAACTGGGTCAATGGAGAGCTGCATGAGAGGGAGAGCTCTCAATCCCGAGGGCTTGGCATTTGGAAATGAGATTAAGCTGTAAGCACGCCTGACAGCAAGGCTGAGAGAGAGAGAGGCTTAACCTTAGAGCGACTAAGATTCAGCATTTTAAAAGGACAGGATATCAAGCCCCTTTTATTAAATGAGGGAGCTTCTCTCTTGACCGTTACGTTTTGTTAGAAGGGGAAGAGCAGGGGGATGATGTCTCGGGCAGTCAGTGCCGCCGCCTCCAGAGCCGGCTACAGGCCTGGCTCGCGGGGAGAGGCCGCCGCCGGGCGGGCTCCTGGGGCTGCCCCAGCTGGAGCAGCCTCTGTGCTGGCCATGGTTGTACGGCCTTCTCCTGTGCTTCATCCTTCCTGTGATCCTCGCACACAGCATGAGAACACATCCACCTCCTCGCTGGGAAGCGAGACGACTCACCCCCGTACCTGCTTCTCTGTGGTAATTTGTTGAAATTGAAATTCGTCTGAAACATCAGTGGGTTCTTCCCACCCCTCTACCTTTGCTGGCTGTTCCCAGAAGCCTTGAAATCTTCTATAGCATTAGTTTTTCTAATTTGCTGTTGCTTATCTGTGAAATATTTCACCAAGGCAGAGGGCAGACCAGATGCTAAAGGATCAGCATAAAATAATGGTCTCTGTCTGAAGTATTTGGACACAATTGACTGGTTGGGTGGGCTGAGCAAACCCCACCAGTGTTATTTTGCCTACAAAGGAGACCTCATGTTGCAGAGCAAAACTATGCATCAGAGTTCCTCCTTAGCTGCTGGTTGGATACATAAGAAGGTTATAGCTGGGGAAATGCAATTTTAAAGGCATTTTAATGAAGTAGATCTTTCAGTATTTATTATTTGCAGTGGTTTTCTTTATTTCCCCTTTGAGTGATTGGCAGTTGATGTGATCCTGCACTCCAGAGCTCTTCACATTAGAGGCTCAGTTGCTGCTTGTGCAGGACAGTCCCCGCTGGTGATGTGCCCGAAGCTGGTGGCAGTTCCAGTGTCACCAGAGAGAGCCTCTGGGCATGGGGAGAAGGAGGTGAAAAGACCAGAAATCATTTTATAATGGAGCAAATTGATTGAAGAAAACTTCACCTGCTTCTTGATATAAACCTGAAGCAAATCTATGGAGATTCACATCCTTGTAGGAGACTCAGAGATTTGCACCAGGTTTCTTTTATAGAAATAGGTCAGTCTGAGAGGCCCAGTGCGATCTCAGAGAATTTGGAGTGCTCTTCTGCGTGGACGTGTTTGCCCTTGAGCTTCCTGGGGTGAGGATGAGGCTGGAGGCTACCTTTTTTCCCAGCTATCAGGTGTGGAGTCGTGACCAGCCCTCCCGAGGCAGGCTCCAGGGCAGCCCGGGCCTTCTGCTTTGTGCCTTCTCATTTTGATTTTCTCGCATCACACATTGAAAGCAGTTTCCTAAGCCCCATCTGGAAGGCTGAGCAGCAGCCAAACAAAAGGCATTTCAGTTCCTTTGCTGGCAGTAGATTTATTTTTACTTTTTTAACATCAATATTTGGTGAGTTCATTTTTATGAACTTAGAAGGACTGAATCATTTCTTTTCTTTTGAGAAGCAGAGCTAGTGATTTGGGGTCAGTTTGCAAAATCTGCCCTTTTTGAGCATAAGGGATTCCTTTGCTCTCTCCGAGCTGCTTGGGGCTTTTTAATTGGTCCTAGTCATAAAAACTAGGTATGTGGTGGGTGCTGACTTCCCCTGCTGCTTATTGCAACTCTGTTGCTTCTTTGAATCCGTTTATATTTTTCAAGAGGCTTTGCAAGGAGAAGAACCAAAAGCTTTGCTTTTATAAAGAGGAAGTCTCCTACATTACATCTCTTGTTCCACAGAAGGATTTGGCCCGCTTTTGGGGAAATGACACTGTGTCTGCATTCATCGTTATCCCGTAAAGTGATATATCTGTTGGAGGGAGTAAAGAAACACCTGCACCCCTCCCAAATCTTACCCTGTAGACCAAAAAGAAGAGGAAACCCCTGCAGAAGAGCCTCAAGCGCAGGCTCTTGGGAAGTGCCAGCACTCCCAGCCGAGGCCCTGGCTGCCTTTGGCCGCTGCTGCCGTGGGGAGCCTGGCTGGGCTCAGTGCGGTCTGTGAGTGTGTCCAAGGCACGGAGCTGGAGTCTGCACCGTGCCTGGGAAATCCCAGAGCTCGGCCAAAGGGCAGAGGGACCTTTACTGGTCAGGAAACAGCACTTCTACCAGGTTACATCTGCTTAGAGTTGGGTCAAAATGGTCCATTAAAAATATCTGTCTTTCCAGTGACTGATTGTGTTGCATGAGACATTTTGGGAGGGGTGTGTAGGAGGCTGCGGTAGGTAGATAGTTTTATTCGTGAGGCATTTATTCAGTGGGTGGGAGGCTTCGAAGCATTTCCAACATGCTGGAAGCACCCGGAGGAAGGAAGGAACCCAAACGCAGCGCTGCCCGCGGGCCTGGCGCCTCCGCGCCGCCCGTGAAACTGGAGCCCTCCGCTCCAGCCGGTGCTTAAAAGGAGTGGAGAAATCAGTATCTTTGTAAATGAAAGGACGGTGGAGCTCGTGCTTCAGCCAGCCATTCAGGAGACAGCAGTGCGGGTGGAAACCCATGTTTCAGCATCGCCTTCTTTCCCTTTTGCTCGTTATTTGCTGGCTCCCAGGAATGATGTGCTCCCGCCTGTGCTCCTTGCTACCCTGTCTGAGCAGAGGAAGCAGCAAGTGATGGCGATTGGGTTTCAAACCTCCTTCAGATCCAGAGCAATGTTCTGCACACAGTGCAGTCCTCCCTCCCATGCTGCTTGGGGAAGAAGCATGGTGGCCAGGGCTCTGCTTGCAGCATCGCCGGGAGCTCCTGCGTCCCGGCCCCTGCGGGCCTTGGCAGCCGGGATGCAACGGAGCCTAAGCCCTACTGTCCTGTCACGCTCTGGACGAATACAAGTTCTGTTTTCTACTGGTAGGAGCAAATGATCTGGTTTTGATAGTTATTTGGGCTCTGGAGACATTCATTTCAATGGGAATTAAAGACATGGGTGCCTGGTTATAAAATTCTTAATCAGATTGTGTTTGAAGGCTCTTGAGAGGAAAAGCAAAAAGAAAGGCCTGGAGCTGATGGGTGGCCCCTGTGCCAGCGCTCTGCCTGCAGGTCCTTGGCCCTCCTGTGCCAGGGATGGTTGGTGGGACTGGCCCGGGCTCGGTGAACCAGCCTGGCACCGCTCCTGGGCCCTGTTGTTCAGGGAGAAGCCTCGGGCGCCTCCTCGAGGCGGGGCGGCGGGGCCCTGCCTGCTCCCCCTCGCTGCTGCCACTGCACCGCTGTGCACCGTGTCGCCAGCTCGGGCCAAATCCCCTCTGGTTACTTTGGATTAGGTATCTCCCTATAACTACTGCAGCCATTCTACTCATTTTATTGACAGCTCGCTCTGGTCCCAAACTCATATTTTGCCTTGTGCTGGTGAGGATAATACATTGCTATAAAGGCCAGAGAGCAAATATGTGCTAGATCACCTATATTATCATGTATGTTCATATTTAGCATACCTTTCTGAAGCAATTGTGGAGTGATCCTATCTTCTGTCACTGGGTAGTGTTGAAGAACTTAATGCATTTTCTACAGTAATTTAGATGTGGCTGTACTTTGCACACTCTCCCTTTGTATGCAAAGCTATTGGATTTACAATTTTCTCTGGGCTGTTTTGCAGACACATAGGTGGAATAACAACTATAAGATATATGAAGAGACAAGTAACAGCTGAAATCATTAAGGCCCAAGAATGAAAATAATAAATGACCTAATATTTGAAGGGAAATCTTATGTCTGAAGAATATAACACAATTATACAGAGAGATTCTGGCTGGCAGGGGCATGGGCATTTGTACTGCTGCACTAACGAGCCATTTGGCCTGGCCCAGCAGCCTGCGGCCCAGCAGAGCTGATTAGCTGTGGCAGAGCCCTGCTAACAGGCTCTCGTGCTGTCGTG
Organism: Tinamus guttatus; assembly: GCF_000705375.1. The sequence continues at coordinate 467,359 of NW_010576815.1, read as the reverse complement.
CTCCGCGTGACGCTGCAGGGTTCGCAGGGAGGAGGGCAAGACTGATCCAATTGTCATATTGACTTGGATGTGGTAAGTCATGAGAATTTCCTCCCACTGATGCGTAACACAGCAGTGACATAAACCTAACTTTTTCAAAAAGCTGAGTGCTTTTATATAGCTGTACATTTATGTTATGCAAATGTTGTCATTAACATGACCAGTTTCCCAGGGACTGTTGCTTGTCTATAAGAGAGGAAGGCAGATGGCAAGAATCTGGTGTCTGTACAGGCATGGGTGTGGATTTTCTGGGAGGATGGAGCAGGGACTTTTGCATGTCTTAACGCCCCCACGGGATGCCTAATCAATTGCACCTATAGTACTGTAAAGCCCATCTGCTCAGCATATGATTATGACGTGTGGGTTGGTAAAGAGACAGAGAATACCCCTTATGCTGTAGAGCCAGGTCCTGGCAGATCTGAGTGCATCATAAATGAAGAAGACAAAACAGTGGTGCAAGGGGTCAGTCTATAATATACTGAAGATTTTAAGTGCGTGAAGAAGGGTGCTGACAGCAAAAGAGGAATTATTTTGTGTATTTGCTGTATGCAAACTTTTCCTTAGCTGCTCCTCCAAAGATACACTTCTGAACGTCTTCTTGGCTATTGCTGTTGACAACCTTGCAAACGCACAAGAACTCACCAAGGTATGTGCAAGATTACTGTTTTTTCAGACTTTGCCGAGCGCTGTGGCAGGTTGTCTCCCTTCTCCCCGAGCAGCTGAGATTTCTCACGTCCCACCATCACCTCCCCAAATGCACACGAGCTTGGACACAGCTGCTGCATCTGCGGCGTCTCTGACCCGTCCCTTGAGACACGATGCCCTGGTTTCCTAAAGAGTCTGTTTGTGCAGTACCTGGATAGCAACTGCCATTGCGGAGTCCTTTGGTGAGGACTTTGGTGAGGAAGTTTACTCTCATTCACTTTGGCTTCATTACAGAGGCTGGTTTCCATGAACCATCTCATATTCCTTAAGTTCTTTTTATCATGGAGTGTTGCTCCTGTGCGCGGGTCCACAGGCATTCCTAGCAATCGTTGTTCTCAAGAGCAGAGGCAAAACATCGAAAGGGTTTTGGCTGATTCAGTACTTGAGGCTTAGGAGAGAGCAAATGCAGGTGTTGTATTGCTGCTTTCGCTGTTTCATGCTAATGCTTTGTACCTTGCTGAGTTTCGGGATGAATCAAAGATTTAAAATTCTCCATTGGCTGTATGGAAAAAACTTGAAGAGGCTTTTGTGAAATTTCAGTCAAGATCCTAAAAGTCTCCTGGCTCTCACGAGGTGGAAGACACCAGCCACAGCACGGGCAGAAAGCGGGGCCCTGAGAGGAGCTGGCACTGATGCAGCTCTGCTGTGTGCTCAGGTTTATGCTGCAGCATTCCTTAGGGAGAACAGATGTACAATCTGAATCTGTGCAGGAAGGATCCTAAATGCTGCAGTTTCTCTTCATATTACATGCTTTTGACCTCTCGTAGAATATGGCATGTTTATGAGGCTGCATCACATTTTGTTTGCATTTTTCTAGCTTGCTCTCACCATGCAGATAAAAATATTTCTGTCTGGTGGTTATGCCTGCCTGAGTGCTATCAATTGTGGTGACCTGCTAGATTATAAAGAGCATTGTGTCCATCTTGGCATTCATATTTCACTAACTTTATCTTGGCTACTCCTTACAGGGGAAGGTGGTCCACTAGCCATGGCCTTTAGTAGTGGCTGGTAGGGCTGCTTTCCCTCGCTGGAACTGCAGAAATACTCAGCTCTTCCTGTGCTTTCCGGAGGCTGCAGAAGTCTCTGGCTTGGAGGGACACATCTTCTCAGCCCTCCTTAGCAGGGGATTCGTGAGCAGCCCTTCTGTGTGCTGAGAGATCAGGCCCAGCACAGTTGCTGGAGAATGAAGCTCATCCTACATCTTAATCCTTTTAATGCTTAATGCTTCTTGCTGAATATTTCAGCAGCTGACTGGGTTGGTTAGAAACCTCACTGTTGATGTTTATAAAGTATAATTAAATATTGATGGATTCAGCAGCATTGCCAAATCATAAAGCTTCTTCTGAAACTCTTTTTTTTTGCTTTAATTTTCTTTATGATCCCCCCTCCCCCAAATCACTGGGGCTTTCAAAAGAAGAGGAAAAATAGATAAAAAATAATTCAATTATATAGCATACCTGATGAATTGAGGGATTTGTTGCTGAGTAAATATGATCATGAAAAAATCAAAAATGGCCTGGGGATATAATTAAGTTACTCTGGAGTCAGTTGATCTCAGGAGACTTTCTTGACACTTACGCTGTAAAACTAATCAAGATCAGTGCTGCATATAATGGGGAAAACTATAAGCTGCCTGCAACTGCTTCTGTTTCGGAAAGACAAAGTTTTCCAACTAGCCTTCATGTCTGGAGCATTTCAATCAGTATTTTCAGTTTTGGATATAGAACAAGGCTTAATTTATCACAACATTTGAATTTCCTGGGCGATTTAGCTGGGCCTTGACCTTAATGGAAAGTGTTAGAATTGTAGCTATGTTTAATTTGGTGTATATAGAGAGACTCTATCCTTCAGCCTCACCTCTTCCTCACCTGCCTCCCTCCCCAGGTCTCTCTTACTCCCTTCTCTGCTAGTGCAAACTTATAAATGACTTAAACTCTCCCAACTTTGCTTCTAGTGGTTTCCTAGATCTTCCCGAATCCCTTTGGATTTCAAATCTTTGGAAAATCTCTCCCATTTTTCCATCTACTGACGTTTTTCCTCCCTGTCTACTTAGAAAGGTTTCTAAAACTGTCCCAAAGCTCTGCTTTTGAAATCTTCTCTCTGCTGGCAGTCCTGTGATGTCTCTGATGTCAAACAGCACCTTGTTCTGCATCCTGATGAAACGGGCGTGTAAATCATCTCAGGGTGACCAGGGAAACCCTGGTCTTCCTAAATGTCCTAGAGTGCCTGCTGAGAGCAGAGTACATCCTCCTGCCAACAGTCACGGGGATGGCAGTATAAGGTCACATGCTGCGGAGCAGGAGCGATGTATTTCTCTTCCAGGTACACCGGGAAGGAGAACAGAAATCACGGTTCTGCTTGGTGGGAACTTGAAACGCCAACACAGGTTAAAAATCCCCACCTATGAACTGTGGGTTATGTAGAAGGCTGAGCATAACCATCTTTCTATCAGCACTTTAACACAGCTTCTCCATGGTGGGGTCCGTCGGATCCTTGACTGCTCATTGGATTTACTGTTTTACAAAGTCCCTTTGGCCAGAAGTCAGGAAGGCGTTAGGAGTCCGTGTCCCACAGGTTTCAGGATGATGCAGGTCTTTGAATGCTTTCATGCACGCAAGTCCCGAGGTACCTAGGAGTCCCTCTGCTCTAGGAATGTTGGACTTTGTGTCACTTCTCTCCCTGCTGCAGCCTCCTGGGTAAGGCGAAGCCATAAGAGGCAATTCCTGGGAGAAAAGAGAGCCTGGGCAGGCAGGCTGCTCTTAGAAAAATACAGCAAACCTTGTGTTTCTCCTGCCCAACCAGCTGCTGATGGCAGCAGGACCCTACGGAAGGGCCCGGATGGGTTTCCAGAGGTTCCGCAGCACAGGGTAGCATCATGTGCCCCTTGCCCCTTGCCTTCAACAAGTTCCTGCCACCGTCCGTGCGTGATGCATGCTCTGATTTGTCTTGGTTTCCTTTAACAGGATGAGGAGGAGATGGAAGAAGCTACAAACCAAAAGCTTGCCCTGCAAAAGGCCAAGGAAGTTGCAGAAGTCAGCCCCATGTCTGCAGCTAACATTTCCATAGCCGCGTAAGCGTTATCTTTTATTTTGGGGGAACGTTGTCATTTTTTTTTGCTGTTTTTCAGTATGGGTATATGTCTGTTCAGCTGTAGCATCCCAGAGTACTCTGTAAGCCCCTTTATACTGTCCCCGTTACTTACTGGGCTTTAGGTTGACTGAATACTCTGGTCCTGATCACTTAACCATGTATTTAATTAGGTACTTCTTAAATTTTGCTTTGTTTGTTTGTAATAGCTCATCTTTTGCCTTGCTGTGAATAACTGTGTTTTAGGAGGACTAAATAAGTGTCCTAGGATAGATTTCACCAGGTGAAGAGTCAGCATTTCACTTTGGATTTTTAATTTTGAGGTGTGTGTTTATAACATGGAGTATTGTTTAATAATCTCTGCTTAGAGAATTTAAGCATAAAGACATCCTCCTAAACATCATATTGAAAAAAACTGACTTGAATGTTCATTCTTTGCTTTCTGAAAGTGTTCTGAGATGAAAAAAAGTTTCATATGTGAGCAGTCACTGGTTTACTCTCGGAAGCATCAGTTTGTATTTTCAAGTACGTTTTCACTGCATTGATATGGGCATATGCATAGATTCTGTAATACTGCTTTGGAAGAATGCCTCAAAAATGTTCCTTGGCGCTCACCTTCTCACATATCCTGTTCTTAGCTGGTGTGAAGCATTTGTATGTAGGTGGAAATACTTGTCCAGACATTGCTGGAAATGCTGGTCAACACAAGCTCTGCCCGTCTGGGATTGTGAGTCCTGGGTTTGAAATGTGCTTCCCTTCCCAGTGCTTTATTGATTAAGCACGTTTGTTTGAAGGTGCTTGTAGCTTTTCAGGAGTTGTAGTGCCAGGAATATTGACGTGAAAAAAATCAGTCCTGCATTTTGCTGAGAGCTGCTGGTATTTTCCAACAGCTTCTAATAGGGAAGACCCCAGGAGCTGGGGAAGATGAAGCCTCAGAAAGGAAATTGGTTTTCCTTGGTTTTAATCCAAACTCTCTGGAATGTGGCAGGATCCCAGTTTGGTCCTTTGCTGCAGAGGAACCTCATGAGATCTTTGTTAGTGGGACTGTAAAGCAGTATCATTAAAGCCAGTGGACCAAATGGAGCCCATTCACTATATGAGGAGGATAAAGAATAGTATTTGACAGCAGTTTTATTATTTTAGCATTGTATTTTACAATTATTGCTTTAATCAGCTCCTGTTCATGGCATGTTCATGTGCTGTTTTTCACTATAATCCTTTTCTTACAAGGATTTCCTATCCAGTCTCAGAGAGACCTCCTGTGTGGATATTTGCTCTTGTTCTTTGATGAAGCAAATAATGGAGCTTATTTTCTTCTTTTTTTAAGGAAAGTATAGTACATATGTGGATTATTTGGAAATCAGAAAATCCACTTTAAAGGAGCCAAAAATAACCTTATTCCATGATTTCTCACCTGACTTTCACCTAGTTTTCAGTATCACAGGTCCAGATTTATAATCCCATTTGAAAGTGAGTACAAAATTGTGGCTTTCTTATTCTGTCTCAGATTGTGTCTGTCCAGATTTCTGCAGAAAGCAGAGTTGCTGGATGCCCTCTTTGCTTTGGTGTTTACCAAAGGAAGGCAGCCCTTTAGAGCCCCAGGCCTTAAGGACAAGAGAGGAAGCCTGGAGAGAGGAAGACTTGCCCTGGCTAGAGGAAGATTGGGTCAGAGAGCACCTAAGGAAACTCGATACCCACAGATCCATGGGCCCTGATGGGATGCACCCCAGAGTGCTGCAGGAGCTGGCAGAGGTCATAGCTAAGACGCTCTGCATCATCTTTGAAAGATCCTGGAGAACGGGGGAGGTGCCGGAAGACTGGAAGAAGGCCAATGTCACGCCAGTCTTCAAAAAAGGCAAGAAGGAGGGCCCAGGCAGCTACAGGCCAGTGAGCCTCACCTCTGTCCCCAGAAAAGTGATAGAATGGCTCATACTGGCTGTTGTCTCCAGGCACATGGAGGACAAGAAGGTGCTCAAGAGTAGTCAGCATGAATTCACCAAGGGGAAATCTTGCTACACTAACCTGATAGCCTTCTATGATGGAATGACCGGCTGGATAGATGAGGGAAGAGCAGTGGATGTCGTCTATATAAACTTCACCAAGGCTTTTGACACCGTCCCTCACAATATCCTCCTGGGCAAACTCCAGAAGTGTGGGATAGATGAGTG
>NW_010576815.1:393582-461220 GCF_000705375.1 Tinamus guttatus | reverse complement strand
CAGTACAAGAGGGATGTGGAGCTGCTGGAGAGAGTCCAGCGCAGGGCTACAAGGCTGATCAGGGGCCTGGAACATCTGCCCTATGAGGAGAGGCTGAGGGAGCTGGGCCTGTTCAGCCTGGAGAAGAGAAGGCTGAGAGGGGATCTAATTAGTGTATATAAGTACCTCAAGGGAGGCAGTGAGGAGGATGATGGCCTCTTCTCCCTGGTGGCCACTGACAGAACTAGAGGTAATGGCCACAAACTGAAACATCGAAAGTTCCACATGAACTTAAGGAAAAATTTCTTACCAGTGAGGGTGCCAGAGCCCTGAACAGGCTGCCCAGAGAGGTTGTGGAGTCTCCTTCTCTGGAGATCTTCAAAACCCGCTTGGACGCAGTCCTGTGCCATGTGTTCTAGGTGACCCTGCGTGTGCAGGGGGGTTGGACTAGATGACCTCTAGAGGTCCCTTCCAACCTTAAGCATTCTATGATTCTATGAGATCCCTACCTGCCTCATTTGTACAGGTAATTAAGCTTACAAATGAGCCCATTTGCAAACGCAGTCAGTTGCTTCCACATTTCCTCACAGTGGCAGCAGAGTGCATGCGATACAGGAGGCCGGAGTTGAACTCTAGTTGGCTCTGCTTCGTACCATCCATCGGAGATGCTTTCAAGGTAACTAGGAAGGCATGGAGGGGAACTTGGAAGAAAACGCAAAAGATCAGTGCATTGGTGACCAAATGGATAAAGACATAACGGGGAGGGTGGGGGAGAAATTAGGTGTTTTGAGAGGGATAAATGGATGCATGGATGGATTGCGGGCTGATGATCCAGAAGATGGTTAATGAATAGGTGCCAAAGCGATCCATTTAATAGGTTAGATTTGCCCGTAATGAGAACTCAGAAGTGCTTAGCTGCTATAGTTGTTAGGTTTGCACCGCTTATCCCTTAGCTAAAGCAATACAATAAGGTTGATGCTGGAGACATCAGAAAGGCAGGTGCCTCCATAGTCTGGGTGCCCCTGCGTGGATGGTGAGCAAGGGTAGTGAAAACATTTGGACTGAGCTCCCCTGGTGCTACTGCAAGTCCTTTGTGCATTTCCCCCATTGCTTTATATATTTCTCTCTTGAAAAAAAATATATGTTTTGTGATTAAATTTTATTTTCAAAATGTGTCACATTTAGTTTTGATGATAACAGCTATGACGCATCACTGTTGTGAAAACATGAAATTTTTGGACCCTTGTCAATCAAAATCAGTCTTTCAAGTGTCAGGAGGAAGCAGAGGGCACCATAACTTGCATTTTCTCAGAAACGACATTCATGTTCCCGGGATGTTTGTCCAGCTCTTGCCTTGGTGATGAAGCCGTCAGGGAGCTGGGTTGAGTCGCAGCAGGGGTAGTTCAGGTTGAAGGGGAGATGCTGCACTTGCAGCTTTGCTCATTTACCTCATCAGGACTGTATCAAGAAGTGGGAATTTATCTCCTTGTGGCGCTGCTGTCAGCACGGTTCAATCCCTGCCATGCCCCGCCACCCCTGCGGCGTTCCCGGTGTGCAGGCTCACGCTGGCCGTGCCGGCGCCTCTGGCCGAGCTCCTATACCAGCCGAGCTCCAGGAAACACTCGATTTATTGCGCCTTTGGCAAAATGTAATTTCCTTGGCTTAAAAAAATGGTTATTTGTTTAGTGTATCAGCCTATTTGGAGGCCATGAAGCGTTGCCTTCCTACTTATACGTGCAATAGGCTGTGGCCTGAGCCCAGGATTGTCCGTGGTGAAATGCTGCTCTAACATGGGGATGTTTTTTAATGAGGTATCGATTATTGCAGCAGAATGAAGGTGTTATCTGTCTTGGAGCTGACTCCAAGTGCTCCATTGTAATATTCTACCTGCACTTGGCCTGTAGCTCCCACTTCATCAGCCTCTGGGGACTGATGTGGTTTGTCTTCTGCTCCACCGAAGGGACTTGCCTAGACACACTGGTCTGACCACACTTTGCTTTTTCACCTGGTGAACTCTATCGCAAACAGGCCTTTTGCTTTGTGATTTTCAGGGTTAAAAGCTAGGCTGATTTTGCCATGGTTGCAGTGTTTGGTTTAAAGCAAAATATTTGTTTAACATATGCTATTGCATTTTAATTTTAGCCCATTGTTTCATTCTTCTTTTTGTGATCTTTGTTTTCTGTTTAGCATTTTCCTTGCTTTGTTGTTTCTGGAGGTGAGTTTCTGGGTTTGTTCCAGCTTGGCCAGCATTGTCCTTAAGCCCCTCTGTTTTGTACAACCTTCAAAACACTCAGCCCCTTGACTGGGGCGACTGTACCGAGCAAGGGGCCTCCAGAGCAAACCATTGGTGCAGCCTTCTCGGTGGCTGGAATGGAGGAAGGGACGTGGGCAGCGCTTGGGCTTATTTTCATGGACGGCGCGAAGACCCTCCTTTGAAACAGCTTTGTTTTCTGCAAATGGACTTGCCCCTTGCCGAACCCAAAGGGCAAGCTCCCTGCACTGGAAATCCTCGTCCCCCTCTTCTATTCCAGGCAGAGCTGCACCAATGCTGTGTACAAAAGGGGCTGCCCCAAGCGCACGCACAGCACAGGAGCCGCAGGGCCGCGAGCGCCTGGCCCACGCGTCTGGCCGCTGGTGCTCAGGGGCTACCCATGCCAAACGCCTTTGCATTTGTTTAATCCTGTGCATCTTCCAATGGCCCCTCTTCAGCTTCTTTTAGAAAGAGTCTTAAAATAGCCATTGCAGCAGAAATCCAATGCTAAATTTGCAGGAACCTGGTAAGTAGTTGTGCCTAAGACAGACCAAAAGAAACTTTTTGGTTTTGTTGCTTCTGAGGTTTCTCGATTCAGTGTGGTAATGGGTTATAGCTGTTGAGACCAAAGAAATGGTTCAAGTGTAGATATACAGTATGAGTTCCGTATGGAAGGAGCAATTCCAGACACGACCTCTGTGGCAGGCAGTTCACGCAGCGCGTGCACCAGCACTGAGCACTGTTACAGCATTGACCACTTTCATCTGCTCAAAGTTACACCTGATTTCCAGGATCTCCCATCCTTTAAAGACTGCTGCCTCTCTCCAGGCCCTCACTGATTTTTGCTGGTCACTCACGTGGTTGTTCAAAGCAAGTTACATTTTCATTGAATGCCTGCAGGTAGAAGCAGCCTGTTAACACAAGTTGACCAATTGCAAATATAGGTAGCACATCATTTCATAATGACATCTGAGGTGGCTGTCCCTTTTGTACAGGTTCGGGGATGAGGGGTGGGAGTTGCTCTGTTTCTCAAGGACTTTATCTCAGAGGTTCCATATTTTCCTTTTGTCTTGGGAATACCATGATCTGTTTTTAAATCCCTGTTGGGCTGTGGATACCCAACAGAACCCAGCAAGAAGTGTGCCTGAACACCTAGCACATAAACTCCCGTGTTTGATGGTGTAGTCTAGAAGAGGTGTTCTTTTTATCTTGCTGGCTTGTGATTTCTTCCCTTTTTCCCCTTCAAGTGTGTTGATGTGTGAGGTACTGTGATTCTTCCTCTTAGCTTACCTCTTTTGCCTTTGCCATTGGTGTAATGGCAACTCAAACAGCTACACAGACACTCTCGTTCTCCCTCTTTGATGGTAAGTAGCACCAAGCAAAGCTCAAACACTTTTGTTGTTTTGATTTGCAAAAGGAGGTTGTCTTTGCTTCCCGGCATTACGATCCACAGTTCCTGTGAGAATTTATTTGGGTACACCTTCAGAAAAGGAGGCTCTAGCAATGAGTGCAGGAATGACCCCATAGTGTTTGTACCACGTCTGGCCAGCTTGTACTTGGCAGAATCGCAGTGTGGTCTCCATCTTGCACTGCACCCACTGAGGCAAGCCTAAGTGCAAAGGACCATTTAAGTCTTCTGCCAAGGGAAGCTGAGGTCTACTTTCAGCAATTAAAAGCAAAATTTCCCCAGGTACCATTGCAAAATATTGATTCTGAATCTCAGGTAAATGAAGCCAACCCTGTACATTCTCCTCCATCATCATATTTACACCTGGCTTGCCCAGGTAATTTCAGTAATCCTTAAGGCATTTGTGCAGTCATCAGATTCTTCTCTGCAGTCTTCACTGTCAGTCTGGAGGTTCCAGCAAAGAAGTGAAGGGGTCCCCAGCTTGAGCAACCTGGAAGCAGCAATTTCAGTGGCAAACAAGCAGCGCGTGCTGATCCCCCCAACTCCACACTCTCATTTCATTTATCACACTACGAATAGGAAAATGCTGAGGCTTAGTTAGAATTCTTTACATGGGTGTGCAGCAGATTATTTGCTCAAGCAAAGCTTTTGAAAATGCCTTTCATAATTTTCCATATATATGCCCCAGGTATCATGGCCTCTAGACAGTCATGTTGGATCCTTCACCTGGGCCAACATTTTTGTTCAGAGTATTTTGTTAATTTTAATGAAGTTATATTCAAAACCTGTGTACAGTGAAAACTGACATAAACCCAAAGAACACTGGATATTAACTGGACCTTCTGGTTTGTTGAATTTAAACATTCTCATATATGTTCAAATTGAAAAGACAAATTCAGGACATGAAGGGATTTTATTTTCAGCCTTCTGGGTGGGTTCTGCAAATGATGTAGGCTTATAAAAATTATTGTTTATAGCTATGAAAAAATTAGCACCTCGAGACAAGATCTATCAAGATACTTAGAGTTAGTTTTCTGTAGATTTCCTGCCAAAGGAAAATAAACTCTTTTTCAGTTTAGTTTAAATCCTTCTGTATTTAGAACTCCCCACATTATAATGATGTTTATACAAACATGCACTGAATGGAGGAGAATCTACAAAATTACATGTGGATGGAAACAAGCTCCTTTAAATAAAGTGTAATCCCTTGCCTGAGCTGCAGCCCTTTGAGTTTTGGGCATGTTGAGCCATACACTCAGGGGCTGAACTAAGGCACATCCCTGTGCCCAGGCAGACATGAGAGGTTTGTGCCTCTGGGGAGGGAAACTGAGGCAGGAATGAGCAGGGAGCAGTGCGGGGGCAGCCGTTGGGGATCAGGGGGATCCTGGTTCTCTGGGAATGGCCCAGGTCCTCCCCGCGGCTCCGCACAAAGGCTTCTTGATCCAAGTCATGGAGCCTGACTGGGAATTGGGAGTCTGGCATCCTTCTCCCACTTTGAATTAATGATTTACAGCGCGGATGTAAGAGCAAACAGCAGCTCTTCTACAAAGACCTCTACCCAGAGGTCCTAACCATGACTTCTACTGAGGACCGTTGTGTGAGTATGGCACCTGGAGGCATAAAGTCTTAATATCATCTGTGGCTTTTGGTTCACCTTTTAATTTTTTCCCTTTTGGTTCCATTTTGATTCTTTGGTTGTCTTCCTGTTAACTAGAAGATGGTGTGTCTGTGGCTTCCACACTTTATGAAGTCTCTCCTGGTCTCCTCCCAAGATGCACACTGCAGTCTGCATTCAATAGGACACAGCCTGTATAAGTCTCCTCCCGATGTCTTTTATAGTTTCTCTTCTCTTCTTTTTTTTTCTCACTTTTTGTTTTCTTTTTTTGTTTGTTTTTGCATGTGCAGTTTTGTAAAGCAAACTCGAGGTACTGTATCTCGCAGCTCGTCAGTCTCCAGCGTAAATTCACCGTGAGTTGCTCTCTGTTACAATATTCAGTATGGATTTATGATAACCTATCTCTATATTTATAAACCTCCTTCCTTCCCTTTCCCTGGTGCCTTCACTCCCCCTTGTTCTTTCCAAAAATCATTCCCATCATTGTGGATAGCCTCCAGGCCAACATACAGTGGAAGGACTGGAAGGTGTGCAACATTGCCATAAAATGCTTGTGATTTGATCGTGAGCAACTCTGTAGTGTTTTGCACATTGACTGTGATAATTGACCCCCTTCCTTCCTGTTTCCCTCCCTCCCCCACTATTTTATTTTGTTCCTTCTTCATTTTCTCCTTTTGCCCTCATTTGTTGGTTTGTCTTGTTCTCACTAGTGTTTTTGTTCTCTGTGTTTATCGTGCACTGGGCTCACGGCTTCGATGTTCCACCAGTGTTTGCACTTACGGTTCAATAGGAGAACGGGGCCCACCATGAGTGCGCTCTTTAAATGCAAGCTGGAGACAAAATTTGAAAACTCTTTATAAATATCTTTGGGAAGTTTATACTCAAGAGAGCACTGCTTATGCTTGTGCTCTCTGAACGTCCTAAGTTGGAGCTTAAAGCTACCAGATACCACTGGGAGGAGGAGGCACTCAGCAAGCTCCTATGTGCCCTTGGTTTGGTGAACACGGTGGAATACCTTCCACTCTCTTCGCACACCTTCTAACAAACAAATCTTGCTGGCTTTGCTGTGAATCACAGGCGTGATTTGACGGCAGTGCAGGTTTGTAGAAAATACCATTGTTCTCCGCCAACTAATACAACAAAATTTGTCATCAACTTGTCATCAACCCATCTTAGTACCTTTGCTTTGAGTTTATGCTTTTTCCACTTGATGTTATCTTTCTTCTTTAATGCTTTTGGAGAGACAAGTAAGTGCAATTCAAACATGCGTGGGTTTGTCTTTATGTGCCCTGCAGCAGGATGCATGGAGAAGTCAGGAGGTTTTCCATCAGCTTCCTGCCATCTTCCTTGCTCCCCGAGTCCTTGGGTGCTTTGGGGGTCCTTGGTCTCGCTAGATCCTGGCCATCACTGCATTAAGGATATTTGATTAGGATACGTGGATTTAGCTTCTGTGACCAAACTTGCAGCTGGCCAAAGCGGATGCAAAGTGCCTGTGTGCAGCGTTTGGCTGCAGGAGTTACGCCAGTCTGAGATCCCGTTCCTTAGCTCCCGACTGCCAGGACTAGGCCAGCAAAAACTCAGGTCATAGACTGGACCAAGACTTTTCCAATCCTCCAGAGAGGGAGCTGCCTTTGAAAAAGATGGATTTAAATAACATGGAACCAAAATCCCCTTGGATGGAGGATTTGCCCACATCTAGCGGCATTTGCCGTTGAGGTCTGTTGCTGACTCCTCCGTGGTATTATGTGTCTCGGAAAGAAGCTTTGTTGATATAACTCACCTCTGCTCCCTGAACACAAAAATTTGTACCAAAAAAAAAAAAAAAAAAAACACAGTAACTTTGCCTATGTTAGAGTGTTTCTCAATATATCTGCAAAAAAAACCAATTCCTTTTTCTCCTTTAGGTTGCTTAAAGAGTATAAAAGACCTTATGCCTTTAATGTCACTAAGAATCAGGAGTTGCAAATCTATACTTTCTGAAAGAACAAGATTTATTCAGAAATCATTTTTACAGGCAGGGGATTTTCTTCCGTGTTCTTCCTTGGATTAATTTTTAAAGGATTTTTTGAATTTTCTAATTTGGTGAAAACTTTGGGCAAAAATACCTGAGCTAGCTTTGAGGAGAGAGGAAAAAAAAGTCAAGGTGAGTCTGCTGTTAATTCCAAACTTTTGTGCTGTTTAAAAAAAAAAAAAAAAAGTCAAGCATTGCCAGCAGCATGAAATCCATTTTTAACTTGGTGAGAACAGGTAATTAAGTGTATACAGATATGCTCTAGTTCTTTAAGGAAATCAGTTTTCATCCAAAATACATACTGAAAATGCGGAAAATTAGGAATTAATTTATAGGCACACAGGTGATAACACACAGTTAAGCGAGTAAATATGTTGCTTTTTTGATATTCTATTTGTATTTTGAGACTTATTTTAACAGCCTGGCACCTTCAGTCATCCACAACATACAGTTGTTTGAGAAGTTGGACTATGAGCCGTATATTTGCTATATTGTAATGAGTGCTTGAATCCAAAATGATGCTTTTACTACTCACTTATGTTTTCCTTTGTGTTGCTGTTGTTTATTGTCTCTTTGTAATAGGACCCAGAGGTATCAGCTACTGCATGGACATGAAAAATGGCATATTGTTAAGGCATTTTAGAGAATGGTAAATAAAGCAAAAGCCCCTCTTTCACCAGCTGGGATTTTGTTCCCTTCCCAGCAGTGCTGAGTTCCTGCACCAGCCACGGGCACCTGAGACTTCAGCGTGGTCAGTGGCAGGAGCAGACACATGAGCAAACGCAGTTGGTAGCTCAGGGGTAGCATCACTCTTGACACGTTTGTGTAAATGTGAGTGATAGGAGTGCGTTGCAGTGCAGTTAGATGGCTGTCTTGCTTGAGACAGGGAAGAAGAAAATTTGTTTTTGTTGGAGCAGCTCTTTCCCGCACTGTTACATCATGTCTCTGTTGTGCTCACAAGCTGATAGCCTAGAGAAGGGAAATGAAGAGCTCAGATATCTCCGGTCAGGCCTAATTCGTAATTTGCATCCAAGAACGCAAGTCATCCTTCATCCGTATCATTTGCTTCTGTATATATTCACTCTCTGACTCTTCTGCTTTATTTCCGTCCTCACAGCACAAAAAAAGGGGCTGGGACTTCATCCCCTGATGTGGTTTCCATTGCCTTTTGTCAGAGGCTAGGAGTTCACAGTGGGATTTTGGCCAAAACGGTGCCAATATTGTGTAATTTCCAGGATTTTGTCTTGAGAGTATAGTGTGGCTGCTCTAGAGAAAACACACGATGTAAAAAGAAATGTCATTTGCTGGGATTTAGGAGAACATAATGGTTCCACATACTTAAGCTAGGAGTTTTTAGTTGAATTAGGCCAGCGATGTGGCTATACTCATGGTTCACTGTGCTGCCTAAAAGAGCAGGTAAAGGAAACGGAGGATTCTAGATGAGAATAATATTGAAAGATTCAGAAGTTATGTGAACTTTCCTGGTCTGAGACGTTGCACCCATGACAGATTGAAAGGCAGTTCAGATTGCAGTAGCAAGCGTGATGTGTGGCCTGTGCTATATTGGAATTAGAGCATGTTCCAAATTTAGAGTTTCTAGTCTCTAGTAAATCAGGAGCAGCTTTATGAAAAGAAAAGGTTTTTCTTCTGAAACTGAAATATCAAAAATTCCAATACAAAAACACATTCTAATTCAAGGGTAATCCTGGAAGAAACTGGATGGTGCTTTTTATGATAGTCCTTGGTCACAGCATTTCTGTGATGAATGTGGTTGTATCAGCTGAGTGGGAGAGCACAGGGCATCTTACGTTCGAGTTCAGGCAGGAAACGTAGCTCACAAAGAAGAAGGGGTGCTCAAGCCTGCAAGCAGCAATCCTCGGGTCTTTGGCAAAGCAAACTTAGACGCTAGTGGTGAGTTCCTCTGAAACAAAATGATTTTTCAAACAAAAAGTTCTGTGTTTATATTCTAAACTTTAATATTTAATTTAGATTTTCCACACGTGAAATTGAAAATTGAAGAAAATGTCTCCAAATTTATACACAGAAATTGTGAATTTGGATTGAAAGATTTTTTTAACAAGGAATTTCCTTTCCTCTGTAATCTGTACATATTCTTTCATACCCATAATCTAATATGTACATATTTTAGCATCAGATTATTATTCTTGTAGTCAGTTTTTGTTCATTATTTATTAAAGCAATATTCTAATGATTGCCTTTATGTAGCTTATTAAAGTAGTAGCTTTAGGAAACAACTTGCCATTAAGTAAAGCACTGTTTTAAAAGGTTATGGTAGCAAAATCTTTAATCATTAAGGAGTACCCTAAGATTATAATATGGATAAAAATGTACTTTCCTTTCTGGAATAATCTACGCTGCCTGGTACAGCAGAGCAACAGGAGAGAAGATATGTTCAGTTGCTGTGAGAGCTTGTAGAAACTCGTAGAACGTGTAGAAAGCAAGAGTCAACTAAATCCAGTTGGACAAGCATATGGCACATTTCCTCCAGTTGCTGCTGCTTTTGCTCTGAAAAAACCTCCAGGTTGTCCCCAGAGAATCCAACCTGCTCTAATGCTTTACTTCCGTCTCCTGCACACAACATTATGCACTCTGGCACTTGCCTCTGAGGTTCTTGACTGGTTAGAATACAATAAGGAGCTTATAGACGAGCTTCACGTTTTCCTGATTGTGTTTTTGCTGTACTTTATGGTGATTTTTTGGAAGTATCTGTCTTTTCAAAAAGAAAAGGAGAAAGGGTTAAGTCATTACTTCCAACCTCCTGCTCTTTGGCTTGTTGGTAATCAAAGCTAGTGGGTGACTGCGTTGTGTTCTTTTGGAAATCACCTTCAGAAATGGTGTCAGTGTTAAGGATGTATTGCAGGTACTTCTCCATGTTGAGAAGCTTGAGCCTGTAGTTTCAGTGACTTATTTGAGAAAGGAAGTTTTGCAAAATAAACACCCCCAAAAGCTACCAGGAGTATCAGGTCACTTGCTATGAGGAGGATGTTTCTCTCTTGTGCTGGGCCACTGTGGACAATCTCAGGGAGATTTCTCCATATGATTTTTTTTTGAGTGGGACTCTTAAGATATGTTCCTAGTATCTTTCGTTATTATTTATGCTTAGAATGGTGATTTTTGTCACCCGTTCTCATGCTATGGTGTAAATGGTGCACTCGTTTGGTAGAAAATTGATCCAGGATGTACCTTGTGGGAACAGAAGACTTAGATTTTCAAGCTTGATTATTAGCTGTGTACCCTTGGATTTCTAGGGAAATTCAGGTTTCTTCACATCTGCCAGAGTGCCCATGTCCCACCTGCAGGGAGCATTTAGGTATGGTTTTGCCTGTTTAGCAGAACCAGTCAGCAGCATCCTCAAGAAATCCACAGCAGCATTGCTGTGAGATGCAAACCCTTTCCGACAGCTCCCACTGTGTTACACGACTCCATCTGAGTGCTGCTTCCCAGAGGGGCTGAGCACGGCGACAGCCCCTGACAGTCTGAATCAGCCCGTGCCCATTCAGAAGCGCCTGTTCTTCCACTGTCAGGGAAGTGCAGACAGTATGTAGGAAAAACGTGTCTGCTTTTGTGCGTCCACAGCCTTTTGGGGTGCCCGTTAAGGGCTGGAGATCTGCAAGCCCCGTGCCGAGTTCCTGGTTCTGCAGAGATGGAGGTAGCAGATGAAGAGCTCTGAGCAAGTCAGTGGAAGGAAACCGCTTTTCCTGTCTTTGTTGGAGGAAGTTTCATTAAGGAGAAAGAATGCTAACCTGAACCAGTCTAATTCTAGAACTCCACCCTCAGAGCCAATGGATTTGCTTTGTTTTTATGCACAAGCAGAGTTCAGCTCACATTATTTAGGAAGAAAAACGGCTTCCCTTTCTGTATTGACTAGGTACAAGATCCATTGACGTGTGGTGATTGGAAACCAAATGCCATGCCAGTGGAGGTATTCTCATCATAGAAGAGGGTAGTAGAAAGGAGCAACTGGATCTACATTCAGTTCTCCCATCCCTGGGACCTTTACACAGTATCCAGAAGAGTCTTTCTTGCTTGTACTTTTGCCAAATTCTTGTGATGTTTGGGCTGAGTGGTCCATCCTCAGCTTGGAAAAATGGCCTGAGTTTGGAGATATCGTCTTTCCTCATCCATTAGCTTATGCAGCAGTTGCAGCTTGAAAAGTGACACTTCATTTTGGCTATAAGGGGGAAGGGGATGGCAGCAGGGCACTCAGATTTCATTTCCCCTTGCTCCTCCCTCCAGTCTAACTCCTCTTGCTCCCTGCTAATTTACTCATCCAGATGTTTACAGGTGTGCAGAAATGTGCTGTTAGCTGTGGGGAAGCCTTGCAGGCTGTTCAAAGCTTTGGCTGTGCTATATGATTTTTGTAAACAGTGACTTTAACCCTGCAGTTCATACATGAGACTTCCAGGCAAGATAGCCATGTTTCAGGAATCAAGATAGCTCCATTCCAGCGGGCCTGCTTCGCAGCGCCTCTGCGCGTGGGGCAAACTAACACTGACGGTCCTGCTGGCTTTCCCTGCTCATGTTTTCCGCCAGCCATTCTCTCTCCATTCCTATATTTTCTTTGGTTCAACCCTCTAATTCCCCCTTCGCTGAAAATTTCCTTTCTTTTCTTCTTCCTTTTTTTTTTCTTTTTAATACTTTGTAGAGAATATGTGCAAAGTTGGTTACTGACTTTTCCTCTTCTTCCCCTCCGTAGCAAACAGCAGAACTCCTCCAAATCCAAGTCTGTTTGGGAGCAGAGGACCAGCCAGATCCGGATGCACAACTTCCGAGCCAGCTGTGAGGCCCTGTACAACGAGCTGGATCCGGAGGAGCGCGTGCGTTACGCCACCACCCTCCACATCCGGCCAGACATGAAGACCCATTTGGACCGGCCTCTGGTGGTGGAGCCCAGAAGCGAGGGGAGGAACAACATCAGCAAGCTGAGCCCCGTGGACGTGCAGGTGGTGGAGCAGGCCAAGATCAGCCCTGCTGATGGCGCGGAGGCTCCCCGGAAACACCACCGGCATCGGGATAAAGACAAGTTGGGAGAGCAAGAGAAGGGAGACGTGGCCAAGGATGAGAACGGGGAGTCTGGCACCAACCACAAGGAGGAGCGGCACCGGCAGCACCGGAGCCGCAGCAAGGAGGTGGAAGGGGGCAGCAAGGAAGGGAAAAGTGATCGCAGCAGGGGCCAGGAGGGAGGGAAGAGGCACCATCGCCGGGGATCGGTGGAAGAAGGTGCGGAGAAGGAGCACCGCAGGCATCGGACTCACCGCCATTCTGCTGAGCGGCAGGGCAAGGAAGGCAACGGGACGATCAACGGGGCCAGGAGCGAGCGGCGTTCCCGGCATCGAGGAGGATCGAGGTCTGGGAACCGGGAAGGAGAACCCAGCTCAAAGGGAGAGAACAGTGAAGAGCCTCACAGACGCCACCGATTCAGGAGCAGAGCATTGTCAACCTATGAGTCTGTGGAGAAGGAAAATGGAGAGAAGGATGGGGAGGCTGGGGAGAAAGAGCACCGCAATCACCAGGCCAAGTAAGTGAGCATGGCCTAGCTAGACATGCCACTGCAGCAGCTCAGAGGGCACCAGGCCCCAAATACCCTTCTATGGTGTTTCCTGATGTTCCTTTTAAGCTTCACCAGCCAAGGATGACCGTGGTCCATGCCAGCCCATAAAATAGCTCAAGTCTTAAAAAAAAAAATAGATTTCCTGATGCAACGGCCAACAGGCCTGGTAGGACTGTCTGCCCCATCTACCTCATAATGCACAATAGAGTATTTCACAGCCTCTTAAGGAAGTTTGTGTTTGATTTGCATATTTTTAAATCTTGTCCACCTTTGCTTACAGCCCTTTGGGGCTTACTATTTTTATGCTGTGAGTCTGTGTTTCTAGTTGTCACAGCACACGGCTGCAATAGAAGTGGCTTTTTTCATAGAAAGCAGTGGTGTGTCTTGTTCTGTTTAAATCTTACCTAAGTCAAGTGAGAAAAATAATAGGCATGGAGCTTTTAAAACGGTTAATAAGCAAAGATTGCCATTGTTAATGATAAAAATAAGTCTCTTTAGGATTCCTTAGCATTGAGCGTGTGTCGCCATGGGGAACTGAGGAGCATTGGATATTATTTTTTGCTGTGCATATCATCTTCCTTTAAGCTGGATTACAAATCACTTTGCATATTGCTTAGATTGATCATATGCACAATTCCACTTTCCTCCTGACTCTAATAAAGCCACTGCTAGAGTAGAAAGCAGAGTTTTTGAGCATCTTACATTAACATTAAGAGTGGTTTAGGACTGGAAATGCTTATCACTAAATTTAAGTAAATCTGCAGTAAAACATTGCTGTAGCATAATGTCAGACCTCATGCACAATCTAGCTGATGTTGGAAAGCTAGTGTCACTCTTACAGAAAAGTGCCACGTGGTCCTTACTTATAAACCCCATTTCTGAGTCTCGTTAAATAAAGAAGCTACTTCCAGTGGCACAGATGATGTTGGTCCAGAAGGTCTCAGAGAGAACACGTCACACACAATATGACCAGCAAGGTTTTCTGCAGCTTGTGTCCTTTCTGCAAAGGACCAATATGTAGCAAACAGCCTATGAAGCCATAGCTAATGCATCTCGGAGTCTCAGCATACATGTGTTTTCTTAAGCCTGCTGAGGTCAAATAAACTCTGCTTTTATATTTTAGGGAGAATCAGTGTGAAATAGAGGCTAGTGGAAGTGTTAGTGTTGTCCCTGTGCACACTCTTCCCAGCACCTATCTGCAAAAAGTGCCGGAGCAGCCAGAAGATGCTGACAACCAGAAGAACGTGACTCGGATGATTCAGCCACCTCTGGACAAAACGACCACTGTGAACATCCCTGTCACTATCACGGCCCCTCCAGGGGAAACCACTGTCATACCGAGTGAGTGCCTTTGTTCCCCTGCTGTTCGCTAGGAAGCAGCCAGAAGAGAGAGCTATCTTTTCTTAAAAATAACTACCCTAGTACTGAGCAATGATCTCTCCTGTCATCCAGCATCCTTGTGGGAGATGGCAAGGGAGACCTGGTATTACTATATGTTCTAAAGATCATGCAGCTTGCAGAAACCCAAAATGCGAGGGTCACCTGGTGTGTGTCTTGAAAACACTGGGTGAGATCCCCTGGAGATAGCACACCTAGAGCTTATCCCTCTATCAGCTCAGACTATGGAAAAGAGAAAGAGGAACAACAAAGCTGAGTGATCAAGAGCTGTGCAACAAAATAAACAACCAAATTTCCCCATTAGAGCAGTCAGGATCCTTTGTGAGTGCGCAGGACCCACTGCTCCCCTCTGCGTTGTCAGGTTTGCTCGCGGCAGTGTTTGCCCCCGTCGAACCGCGCTGCGTGGTGGAAGGCAAGGAGCTCCTTGCCTCCCATGGGCAAGGAGCTGGAAGTGGTGGCACTGCATTAGAGCCAGTAGACCAAAGTCAGGCTTCTTTGCTTATTACCTGACCCCATCGTGGAGGGGCAGGACTCGTGCTATACGGCTGTCACAGTGACCCTTGTGGCCTGAGCACTTTGGGGTTGTAATTGTGGTGTAACCTCAGGGCTTCTTACAATCCTCTTACACAACTCCGTTTCAGCAGATCCACCTAAACTTGTTCTTTTCTAGGACTATGTACTCTGTCTTGTGTCTACAGGGGTAGATTTAGGTTGTTCTACAGACAGTCCCAAGATCATTGTGCCCATGCCCAACATGTGCCCCCTGCGACGCATCCAGCCCATGTCAACCCGAGGCTGCTCTGGCAGTGCAGACATTGCCAAAAGGAAACCTCCAGAGCTGGGAGTACTGGGGAGAGGTGGAGTGCACAGCCCAAGGGGTTTGCGTTAAGTCAGGAGCTGTCAGGGCTCTGCTTCCTACGAGGCACAGATAACAGTTAGCTATTTGTATTTTTCCATTGTATTCTAACATCCACATGAGATTTACCTTTTTTTTTCTTCTTTTTTGGCAATTTTGCTGTTACTATACTGAGTTCCTGTCTGTCACAATTTATCAGAATCTCTCTTTCCTGGCTGTTTCTAATATATCTGGCTTGAGATACAGTAAGGAATTTATTGAACATGTCACTCACACACAATGAAATACCATTTTGTTGCAAAGTAGAAAAGTAATAATAAAACTACCTCTAAAACATATTACAAGTGGGTGTTGTTTTTTTTGATTCCAGGTGCTGTGAATTAATAGACAAGTGTATATATCTGTCCAAGAAAAGAACTTGAAGCATAAAATGTCTTCTTGCTCATATATTAATAACTACCTTTAGTAAATTATCATATAATTTACTGCTGAGAACAGAATTTTGGTGGAGACTAGAGGAATCAAGAAAAGTTGAAAACCTAATGTGAGATGAAGCTTGGCACATTTATCCAAGGGGAGCTGTGCCAAAAGTGAGGTGCTGTATGTAGGCACAGGGTTGAATGGTCCAAGAAGCCCCTTCCATACCCATTTTCCTAATGGTGTGAAGTTTAGCCAGTTTCAGCCCACAAATTATCAAAGATTACCTATGAATTCGCTCTGCTACAGGTTGCAGAGCCAATCCCACTCCTGGTTTATGGGGAAGGGTTTGGAACTGTGAGGTTGGTTAGGGTTACTGTCTCTTTTGTTGGACCAGCAGCTGATCCTCTCTCCCTCATTAATTACAATACTTGGCACAAGATTTCAGTCTCCAGCTTGGCAGCTCTTGAGTAAATAAGTGTAAGGTTTCTGTGTTTATCTGCACTGGGCATCTTCATTTCCTGGCCGTTTCAGATACAGTGCTCATCAGTGCAGCAGTTAAGGAGCAATGTAATTGTAGTGTGTATCATATGGTTGTAAATAGCTGTGATAACAATCAAATGATTGTTCGTCACATTTAATCAACGTATTCAAAGGCGGCTCTTCTCTATGCCAGCTGCATTTTTCCCACATCCAGCTGTTGCAGGCAGCCTGCTGTGTGAAGGGTGCGGATGCATTTTTCTCTCTCTCTCATTTCTCTTTCCTGAAATTCACATTACAGTGAACAACGTGGAATTTGAAAGCAAAACAGAGGAGAAGAAGGATGTTGATGACCTAACAAAAAATGGGCCCAAACCAATCCTGCCTTACAGCTCCATGTTTATCTTAAGTCCTACAAATCCGTAAGTCCTCTGACTCTCTATTGCTGCTTATGGTTCACTTGTACTTCAAGCATGGTTATTCAGAGAAATAACATTAGCTTGATCTTCATCTCTGTCAGTGAAACACACTGGAAAATTAAATAAATGCCTATGTAGGTTGCAGACCAGATGCTGCCATTCTGCTGACCTCTCCTATGGGAATACATTGCCAATATAAGGAAAAGAGTCTGATCTTGGCAGACTCTTTCTAATTGCCCTGCTGGTAGTCAGATAGGAAATCATTCCATTATAGATCAATAAAGGAAACATCGCCAGTGTAATTCAGAATATGGAAAAGAGATAGCTGTGGAAAGCTATTAGCAGCTAACGAGTATTTCTGATGTCAGCAAATTCTTGCAGGTTCCCAACAGTTGGAGCTTGTGCTTCTTGCAAACTAGTACCATCACATCACTGAAAACTGTGAACTTTTGGGAAAACATGAGTATTTTTCATTTGCTAAAGCTGAGAGCATGGCTTATGGGATCCGTTGGTATTATAACGTTTCTTCTGCTTCAGGCATCTCTGCCTCATGGGGAGCTTTGTACTCAAAGCCCGTAAATACTGAACGTGTCACTTCGAAGTGCTGCAGGACTAGACAAGTGCAGCAGGAGTTGTAATAATTCTAGCATAAAGGCTTGTGAGTCATTTTGAGCAATAACTTGGAGCAACAGAAGATGTTTGAAGACAGGCCAGAGGTCTGCTAGTAGCAGATGTGATCGTTTTTCTCATGTTCGGTCAGACGTGTTAAAGTTCTTAGCTGTTGTCTTCTGTGGTTGGACTCTATGTTCAGATATCTGAGATGGACCCAGGCCCTTCATTCAGCAATTCAATTCAAGGGAATGATGAGTGATTCCAGGCCATCTACTATGCAGGACTATGAGATCCTGGGTGTCTCTACAGTCAGTGGAACAAAGTAAGGCCATGTTCGTGCCGCCGACTCGAAGTATTCATCTGCAAGATCAGAACTGCATCTGCAGCAGAAGCCATGGTCTGGCACCCCCGGATACTTGTCAGGCTGAATCATTTCCTTAAAAGCCGGTGCCAGCTGCGTAACTGAGGCTACAACCCCACGTGCTCCAGGATGATACAGCTATGAGATGTGCACGGGTGGAATTTATCAGTGGCAAAAGTTGGAGGATATTTTTCAATGCCAATAGTAACAGAGGGAAAGCAGCCCCACATTACTACTGATGTAATCCACCAAAGGAAATGAAGACTTGACGTGTGCCCCTTTGCCTCAAGCCCACAAGAGAGACGTTTTTGTTTCCTGTTTGTCTTCTCCAGCCACCTGCCAATTAGACCACATAATAGTTTAAGATAACTGAACCAGAAGCCTGTAAAGTTTTCCCTTTACAGAATGCTATAATCACATTGTGCAATTTCAAATAAGGCAACACATTCTTTGAATTTGTGTAAAACACAGTGAAGAGTAGGGGAGAGCCTTACCTGATGGGGTGCACTCATACTGCAGCAGAAAATAAAGATAAACTTGATGGCACAAGTCGGAAGCAAAGAATTATGGAGCTTGGACTCCAGCTGGCTGCATAAGGGAACATTACTTTGTTCCTCCTACTTGGTGGCTCAAACCTTTTTGTTTTCACGTGACCACCAAAAATGAACATTAATGGCAAAAGGTCTGTTAAAGACAGAAAGCCAGACAGCGCCCAAGGATTGGAGTGGCAGCTAGGGGGGACCCAGCAAGACTTGCTCCCATGTGCACTTCTCTTTTCTTCCTCACCTTGTCTCACGGTTATGACCTTGTGAACCTCATAGGTCAGGATTTGCTTTTTCCTCTTGCTCCCTGCTCTGAAAAAAAAAGCTCTGTCAGAAGACCACTAAAATAACATTGAAAAGTGCTGGAACTGAATTGTTATTACACAGGGCCAAAGGGGAATGAGGCAAGGACCAGACTTTGAGTATCAACAAAATCAAGACACAGTCCCAATAATCCCGTCAGATCTTACTACAGCTTCTCAAGAATGGTCTTTCTGCCTTCCCAAGATGTGATTTTTCACCCTACCTATTTCTAAAGTACTCCCTTCCAAACCCCACGGTAGATGCATGACCAGAGCATTGCTAGTGGGCAGAGTTCTGAAAAGCATAATGGAAATATATTGCTTATAAAGTGCCACTCTTTTAAAACAGACATGAATTTACTGTTTTCTTTTTTCTCAAGCAACACTGGCAATTTACAAATGTTCCTGCACCTCATTGCTTATTATGAATGATTAAAATCTAAAAATAGCGACTTGTTACTTCTCTGAGGAAGAGAATTTTGTGTTTGAATTAATGGTTACAAATGCTGTTGAAATGTTGCCTCTCGCTTCTGTGGATTTATAGAGCAAGATGAGGATTATCCTCCCCCGTCAGGTAGATAGCCAGAGTTAAGGGAGCCACAGAGCACTGTGCTTTCTGACATCTCATATCGAGGCTGTGTCTCTGCTATTTGTACCTCTTGTTCTGCCTCCATTGGTATTCCAGAGAAAGGAAGTATAGAAGCAGATGTGGAAAAAAAGAATTTTGATCGAACAGTTAGATACTTGTGTGTAAATGCTATGTAGTAACTGAATTG
Source organism: Tinamus guttatus (assembly GCF_000705375.1). The sequence continues at coordinate 442,221 of NW_010576815.1, read as the reverse complement.
CTTTCTCAGCTAACAGTTGTTGGTCAGTTCCCTGTATAATTTGATCCTCAGACAGGAGCACTTGATGGGGCTGACAAATAAAGAGCAAATGTAGAATTCTCTGTTCAGGCAGTTAAATGTGAACAGTGCTCAGGTAGTTATTTGCTGGAATTTGTGAGTGGTTTTGTATTGCTTAGAAATTGAACATTTGTCGCTTTTCTTGCACACAGTTTGTGAACAAGATGATTAGGTTAAAGCAATCACATACATTATTATAAAGTATTTGTGTAGCTTATGAAGAACGGTTTAGAATAAAGTGTGTGCAGAGGTGCCTGGCAAGAGAAAAACTACCAGAAATAATACTTAGGTGAAACAGCCTCCGTAACCGTGAGTTCCCAAAGTACGCAGCATACTTCTCAATTTCAAAGGGATTATTTGATTTTAAAAGGATTTCAAAACTAGTTTTGAATCTCACAGGACTCTTGCCTGCAAGTTCAAAGTGAAAAAGGGTTGAGAGGCATATAAATGATTTGTAGAATTGAATTTCAATGGTCAAAAGATGTCAGTGCTGTTTAGATAGATTTCCATTGCTTTGCGGGAGGGTAAAGTCAGTGCAGTGCAGAGATGTTGAGTGTCTTACCCTGAATCCCACCACAAATCAGTTGCAAACCTGAGGTTAAAGCCATTAACACAGATTTCAGCTTTCTTATACTTCCTGTGCTAGGAATCATAAAGGTAATGTTTATGTTGAACGTCATTTTTCTGTCTTTTGTACCACAGCAAAGAGCATCCCCAGTAACTCTCTGTGCTTTTGTTACTTCCAGAATTCGTCGCCTGTTCCACTACATCGTCAACCTGCGCTATTTCGAGATGGTCATCCTCATAGTCATAGCCCTCAGCAGCATCGCCCTGGCTGCAGAAGACCCTGTACAAGCTGAGTCGCCAAGGAATGATGTGAGTACTGACAACAGAGCCAGAATAAAGTTGAAGGAATCCATGTATCAGTGATGATCTGAAGGACCTACAACCTATTAAGGATCTTCCTGATCCTTATAGCTGTGCAATGAGTTTTAACAAAAGGATTTTATCACTCTCTTGCTCTCCCGATGTCTCTTAATAATACCATCATCAAATATTGCAGAAGAGAAACCCAGGACTTTTACACAAATGCTGGCAAAGAAGCTCTCTAGGAAAGGATATTCAAATATTTTCATTTGAAATTTAGCCATTTTTCCTTATACCTACCACGTGCACAGGTGTGCTGCAGCAACCCACACTCACACACACACACACACACACTGCATTCTGGCCAGGATTGGAAAGATTTTTTTTTTTTAATTTTAATTAGATCATTAAAGTTGGTGCCTAAACTGTCTGACAGCTTTGCCTGTGAGGAAGTTTATCCATTGACACTGTAGTAAATGGACCTTTGCTAGAATAGAGTTTTTACACTTTGTGATGATTATTTCTGTGTGTAGTCTCCTCTAAGACAATTTTATTTTTCCAATATAGGCCCTGAAATACTTGGATTATATATTCACGGGTGTCTTTACCTTTGAGATGGTGATTAAGGTAAGGATTTCTCCAAATAGGGCTGTACACAAGTCCATGCAGATTTACACTTACCTGTTTCTGGGAACCTGGGAAACGGCAGTGAACTGTGACGTAGATTCCTGGTGACCCTGGAGAACAGTTAATGATGCTTTAACTCGGGAACAGCACTCAAAAGTAGCTGTGATGCTTTTCTGCAGCATCTCTCTTGCTTTTTAGCATTTCTGATTTCATGGGGAAAATAAGGCAGTCTTAAGTAGCTATAGTGTGTAAGAGATTAAGGAATGTGAACGATGCCTGATGCAGAGATGCCTGTGCACACCTCGGGATGCAGAAGCAATGTCCTTGGAAAAAAGGACTGTGACGTGTGTCCTCTGCCCCATCCACCTCCCCGAGGTGCCGGGTCGGGGGCTCTGTGATGCCAACTGAGGTGTCCGTGGCCTTGGCCAGGGCTTTGAACCCGTCTGCAGGCAGGTGCCAGCTCAGCGCGCAGGACCGACCCCAGCTCAAGGACCTTACTGGGCAGCTCTCCTCCTCCCCTTCCCTATTGCTGATCAGGAGCATTAATAAGAGATTCTTGGTTTATTTTGTTTCAAAAAGCTTTGCAGCTGGTACATCCCTGGGCAGGGCAATAGACAGTGCTGAAACTGCAGCCTTGGTGTGACAGCGGAGTTAGTTTTGACTTTCAGAGCAAGATTCGAAAGAGGCATAATATTAAAAACAGAGTTTTCCCTCTTTTGTTCAATATAAAAAAGGTGAAACTATCTGAAAAAGGTTTATATGGATAATTGCAGAGCTCTTTAGAAGATCTCTAGCAGCGTGGCAACATTGTGAGGAGACGGTCACATACAGAATTCAGCACTGCTGCTGCTCTGTGCAGCATCTGTCCACAGGGGTTCAAAGTGTTTTTCTCTTTTTTTTTTTTTTTTTAATTTCTGACAGTTGCATTTGATTGTGGTTCTTCTCTCTCTCTCTCGTTCTCTTTTTTCATTTCCTCACTTTTATTCTGTCATATTCTCTTCTGATTATTAATTCCTACTTTTTTTTTGGATCAGGGTAGAATAAAACTAGGCTGTTTCACACACACACAGGTTCCCAGAAGTTAACGTGTGTAAAGATTCCCGTATAGCAGTTAACATTTTTGTCTGTGAGGGCTTTGGTTACAGCGTACTCACTTCAGCTTTGGTTTTGACCAAGCTCTTTGTGCCCATGAGAGACAGATAGTTTGATTAAGGATGACTAGCTGTTGCTCTGCTGTAAGTTATTATAACGAAGGCTTTGCTTTGGCTGATGGCAGCTTTCTGAGGAACACCACAGTCAGTGCACGTAAGCTGAACAATGAGCCAGTATTGCTGACAAGTATTGAGGAGAAGGCTAAAAGGAGGAAAAGATGCCTCATTCCCAAAATACCATCGGGTTTAGTGTGATGTAATGGAATGGTTCTCCTCTGATAGTAAAAACCAGGATTTGAAATATGAGGAGACGTTGTAGGCGTGATTGAAACTATGAAGAGCATTTTCAAAGCTTTGCGTGGGGCCTCTGCGAGCTTCTGCCTACCCTGAGGCTGACTCGTGCCGATATTATCTGCTTCAGAAGACCTAAGTCCCACCTTGAGCAACAGAAACAAACCTCCCTTTCCCCTGCTGAGTCCTGTCACCAGCAAAATCAATATTGATCGTGAAAGGTCATTTGATCAAGGACACTCCTCTGTTGTATCTCAGCAGAGTTTGTGTGTATTGTTTTCTTAAAATTTCTTGTTTTGATGTGTTTCCTCCAAAGATGATTGACTTGGGGTTGCTGCTCCACCCTGGCTCTTACTTCCGTGATCTGTGGAATATCCTGGACTTCATTGTGGTCAGTGGAGCCTTGGTGGCATTTGCCTTCTCGTAAGTACATTCTTATTAAAATCCACATTTCTAGGAATATGCTGCAGAGATGGGCAGGACCCTAGTGTAGAGCTAGTTAAAGCACAGAATTTGTAGTTCTATTTCTCAGCGAATGTTCAGTTTGCACCTTTGAAAACCTCAAAGCTAGGGGAGGAAAAGCCCTTAATTGTGTTGTGGAGTCTCTTGAAAATTCTCCCAATTTTATGGTATGTCCATTCTCTGTTCTTTCAAGTATGAGTCATGATTTTTGTGACTGGCTGGCCAGCTCTTCTTGCAAGGACTGATTGTAACACATCCTGGTAGTTGTCCGGGATTTTTTTTTTTTTTAAGTTTTTCTTGTTATGAAAAAATAGCTGAGATCAGATGAGATATCAGTGAAATCTTTGCTAAACATTATTTTTTCAAGTCTTCCTGGAATATATGCCTTTTGCATTTTTCTCTTGTATTCTTCTCTCATTCAGGGAATGCCACTTCCTATGCTTAGCTGTTCCCTTTCTCAAATCACTGCTGTTGTATTTGACATTAAATAATGTTATGTGTGCTCCTTTAATGTCAGACAGGATTTTGAGCAACAGACACTGAATTGTTTTAAAAAGTGAAGGTTAGTTTTCAGTTGAGTATTTTTCTTGGAACAGACTGTGGGAAGAGTAACACAGGCTCTTCAGAACTTGGGGAGCTCAAGTGGGATTCTGGGAAGAAATTTTCCTCTTGTAGTTCTGGGCAACTGCTAACACTTTCCAACTGCCTGGGACATTCTGGGAATTGACCTGGAGGCAGATTAGAGGATGTGGCCAGTTTAATCTTCTGATAAATTAGCCTTGAAAAATTGCAGTGAACATTTAGGATTTCTTGCCCCCAAATTCACTCACCTGTTTGCTGACATGATGATTAATGAAGGTGAAGAAATTAACAACATTTTATCTGCTAATGAGAAAATGCATTCACCTGGCAAGGAAGGGTGAAGATGTATTTTGTATATTTTTAGACCAACAGTAATTTTTAGGCAGACAGTCACAGCTTTGGCTCCTCTTATGTGACTGTGCATCACTCTGCTGATGGAAAATGCTTTTGAGTCCCTGGAAGCCTAAACAGTGAGTGGATCTTTCATCTGAGAAAGTTGCCCTGGAATGTTTCTCACAAGTTTGTCGTCTTCCAAGACGTCAAATTCCTTCCCCATTACTGCTGAGAGGTCTGTGTTTTGGATCTTTGAGTCTTCTTTATAGCAAACGCTGGATAGAAAGCATCTAAGATTGGCACTGCTGGTATGATGTTTGAACCAATGGATGAGTAGCACTTTTGCCCCTTTTTCCAATGAAGAGGCATTAACGATGGAATGGAGGAAATGGTCATTAAATCATTTAAGTGACTTCTTTAATCCTATGCCTGTACTTTGAATCAGCTATCACCAGAGCCTTCCTGTGAATGGTTTAGATGATCAAGCTGCATCTTTTGCTCTCCTCCAGAGGAGGTGATGATTTTTTGAACAGAGGTATTTGAGTCTAGGCTTTCGGTACCCAACCATGCCCTGTAGAACTGTTTTTATCTTGGAGCAAATCACGTCCAATACACAATTTTTTTTTCAAAGGAGCCTTTCCTCTGTCTTTTGGAGACTTTGCCACCCTGTATTACAAATTTGTTTTTCAGAAGAGCTGGGTGCTGCCTTGTAGGCAGAGCCATTTTGCAAGGGAAGAACCAAGTGGTTTTGGTTAATGTCTTGCTTTCCAAAATTGCACCTCAGAAAACAGAGCCTGTTTTTTAAGCTTGACTAGACATGTGTGCAGCTCAGTGTCCTTGTGTATGAAGGATATTACCATAACATCTCTAAGATCCAAATGGGGTAAGACTGAGTTAAGATGACCTGAGCTCTGTAGAATTGGAGATATTAAAGTAAAATAATGCTAGCACAAGTATTACTTTTCAAAGCGATATCACCTCACATCTGTGGTTCACTCTGAATTTCCCAACCCCTTTCCATTAGGAATTCAGACCATGAAGGCAGGCAGACAGGGCCAAGGGGTATTGAGTCAGCCATTCAGAACTGCCCTGTGTGCTGGGAGAGCAAGCACCAGGGCACGTCTTTAAAGTGGCTTATCCTTGAACAAGGATTTCTTTTGGACAAGTTATTGATTAAAAGGAAAGATTTCTGCTCTTTCTTAGTCTTTTTTGTGCTCAGGATTTCCACTGCTCACACTGGGTCATGACAGCACCTTGTCAGCCTCTCTCTGAATTACTTGTACCTCCCCTGACTTGCTTCACAATAGTGTGCCCCAAGCTGCTCCTATTTTACATGCTCTTTGAGTAAGTACTGAGCAGAGATTTATGGAAAATGAGTGAGCAAAACCTGCCTATTTACTCTCTCCCAGATTAAAAGTGAGTCAAACTTATTTCTGAGGCTTGGAATAATTTGAATTTAGATCCTGTGACTGTAATCTCTGCAATGTGTCTGTATTTCATCTGGCAGTGTGAGTATGTGGTGTGAGTGCAGAGCCTCCTTGCAGTATCTGGGCTGAAATGGAAGCAGGAAATCCAGTCATTCGTACGAGATGACTTGCTCCCCGTGCCCATGAGTGCCCTTCTCAACACGCAAAGCCTCAGACTGCTCAGATGAAATTTAGACAGGCAAGTCCTTCAGCCCAGCTGTGCTGTTTGGACCCACTGAGCCTGTTTGATATCCTGCAAATGAACTTTTGGTGAAAGAGCTCACTAATCTTTGTTTTGTTGGTGGGATTTTTGCTAGCAAATGCTAGAGTCATGTCACTCATCATCAGTGTCACTGTAAAAATGTATTTAGTGTGGCTGTTGCCAATATCTGTTTGCAAGAATGCAACCTGTGTGACTTAATTCACTGTCTGAATGTTCTTGACCTCCCCAGTAAAGGTGATCCAAATTCATTTCTTGCTGAATAGACACATCACTGAAAAGCAGAAAAACAGAGCTCTCTGAAGTGCTGGCTACAGTCTGTGTTTGTTTATGCAGATGATAGCATAAGTTGTTGCTGCAAGGTACATGAAATTCATCTCAACCTTCCAAATTGGATACCAATTTTCTCCCTGCCTGTAACATTTCAGAAGGAGAAAACATTTTGGAAAAAAAAATAACATTTTAAAAGCAACATTCCAAATGATGTGCTAGAAAGATTAGTATTATTTATAACAATAATAAAATTACGTCTTCCATGTGGCAGTGTATTTCAACGTGAAATACCTTTCTTTTCCTAGAGATAGATAAACATGCCACAGACACACAGACTTGTTTTAGTCTTTAGGGAATTGGAAATAAAGAAGCTTAAGGTAAACTAGTAAATTTGTCATCAAAATTTACCAGTTCCAAGCATAAAATCTGCTTACATGGTAGAAATAGCTGACAGATAGGAGTAGAGAGAAATTTCATTTTTACATTTTTCAACAACAGAAAAGTAGCTGAGATGCATGGAATTTTGCACCACTATTTGAAAAATCTGTGATTCTATTAGCATTTGCCAAACAACAGAAGTTCTTTGCCTCCCACAGTGTCAGTAGGGTGAAAGTGTATTTGCACCATGTACTGGTCAGTGAAAGGGCGAGTGCAGCATTGGGACACGTGTGGGTATATGCTGAACGACTGCTTTCTTGCTGTTTTATTTTATGCACATTGAATTGGTGGGTGCGGGACGGGATGGGATTTTTTGCCAGCACGTAAGTGTAAGTGCATGGGGTGCACTGTATAGCCTGATGTTTCTGTTTGTCATTGACTTTGCTCTTTCTTTGTCTTCTTCTTGCTGGAATCTCTCTAGGAGTTTCATGGGGTAATACGTTATTCCTGTCTCTCACTGCACTGTTTTGCCTGTCAAATGTGTGTATACACACTTGCCACTGTGGAAATGATCCATGTTCCACCCATTGCATCGACTCCTTTGTCCCTTTATTACCCATTATTCAGTGAATTGTATTTTCCCTTGACAGTTCTCATCCATCCCAACTTTCTTTAGCCAGAGGAGAGAAGCAGACGAGAAAGCCAGTTGGCCATTGCTGTACTTGACTGAAAATCAGACCCTGAGATAGACAGATATATCCGTATCAAAAAAGTTTTGGGGAATAACTTAGGCAGCAAATCCTTAATGTGTAAGTTGCAATTCTCAGAAAAGCTCAGTTTAGGGTTAAAGTAGGAATTTTATTCTCTGCAATTCTGCTGGGCTTCCCTGGCAATGTGAACAGCAGTGCAATGAGAGGGACTGAAAGGTCTTTGTGGCCCACCAAACCGGGGGCTTGTCCTTGTCTTCCAGGCCCTTTGGGCGCTGCTAGAGGGTAGCGCGGCGCTCGGTGACCTCCTTTGCACGAGATGGAGGAATCCGCGTCCTGCCTTGGCACTGCAGGTGCCGTGGGAGGCTGCGGCTCCGCCCTGCTCTGAATATTTGATGGACTCCCTCTCCGAGGCCCATGGATGTGAAATCAGAGCTGCTGGCAGGAGAAACAGAAACGAGAAGCTTCCGTTTTAAAAAACTATTAATTTTTTAAAGGATTACTTATTTATTAGAGGGGAAAAGGCCAAACAAAGCTCTTTTAAATTTTTGTTTTGTATTGAATAAATGAGCAGCAAACTGCCCCAGGAAAAACAGAACTGGTCTAATGCAAGCAGAATTAACCTAATGCAATTTTTCTATTTTCCTTGTTTTTTTTTTTTGTTTTGTTTTGTTTTATTTTCCTTCAGTCTCAAGGCTTCTGTTTGCCATCTGTCTTTATCCTGCTTGTTCTCCTATAGCTCTTCTGAATTTTTTTGTTATTCTGCAGTTCAGCTAAGAATTTTCTTCCATACCAATTTATTTTTGTGGTGAGAAATATGCAGTTAGGACTATCAAATGTGTACTCACATACAACTTTGATTGAATCCTAGTCTATTTCAGCCTCCTATTTTGGGACATTTAGCTTTATACTTGAGTAGCATAAAAGAGAAGGGGAATGAGTGGGCCTCTTCAAAAACCTAATTTGTATAGGTTTTTAATTACACGTTGTGAAAGGTGTATTTAAGCAAAATTCATCATGCTTTGCTCTAGTTCTTAGTACCAATCCTTTGAAAAAGCTTTCTCCTACAGCAAGAATCTGTGAGAATAAATATGTATGATTTTTAAAATTCTCTATATAATTTAGACCATAAAGTCCATTAATTTTTAATCAGCTTGTGCCCTTTATTTGCTTAGGTGCTTGCAAGGAAAAAAATCAACTCTTGGTATCCTTCTTTCAGCCAGAAGGAATTTTAAGGACTGGAGCTCTCTTCCCTTTGGTTTGATGCTCCCCATGCAGTCATCTGCATCCATTTCTGTGCAAGAGAAGAGCAGCGCCTTCTTTCATGCACCCAGGAAAGAAGATTTTCCCTGCCCTGTCTGTTCCCTGACCCCAGTAATGGGCCTGTTTGACCTTCCTGCAAATATGAAGTCCATTGAGGTTATTGCCTCGGGTTTGGAGCCAGCCCTGTAAGACCCAAGGAAGCTCCTTCAGAGCTGGGAAGTTCCTCTGTTCCCCTCTCTGGAGTTTTGCTTCCCACAGGCCCTATTAGTGCAATTGTTATTTAGCAGAAAGACATGGCAGCATGCTAAATAAGTGTTTAGATCTTCTGGAATAAGGACTACCGGAAGGTCCAAGGCAGAAATATTCTGTGGTTCTGCCCGAAACCAGATTTTCCCTTCTTTTTCCGTTGCTGTTTCCTTGCTGTTTTCCTTCCCCACAGACTCAACAAGTGGCCCAGCATTCCATGGTTTCCAACCAGGACATTTGTAAGGAGGAAGAATAGGCGTTGCTTGGGACTGCCAGTCTGGCCAACCCTGCTTGAGGTGCCAGGGAGATGGTGACGGTGACTGTAGCAGGGTCTTTGCTTGCTTGGAGTCAGTGACGTGAGAGCAAGTGCACAAAGGCAAACGTGGCTGCATCTTCAGTTATACCAAGACCTAAAGCCAGAGGCAGGAGGAGATACACTTGCTGGGTCTCCACCCTCTGAAAGGGTTTTTAATGGAAATTGAAAATTATTTCTTTTGAACAGATAACAGCTCTTCTGCAGCATTAATTCAATCCTGAGAACGTCTGGGCTGATTTAGCATATTATGTACCAACAGCAAAGGTCATCCGTGACACTGGATGCGTGAGGCCAGGCAGACCCTGCTCTCGCTGCTCCCACATACCCTGCTCAGAGCAGCGCAGGCCGCCGGCGCTGACGGTGTCCGTCTCCGCGGGGTGCCTCGGGGCTGCTGCCTGCTGCTTTTCCTGCTGCTGGGTGAAGCCCTGCGCTCCTCACGGGAGCCAGCCCTGCGGGGCAGCGCTGCGCTCCTGCCGATGGCTCCCATCGGCCTCCCGGCGCGTTGCTTTTCCAGAGGCGCCAAGGTGAATGCTCCACGGCTGCAGCCTGAGCTACAAGTTGAGCCATTTTGTCCGGCTTGTTAAATGTTAGTCTCCTGTAAGAAAGAAGGATCAGACTCCTCACCCTCCTGGCAGACTGGCGTGATTTTTGTCTCAGCCCATAGCAGAAGCAGCGTGAGGCCTAGAATATCTTCAGACTGGATTTTATGCACTTAGATCTTCACTGGCAGCTTTGTTGACAGGTAGGGAACTCTGTTCTACCTGTAGTCATTTGTCATGAGAAGCAGCCACTATAGTTAGTGTTGAATATGAAGCCAAAGGGCCTTGAGGATTAAGTATGTTCTTTCCCTCTGGAAAGCTTGCATTTGAGTCCACTAGAAGCAGGAGGAGAGACTCTCCCATCTTGTTCAGTCGCATCTAGGTCAGTCAGCTGCCAAGGGAGGGCTCTTCCCTGCCCTTTAGGTGCCCGTCCTTCATACAGGGCTGCCTGACTACTAGGGAGCAGGAGGAGCATCTGCTGTCTGTGCATGTCTTTGGTATCTCTAGGATCGTGGTTTTTATTGCTTTCCTTATGGAAAGATGAATCTTATTTAGCAAACTGGAGGAGGGTAGAGGAGATATTTCAGCATCCGCTCAACATACGATTCATTCATTCATATGTCTGTTACTTCAGTTCAGCCCCAGACCCCAGCCGGTAGTCATGAATAAAAATCTGTGAAAGGTTTTCATCTCATTTTTCACCTCATACTAAATGAAGAGGAATGCCATTGTTTTGCTGTTGGGTTGAAAGAAGATGTAACGGTGCCTTCGAGGAAAAAAAAGTAATTTTTGTTTGTTTTGGAAGTGCACTTGGAAAGAAACTCTAACCTTCCCCTTTAACCTCATGATGGTAACAAGAGGAATGGTCTCACGCCTTGCACGTAGTTGTCACAAAAACTGAAAGTAAAATGTGTCTGAGGGTCTGCATGTGTAACTGGAAAGATGCACTAGTTCTGTTTCAGGCATGTAATATGCCTCATATTACATGGTCCTGCATGGGTTTGGTGGCATGCCTTCTGGCAGAGGCCTGAGGGTGATGGTGTGGGTGCAAAGGGTAGAAATGGAAAGCTGGCCTTGCCGGAGGAAGAGGGCTTTCCCTTCACCCGTGGAAGGGCCTCTTCTTCCGAGTCACCGCCTGCTTTTCTAGACACAACCTCCATGCCTGAGGAGGGCACGAAGCACCCAGAGAAACATTGGTTGGGATGAACAGGCCATGGCTCTTGCCCTCACAGCTGTGGCTGATGTGTTTTTACCCCAGCTATGATTATTGTCTGGGTGAGAACTTGGGGGAGGAAGGTCATTAGCACCTTGTGGCCCGTTGGGAATAGCTGGGAAGGGAACCGAGGCTGCAGTGCACAGGCAGAGCTGCAGGCCTCGCACATGCTGCGTGCGTCCCTGGTGAGGTGTCACCCCAGGCCCGCTACAACCGTGGGTGTCTGTAGGCATCTTAGTGAGCGACCTGAGAACCCAGCAATTCCCTCTGTTCTTGTGCCTTTTCCCCCTTGCAGAGGAACCAAAGGCAAGGACATCAACACAATCAAGTCACTGCGAGTACTGCGGGTCCTGAGACCATTGAAGACTATTAAACGGCTGCCAAAACTAAAGGTTAGAGACTAACCACAAACGTTGCCTTCTCTGGAGATTTGCAACTGACCTGGGTGGGAGAGTGGGAGCTGACTTGAGTAAGCTCAGTCCAAGCTATTTCTGTTCCTTTTGTTTTGTTGCAATTAATCTCTTTGCCAGACTTATAAAAATAGTTGTGCAGATGTTTAGAAAATGTCAAATGCGTTTTTGACAAGCATTGTATGCAATTTTATGAATACTTGTGAATAAACATTAAAATCAAACTTCTAAAAAAAGAAAAGAAAAAATCTGCATATAAATTAAATTAGAGGATATAAATGTGATACCCTTAAAATGATACATGAAAAAATAGATTTTGGATTGTTTGACTTTCACTCCAGAGCTTAATATGAATATTGCAAGATTTTCCACACACCGTCTAAAGAAAAATGTTATTACTCTATGAGAAATTTTGATCTGCTCATCTTTTCTATTAAAGAACATATACTGCAGGGTTTTATAGCAATACCCTTTCATCTCTAAAATACCAATTGTAAAGTAAAATAAATGTAATGGCCTGTGGTTACTTATTCAATACCAATTCTAAAATTCTTTGAGATGCATCTAGTCCCTGGATGTAGAAAGTGGAAGAAGTTACAGAATTAAATCTTGGAGTTTTGGGAACTGTGAGTTCTTGTAGAATGTCTTCATGTAACAGTAGAGTTTTCAGACTGTTTTCTATGTATGTGAGATGGCAGGGGAAAAATGGGTGCTTTTGCCTCAGTGAAACTTTGTCAAATTCTTGTTTTCACATAGGGTAATGCAAAAATCAGTCAACTATTATTAAGATTGGATTTGTCCCTGCTTGTAACTCATGTAATTTTCTTTCCATGCATCTTCCTGTGCACTAAAGTCATGACAAAAGATAAGGAAGAATAAGATTGAACAATGTAGAAAAAAATGTCTTTATTGTTTAGAAATTTGAAATGTATAGTTCTTTGCTTGCAAAATCATCAATAGTAGCTCTATCATATTGCAGAATGCAGAACATTTGCTTTTTATTGAATGTATTCTCTTTTTTGAGCTATTTTACAGAATTATTTTACCGTTTCTAAAGGAGTATTCAGAAATCTCCTTATGAAGTGGAAGTCATTCACATGGTCTTTCTTCAAAATCCATCTTATTTTTTTCCTGATTTTTTTTGTGTGTGCAACAAACTGCAAGATTAATAGGGTGATTAGAGAAATTTCTGGTGTTTAATTCAGGATTTCTGGTTTACATCAGGAATCTAATTCTGTGACTTATTCACTTCCATTCAGAGAAACAGAAACAACATTGTTCAGTCAGTAATACCGCTCAAATTTCTAATATGACAAACTTCTCAGGTTAAAATTAAATTGCAAATTGCTTGTAACAGTGAATACTGGTAACTAAATAATAAATGTATTTGAGAAGTCAGTTGTAGACAGTTCACTAGTGACATATGCTGACTTTATTATTTGCAGTTAATTTTGATAGACAATTAGAAAAATAATGTTCAAAGCATTTGCTTGTTTTGTATCTGGTATTTTTCATTATTATTCAACAAGTTCAAATAATATTCAATGAGTAATATATTTGATGAGGTTTTACCCTATCCAGTATGGATAAATTAAACACAAGTAGGTTTTTCCTTCAATCAGTCGGCCATGAAAGTATTTGCTTAGATAACCCTTATCTAGAAAAGTGGCAATCGTCTTTGCAAATTTTGTGGGCACAAAATTCAATGAATTCAGTGGTACAAACATAGAATCATAGAATGCTTAGGGTTGGAAGGGACCTCTAGAGATCATCTAGTCCAACCCCCCTGCACACGCAGGGTCACCTAAAGCATGTGGCACAGGACTGCGTCCAAGCGGGTTTTGAAGATCTCCAGAGAAGGAGATGCATGAGAAAGCTTGAAGCTGTGGCAACCCAGAGTTATTTCTCACAACTGGGATATGTAGAAATGCTTGGTGTGCAAGTTGAAGACCCTGTGCACCGGCAGTAAGTTGGGCAGTTGCTGCCAAGGGTAGTTAGGTGCTGGGCACCCAGGTCGTGTGTGCAGGCAAGTTCCTTTCCTCCTGAAGCCTCAGCCCTTCTCTCTGTGTTTCCCTCTTGTTCACAGGCCGTATTTGACTGCGTGGTCAATTCCCTGAAGAACGTCCTCAATATCCTGATAGTTTACATGCTGTTTATGTTCATTTTTGCTGTCATTGCTGTGCAGCTCTTCAAAGGCAGGTTCTTCTATTGCACTGATGAGTCGAAGGAGCTGGAAAAGGACTGCAGGTACTACCACGGTGGGAATTCTGCTTTCCTTTTCTAGTAGTTGCTCACCTGACCAGCCCAATGTTGTTTCATTAGGATATCTGCTGAGTTTGAGTCTCCAGTAAGTAAGAGCATTGCTTCAGCAGAATTACCCTAGATGTGAATTTTCCATTTTGTTGCTTTAATGGTTTAATCATTCGTGGCCGCAGTCTAGCAAATGCTTACTCAAATGCTTAATGATACAGGAGAACAGTTTCTATTTCTTAAGCAGGGCTTATTGTGTGTTGGAGATTGAGCACGGGATGTGTTTTTGAAGGGGTGGATGACTTCTCTTTATACCTGCTGCCTTGATTGTTTTAAAGCTCATGTGAATTAGAAAAGTAGAATGAATAAATTAAGAACAAATCAGTAGGAGGTTAAAGAACTCCTAATTAGCTACAGAAGGGAACAATGTCTGAATACCTTAAAAACCCCACCATGCCCAGTTGCTGGATTGCTTTGTCCTGTTCAGCTGCCTGTCAGGTGTTTTATCCAATGCAACATGTGTCATTCCCTGCTTGCCTTTTTCCTTGGCATCCCAGTGGCAGACCTCAGTGCTGTTAAGGACTTGGCTGCCTCAGCAGACCCTCTTCTGCCAGACCTACAAGTAGTGATGACAGGTCTCACTGCAGTTTTTCTGCACATTTTTTTTTACAGAAAGAAACATGAAATTATTGATTAATTTAAGTTGGAAGAGACCTGTCTCCCACCTTCTCCCTTTCATGACCTGTTTTGAAGTTAGATCCAACTCCAGCAAGTATGATCCAGAAAACTTTCTCCATCAAACTGCATTTTTTTTTTGTTAGGTCAGACAGCTTGAGGGCTACCATACTGTTAGTGACCAACTTTGCCTAATGAATGAATATCTTGATAAAAAGTTCTTTCATGCCTAGACCTGACATACAATTCCTGTGGCTCCTCTAGCCTTTATTTATGTTATAAACCTATGAGCTACAATTTGTGCAAGATGGAGCACAGTCAAAGTCAGGTCTGTTACAGGAGCTTCAAGATGTTTCTTCATGAATAATGGTAAATAGCTCTCTTGCTTGATCTGAATCTCTGTTATTCCTAGGGGTCAGTACCTCGATTATGAAAAAGATGAAGTGGAGGCGCAGCCCAGGGAATGGAAAAAATACGAGTTCCACTATGACAACGTGCTCTGGGCTCTGCTAACGCTTTTCACAGTCTCCACAGGAGAAGGGTGGCCCACGTGAGTACCCTGGATGGATAGGGTCAGTAATTGAACTCAGCGGTAGTGGTACTTTGCACAGCAGCCAGGGACAGGTAAACGATGGGTTACCTGTGAGGAAAGGACAGAGGCTTTTATCAGCTAAGCTTCTGCTGTCCCTTGTGTGATTATAGGGTGAATCAGTGGGCAGGACAGTGCATTTTTCTCAGCCTTCCTCTGAGCTTGCACAGCGTGATGCTCAGGCAGTTTTCAGTACTTAATAGCCTTCTTGCTCCTGTCTTTTGGACTCTCACTACTTTAGATATAAAACTGATAATGTTAATGTAAGAAAACAAGGAAAAAAGTATTGTGACCTATGCTGAAAGTATGCTAGGCATTTGAGCCCAAAATTGTATTTACTGTTCAGCATAAGACTTTATTTTGGCTGTTTTTTTGGCTACAACCCACAATTAGGATTCATGGTCAGTGATTACTACATGGCAGACCTTTCCTATCCTCCATGTTCAGGTTCTTACTAAAATAAAAATTAAAACTGGTAATGTCAGTCTTCCTCCTCCAGTCCCTCAGTGTTTCCTGGACTACTCAGAGACCATTTGCACCTTTCTTTTTTACACTTTTATTTCATCCACATCGATCAGAGAAGAAGAGAAGCCAGATCTAATTATATCCTCTCTCTTTCACTTGACCAGAATGGATATGTGGATCTGTATGTAGCAAATCTGCATCATTCTGCAGACTGGTGAAAAGGGAAAGGGTTTTCCTAAATACATGCCCAAGCAAAACTTCTTCCCAGCCACAGAGAGGGGATTGAGTTTGACCTGAGTATGTGTGGAAAACCATCCCCATGGGTGAAGGCCAGTGAGTGACTATCAGGGTGTCATTGGTACTTCACACTGATCTCATTGACTTTTCTTCTCTCTTTGCGCTTGGTTGCAGTGTGCTGAAGCACTCAGTGGATGCTACCTATGAGGAACAGGGTCCCAGCCCTGGCTACCGAATGGAAATGTCTATCTTTTACGTGGTGTATTTTGTTGTCTTCCCTTTTTTCTTTGTGAACATCTTTGTGGCGTTAATCATCATCACCTTCCAAGAGCAAGGAGATAAAGTGATGTCAGAATGCAGCCTAGAGAAAAATGAGGTACCCAAGTCTTCTGGATTTAGCAGCCATGGGAGTTAGTGTCTGGGGGTTCAGACCACTTTGATACTGGTGCAATTGTACTCATCCCTCCAGGGCCACAACATACTGTAGAGCAATCATTATCCGAGGGGGACACTAAAATACTGTGTTACCACTGGGTGTGTGGCAAGACAGATTGAAGGTGAAACTTAAAGCAATTTAGAGACCAAAGCAATCCCAGACTACTTCACCTTTGGCAGAGAAATGAAACCAGGGAGACTCCCTCAATGCTGAACTTCAGCTAAGCACTTTCACATATTGCTGTGAACTGCACCTCTACTTCAAAATGAAGATAATGTTGCATTTTAGCTCAAGCATGTACGTGTGAAAGAAAGACTGGAAAGGTTGGGTGCTTTTAGTGACCAGTCATCAGAAATAAAAATGGAATACAATTGTTTCTGACAGCTCCACTAACTAGGTTATCTTAGTGCCCGTCTAACCCAGTGTCCTCCTGAGAGCCGCACAAGTAGATGTTTTGGGAAGGGTGTAAGAACAAGGCAAGCATGAATGATGCTTTCCTTTGATACTCTGCAAACGCTGTCATTTTCAGCTCAGTAACATTCTGAGTTGGATATGGTTGCTCTGTAGTTAGTAACCATCTGTGTATCTTTCTTCCACGGATGTGTCCAGTTTCCTCTGGAATACATGTAGATTTTTAGCATCCACCACATCCTTTGTCCAGGGGTCCATAGCTTCAACTACCTCCTATGTGAGAACCATCTCTTTTCATTTATTTTGAAACTGGAACATGACTTTTGATTAAAAGAGATGGCTTTTTAATCAGTGATTCATTAGTGCATTGTTTGTCCAAAATCAAAGTTGAATGTTTGGAGATAATTTATCCACTTTGGTTACTGAGGAAAAAGAAAAAAAAAAGAAAAAAAAAAAAAAACTTGAGATTTGCAGTAGGAAAAACTTGGAGGTTTTGACTTCTTATTTCCAAGAAGAGATGAGATCTCTTCTCAATCCAAGATGAGAAAATGTTTCAGAATCAGAACCTCTTATGGGTAGAAACCACTTTTCTATGCACCTTTCTACCCATAATAATGTGAACAAAAATTACCAAATAAGGGTGTCTTTGGGAGTTACTCAGCAATATTTGTTGGATAATTTATCAGATGAGTTCAATTCACATTTCACTGAAGTTGTTAGCTGGACCGTTTTTGCTGTGTGAAACTTCTGTGCTTTCACACAATACTTTTTAAGCACACTTTTACTAGTTCTCCACTTCCAGTTTACAGAATTACCTACCAGGATGAATGTGCAGAGTGTATTCTGAAGTAAGCCTGTGGATTTAACACTCACTTTCCTAGATAGGAAGGGATCAGGACCTACCAGGAGCAGGACTGTGATGAAAGGCTGTCTCAGGACCGCAGGGGATCATAGGAGTCCAGTGTGGTTGGATGTTTCAAAGAGCATCCAAAAGTAACCACACTTTGGGGATCATACTCTATATTCTACAGGACCAGTGCTTGCTTTGTGTGAGAAAAACCCTTAGAAATAATATCCTCTGCTAAATGCTTCCCCTATTCTCCCAGCAATATCCTGACTGATAGATGATGCCAGCCCCTTTTTTTGTGTTCTTTCCACCTTTTTGTTTTGTAGAGGGCCTGCATAGACTTTGCCATAAGTGCCAAGCCACTGACCCGCTACATGCCTCAGAACAAGCAATCTTTTCAATACAAGATGTGGAAATTTGTGGTGTCCCCTCCCTTTGAGTATTTTATCATGGTCATGATTGCACTCAATACTATTGTTCTGATGATGAAGGTTAGTGGGCTGTTACTTACCCTTTGTACCTTTGGGCTAGCAAATGTGGTGTTTGTTGTGAAGGCTTTGTACTCCCCACCTGAGAGCGGGGGGACCGAGAACAACAACTGCCCTAGTCTTATTAATGTCACTTTTAGAGCCCTTGAGGGATTCCTCTGGTCCCCACAGGCAGGGGACCAGTTCTGCACTTAGTTGTGCAGAAATACTCTGAATTTGCTTGTGCTTCCTTCAGCTTGTTGCCAGCAAGACTGAAACTCAGTGCCCTAAAAGTCGGGAGCTTCACTGCTTGGGGATCTGGAACGTGTTTGATAGCGGCCGAAAGGAAGAGATGGAGATGGCTGGATATTGTGGATGAGCTCTCATGGTCTCCCATGCCTAACTCAGAGTATCTTTACAGTCACTGGACCACCATACTCCTAGGGTTTGCTGGCACACAGCACAGTAACACAGTTCTGCCCTTGTCCTCAGCCCTTCCTTCCTCCTGGTCCACTTTGTCCTTGCAGGGTGATGGGTACCAGCAAGTCTCCCAGTGCTAGAGGAATTCCCAAATGCCCAGTTTGGATAACTTGTGGACAAAGGTGTGCCTCTGGAATGTCATGGGTAGTCATGTTGTAAACCAAAGTCTTGCTTAAAGTGAGCACAGAATGCATCACTAAAATGAGCAGGAGTCTTGCAGTCAGGCAAGTCATCTGGGAACATGTTATTCTGTCATCATAAGTGACCCTCCAGTAACAGTCTTTCTTTCATCCTGTTTTAGTTCTATGATGCTCCAGAAGCATATGAAGAAATGTTGAAATGCCTGAATATTGTGTTTACATCTATGTTTTCAATGGAATGTGTGCTGAAGATCATTGCCTTTGGTGTGCTGGTATGTTCCTTCCTCATTTACTTTCAACTGTTTTCCCTTTACATGAAATACTTGTATTTTGTGATGCACTTTTTAAAAGAAGCAAACAAAAATATTGCTTTGCATAAAGAAAATAACTTCTGGATCCCTCTGTCTCCCTTGTGTTTTCATTTGGCAGAATTATTTCCGAGATGCCTGGAATATCTTTGATTTTGTAACAGTATTGGGAAGTATTACTGATATTTTAGTAACAGAGATTGCGGTAAGTACAGTTTGCTCATTTGTTTCATTTACCAACCAAGCTGTACCCTGTCAAGACACTGCACCTTCTCCCCGTCAGCCTTATTCCCTGCGGTCATCCCTGGGACTCACTGTGTGATGATGTCATTGGGTGGCCCAGCAACCCGTTCCCACTAGCTCTGCTCTTTCCACAGATCTGAGCGCTGCTGCCTGCCCTAAAGGCAGCAGTGCAAAAAGCTCTGATGAGAGTGACAGTGCTAGCAACTCTGCCAGGAAATAGTCTCTCTCATTCAGCAAACAGCCTTAACCCTGAGTCAGTTTTTTGCCCGTTTATGGAAAAATGTTGTTGAATTTAATAAAGAGAAAATATCAAGAGGGCCATGATGGAAATTGCTCTTTTATAGTTTGAGTTTCTCCACAGAGCACACACAGGTATCGTCTCTGTCCCTTGGAGATCAGAGCTTATCTCGATTATGGGCTAAAGGGCGGAGGTGAGAAGAGGAGTGTGAAGAGGGGAGAGGAGCAGTAGTTGCATCTGGAAGTCACCAGCGTGCACGGTCCTGAGTGGGGGATCACAGTACTGCTCTGTTACTGCACAACAGAACAGATAGACTTGCCAAAGGATACCCTGTTCAGCCTTAAAAGGCCAGCTCTATCCCTGCTAATGAATTTGGAGATTACATTAACAGTGTACAAACTCTCCATTAAATTCTGGAGGATTTTTCCATAAGGGCAGCAAATGACTGACTCGAGATTTGACAGCCTGATATTATCCACTTTATAAATTTGCTCCTCTTCTCTCCCAGTGCATGGTTTAGCTGATGATGCTGTATCTGTGTATAATGAATTTGAACTTTACTGTAATTTTTTCTTCTCAGCCCCTCGGATTTATTTGTAGAGCTGTTTTGGGTGTGCTGAGAACTCAGATTGTTCCCTTTTACACTAAAAATGATGTTCCCTAGGCTTCTTTACAGGACATTCAGCTGGTGATGAACATCGTATTACTGTTTCTAACAAAATATCTTATTATGCAACATCCTTGGTACAGAAAAAAACACAGAAAAAATGTACTTTTACTCCCCAAATGGTGTCCTTTTAACAGTTGGTGAACCTTATAGCCTTTGGATTACTGTTTCCTATTAATACATAGCTTGCAGCCAAGGTAAAGTCACTCAGATCAGGCACAGGATCTGAACACCGCTTCTCCTGAAGGCTTAGAAGATTTATGCCACTGTGGGCAGGTACTGAATACTACTTGCATCTGCTCGCCCTGTTGTGGGACGTGCTTCCCTGCCTGAGGCTCCCACACCTTTGTCTTGGTGTGAAAATTTGTGGGAGTGTTTGAAAGTCAGCCCCAAACGTGGAGGCTCAGGCTTCTCTTTCGCCCTCTCCTCCTTCCAGAAGGAACCAACACCCTAAACTTGCAGCCATTGAGGGAACCTGCGTTGTGTCTCCTTGTGGGAGATGTCTCACTGGTAACGTCAGGCCTGCAGAGTTTTTATTAACGTCCTTCTCTGGGCAGGTATTTTGCAGGCCCAGAACAGCAGCTTGCAGCCACTGCTTTTGCCCACTGTCTGCTCAGTGGATAGTACTTAGTTAACGGGGCGTTAAGGCTCCCTACCTTTCCTGCGCGTGGTCACGCAGCGTTAGCCACGTTCTCGGCACACAGAGATTTGGCTACACGCCGCTCACCTTGGCCTGGGGCTCACAAAATTTAAGCACACCTGGGGGCTCTGGGCACACATCGACAGCCCTTTGGGAGCAGCGGCTGTCCCCTCATGCCACTGGCTGGTGGTTTAGGGACAAGAGAATGACCGTGTTTCCAGACAGCTCCACGGGGGACACGTGGCCTGTGGGAGCTGAATGTACTGATGGAGAGGTCACGGGCTGCTGGAACTGACTGCTCCTTCCCTTCACGCTGTGGCTGTTTCTTTGTTCTCCACCGTTAAAGACAGCAGGAGCTCTGGGATGCCTTTCTAGTAGCATGAAAAAGCTCTAAAACCAGTCCAATAACAAAGTCCCAAAAGGTCAAACTTCCAAGTATCTTTACACCTTTCCTTATCCTCCCAGGTGGTAACTGAGAGGCTTTTGGTTTACAAGTGTTTAGGCCCATTAAGCCAAGCCTTGAAGAGAGCTGTCTAATGAAACAACTCAGCAGTGCCGCAGCCTCCCCAGCAGCGCACTCCAAAGCTGCCCTCATAAACATTTCTTGAGTATACAGCTCATTCGCTGCTGCCACTCCAGCCCCTGCCTCTTGGGCAATAGACCAGTTTGATCTTCTCTGCCTCAGTCTTTCCTTCAGCAACGTTTGTGTATGGACTGTCTCCCTCTTCTGCACATGCTGCCTCGCAGACAGGGCAGGCCTGGTGGTCCCTGATGCCTTCTTGCTAGCCTCCTTTTTCAAAACTTCTTTCATTTAGTTCTTCCCTGATCTCCCACCAGTCCATCTGTTGTGACCTTCTGTGGCCGCACAAGCATTGGGTGGCTTTGTAGCTCCTGGTGTACAAAAAGAAGCATTCACGGAATCATGTGTGATTACACAAGTGATATCTTGAGAGTGTCTCCTAAATTAGGTTTATAGCAGACTTTTTTTTGTAATGATAGCAAATAGACCTCCTTTACAAAGCACGCACCAGGCATTCAGTCTCACATCTTTATCGTGCTGACTGTCCACGTCTGCTCCGACCCTTTTTGCCCATTCCATTTCCAGGTAAGGGGGAGCAGTGACCAAGGAGCAAGATGAACATCCATTCGGCACACAACCCCATAGCTGACACTTAAAATCTCACCTGGAATTTTGGCTCTGGAGTGCAGCAGCTTTCTGCACCGTGGCATCAGGGCTGCCGCGTTACAGCGCTGATGGTAACGGGAGAGGAGAACAGGCCTCTGTGCCCAGCTGAGGACGTGCTCCTTTCCCTTTGCCTCCTTCCAATCCTGGTTCTCCTCCCTGGATAAGCGGCAGTGCAGATATGTGGGTGCTCCTTCCCTGCTGTGTCCAGCTCTGAGTTATTACCCATTTACACGTCCAGGTGTCCCAAGCACAGAGGCACCCAGGTGGCAGTCGTG
Source organism: Tinamus guttatus (assembly GCF_000705375.1). Next base: position 420,266 of record NW_010576815.1, on the reverse strand, counting down.
GTGCTGCTACCTCTGCACCATTCATGTTCATATGTCCCCAGCACAAAGTGGGAAGGCCCTCCTACTCCGTGCGTGCGCTGGGATCAGTTCTGGGCATGATTTTGAGATCAGGCTAGCACATATTTGCAGGAGCAGCGGTTTCCTGCACCACTGATCTATGGCCTTTTGACAATGTGTGGTCTCCAAGCTACATAAATTTGCTCCCCTGGGCAGTCTCACCTTGAGAGACTCAGCTTCCACCAGCCTTGCTGCATCGGTACTTTTAACCCACTGGCGAGTAAAGATAAAAGGAAAAGAAATGTGTTGATTAATTGCATTGTTTTAGTTTTATAGTCATGTTGTATGTAATTTACTTTGTGAATGCAGTGAAATATATATATTTTTTTATTTCCTTAGGCAAAAAACGTGTATGTCAGTTTTTTTCTAATTGCTGTTAAGTAACCAAAGTAAAATAGCTATCACTAAGGAGAAAGTGTCCTCGTGGACATGGCTGAGTGTCCACGGACAAGTATTTGGCAAACTGACATCTATTTCTATGCCTGGAAATACAAAAAGCATACTGAGAAGTGTTTGTGAATTGTCTCCCAATTTGCATTACAAAATGAAATGCAAATGACAACTGCACTGTCTGTGTTACCTTTAGGATTTCAGAATCTGTTTTGGTTTGAAACATTTTTGAGTTTATATAAATATCATAATATAACACACCCAAAAGCCCAACAGTTTTTTTCCAGTGAAATTTCAGAGTTTCCTTTTTTGCTTGTCCTGATTACTCATTTTCTCTTTTGTTTCCTGTTTTGTTCTTTATTTTCCTTATCTACCTGCTGAATCACGCCATCCAATCAACATACAATGCGAAAACCATGTCTCCGTCTGTATGTTGTGCACCTGCTGCTCAAAAAAATAAATTTGTAAAATAATCTTGCAAATATCCATCCATGAAAACATCACATATAGGACACGGTTGGTTTCATTGAATTTAAACAATTATTTAAATTCTCTGCTTTTATTTTCTCTTGTTTTTCTTTAATTTAATTTGTTTTGATGAGATTTCCGATTGCACTGGTGAAAAAGCCTCACTGCAGCGTGCCTCAAAACTGGCTTCTGTTCTGCATCTTCTTCCCCTTGGCTAATTGGTGACGTGAGGCAAATGCAGTTACCAATAGCCTGTTCTCCGCTGCTTGTTACACCCGACTATGGTAAAGGGGAGACTGACACTTGCTTTATTTTGGTGGAAAATTGAATGAGAATAGGAGGGAAGGATGCTTCTGGATGACCTGGAGTAGAGAAGATTGTCTGGCTGGGAAGCCCATCATTTTGTAAGTGGTGGTACCAAATCCAGTTCTGAGAAACTGTTTTTGTTTTCATTTTTCTATTTTCAATGCGATATGTTGAGCAGTCTGCAAAGGGAAGCAGTTCATTTAAGAGGACTGTCTTACAGGTGTTTTAAGCCCATGCTGTGTTGTAAGGCAAAAATATTGTTGAAGTGACTACAGACTTGCTTCCCTCAAATTAAAAGAGCAGGCATAGAAAAGGCTGATTTATTCAGCTTTGAAAACTCTTTGTGCGTCCACAGCAGACACAGAGAGTGCTTGGATGCAAAAGTGAACGCAAATAAAATTTATAAATCACATTACGAACAGGATTGAAAGGTGCTGGGATGCTAATTTAATGCCTGCTTTGAAAGATGTCCCTGGATATGATGGCATTTGTTTTCTGAATATCATCAATTAAGCAAAACAGAATAAATTGGGAAAAATACAATTAAAAAAATCTGCCATTCTTAATTATTCTGAGTATGGTTAATAGCGTATGAGAAGTTTATTAAAAATACATCTGGGTCACCTGACAGCACCTCTTGGATCCATATTGGCTTAACATCTGGGCTTTCTGTTGCACAGTTGCCGTTTTGTCAGGGAGAAAACTGGCGTTAGCTTTCCTGACATGCTGCAGATGCCCACCACCGCACTTGCTCAGTGGAAGGCTACAGAAGGAAATCTCCTGATAGGAAGAAATATAGAAGACAAGACAGTGCAAAGGTTAAAATTTGCACCGTGCGGACTGAGGAAGGGACCCTCTGCCGTCTTTACAGGAGCTGCAACCATTACAGATGGGTAGAAGCACTGAGAAGGTCATTGTATGATTCATCTTGGTGTGCCCCTGGTCCAGGCAGTCTAGAAAAAAAGCTCTAAGCAGCAGCTGTGCACGTGCTATATGCTGGAAGAATCAGGTTATCTCCGTTTGTCAAAATTTTGGCGTTGGTGTCTGCATTGCAGCTTGAGGCCTTAAATGTTGATCCTGCAAACAGTCTCCTTAGTCCTGTATCCAGTCTCAGACTGCTTCCACCATGTGGAGTCCAAGTTGTGTGAGCCAAAATTGGGTCTCTGGAGGCCCAGATTGCCCTCCAGAACTGCCTTTCTACCCCCAATGCTTACAAGAGGATCCTGCCATGGTACAGCAAGAGTAGCTAAGTTAAAAGGTAGTAGGGAAGGAAGGGGGATTCAGCTGTCATGTGTTTAGAAAATAATTTTTTCAGTGTTCCTGGTTGGGAGCTAAAGGATGTGATATGCCTGTTAACAGCAGAGTCCCCATGACACTGGCAGTGTGGCAAGAATCGTGGGCCTCTTAAAATCAGCAAGGCTTTCCCTAAGCTTAGAAGGAAGACAAAGATCTCATGCAAGGTTTTGGAGCTCTTCATGAGTACTGGTCATGTTAAACCTTTATGCAGGAACAGGAACAACTAATTCAGGATTGTTCATGTGCTTAAAGACAGTTTCCTCAATGGAAGTTTCTTAGCAGAGTAGATGGGTTCTTGTTGCTTGTCAGCTGCATACAGCTTTTGTTGATGATGCTTTTTGGCTTGGTCAGACTCCTCACAACTCCTAGTAAGTTTGGGTGGGCAACTTTGGGTAGCTTGGGTGAGTTCAAAGATAGTGAAAAGTCTGAAGTTTCAAAGGTTTTGTTTTGTTTTGTTCTCCTATTCTGATCTGCCACTGGGCTGCAAGAAGAAGTAGGGGTGAGCAACCTCAGTTGTAGTGAGGTGGTTCTGTGGGAGCATAGTGTGCTTCCTCCTTCACCACATCCTGCAAGCACGTCCAGCTGCGGCACGGAAAATTGGAACTCACATTCCAAGCTCAAAAATCCAAAGGCTCAATGTCTTGGGCACGTTGCAACTGCTTGGCAGGACACAGATGACTCTGCTTTCCCATCAAGAGCGTGAAGAGCTCCTGTGTCAGGGGATGAAGCTATTCAGAGACTGCTGATACTGAAGGATTGAGGCAATGGCCACGTGCCATATTCATAATAACTCTTCTGCTTTTCACTATAGAAAATAGCCTAAGAGAAGGCAAAAGACCAGGTTGCCCATGCCTTGGCGGCCAGTTCTGCACCTTGGATGTACCTACTCCTTGTTTCCCCCTGCTCTCTTCCTCTGCAGGGAGATGCTGGGACATTTTGCACGGGGGAGCTTCTGTCACTCTCCTCCTGTTGTGGGACACAGTGACTTTGCCAGGTCATGTGCAGACCCTTGAGCTGAAAGCACTTTTGACACTCAGTTGGCCCTGTTAGTCCTTGGGTGGTTCATATCATAAAGCAGCGTTGGTCTGCCCTTAGCAACTGTGCAACAGAAAAACAGGCAAAGAAAAACAGGCAGAAAGAATAAGCTTGACAATCCAGATAACGATCTTTTGTATGTCATGTGTTATAGAGATAGCCAACTGGAAGGAAAATTGGTGCAAAGCACCACTATACACAAAAAATATTGCAATGTGGAGTTTCCCCTTTAATTGCATGCAATTCTAATACCTGCCTGGACAGTTTGGTCGTTGAGGGGATGGGTTTTCTACGTGGTGTGCTGAGGGGTACACACGCAGAGCCCTTCCACCCATCACGGTAGCGTGTGTAATTTGGCCTCCTTACGAGGAGCGCAGAGAACGGTCCTTCGGAAGTTCTGTAAACGCTGATGAACTTGGATTTACCTGGGTTGCCAGTGATGCCCCGTGGAGCTGATGGCAGTGCATGGGTCAAAAATGGAGCGTTTGGGGTTGGAATTTGAAAAAAAAAAAACAAACCCAAATCTTGATCTTGATCCTTCCAAATCCAAGGTAGTGGGGAAGTTAAGGAAATTACTGCATAGGCTGTTTTGAAGCCCCTAGCTTCATATTGTAATTATTTTATATATCTATCTATATATATAGATATACAACTGCATATTACTTGTAGTATTATATTATTTTAAATATATATAGACTCTGCTATATAAAGTCTCATTTTGCGCAGGCAGAGCCTTTGCTAGGTGAGACTTTGCAGTCAACATTAACCCAGCCATGTTAAGTATCATGTCAGCTGTGATTATAACATTATACTAAAGCCCAAAGAAAACTTTTTTTTGGCATTATGCCAGAATAACAGAGGTGGAAGGCAGCGGGGCAGGTTGTGTGCACAGAGGCTGCTCCTGTGGACTTGGGCACGGGAAGGATCTGGCCCCACTGTTGCTCTGAAGGTCGTAGTCTGTGGGGCTTGCAGGCCTGTTTGCTGAGTGCTATGGGTGTTACATGGTCCATAGGACCCACTGATGTTCCTGCTCCTGGTGGGAGCATTTCCAGGACTGGAGCAGGCTCTGGAAAAAAAGCTTGCCCGTGGACCTGAGATCGCTTGCAGGCACCGTGCATGGGTGGAAGTACGTGTATCCTGGCCGGAGCAGCGGGATGGGGCAGGCAGGCGAGGGTCCGGGTTAACCGTGTTTGCATCAGGCCCTAGCTGCAGTCAGGTGCTGATCCCCTCACCTCTTGCATAGTTTGGTGAAGGGAAGGTAACTGATGCAAAAACGAAAAATAAAATCAAAGCTGAGACACAAGTGCTGAATTTTTAGCACCCGTTTTACTGGCCTTGAACAACCCAGGGGAATCCTTGCTTGTATTTTGCCTGCTAGCGCTGCTTTCTGTTGCTGACTTGAATGAGCTCAGTGTTGTCTGCTCTTTCATTGAACATATCTATATGCTTTTCTCTTTTCTCTTTATTTGAGGACTGAGTCAGATATACAGTCTGTGCCTAACTCTGAGCTGCTTGCGTTTTTAACATGAGAGAAACAGAGTGCATGCCTGAGACTGATTTCTTGAACTCTTTGATGGGATTGGTGGGATGCAATGCTAATGGCCCCAAATCAAAGCTGGCATTAAAAAAAAAGAATAGATCCAACAAGCCCCCCAAAACTTGGCATGAGCTCTGCAGCCAAATGAGCAAGAAAGTATGGGTCAGTTTAACATGACTGGGCATCTTCTGGTAAAATAATACAAGGGAAAGACTATTTTTTGCTCATCTTTACCACCAAGAGCTCTTCACAGCTATATTTTCCCTTGCACTGCTTGACAGTTTAAAGTGGGATGTTTTCCTTCTTCAGCTGACTCAAATAAGTGGCTGTGATCAGCGATTCACACCTAAGTGAATTGGAATCAGTATGGAAAGGAGGGATATTTTAATCTCCTTAAAGTAGGAGGGCAAGAGGGATCTGGCTTTTGCATGTTTTGTTTTGGAAAGAACCCTCTCTAGATTAGCTCATTGGGACAAGCTATCTTTTTTTTCCTTAAGAACAGGAAAAAAATGGGGTGTGGGGCAAAGAATCATACAAAGCAAATGAAAAATCACAATCCGTCTCCAGCATTTCTTTGATCCACCTGCAAAGACATATTTGATAGTAATAAAAAACCAGCAGGTTGCTAAGACATGGCCCTGCTGTTGAATGCTCAACCTTCCCCAGTTAATTTGCTACCAGTGATCCAGCTTCCAAGCAGTCTTACTGGTGCCATTTCTCCTTGATGAGCCTGTCCAGTCACATGTTGGATAAATACTTAAAACAGTCAGCTTAGAAAACATCCTTGTTCTATTAAGGATGTTTAAATGTTCACTGGACAATATCTTCCTGCATTATGGTCAAGTCCATTACATCTGTCTTGGCCGAAGTTCAATGCATTGTACAAAGCAAGCTGACCAAGACTTCCAAACAATCTCATTTTTTTTTAATGAAATGATACCGTGGCACCATTACCTCTCCCTGAGTCTCTAGAGGGAGAAAAACTGCCTTGCTCAAAGAAAACAAGGACTCCATGGACAGCACGAAAGGGCTATTTCCTTTTTGCTTATTGACTCAGTAGTAGAGGGGAGGGCTCTTGTGGAGAGGGATTTTCTCATACTTGCTGCATGAGGAGTGATCTGCACTGACGAATGTTTCTTTTGGAAGGTTTTCTGGTGGCCGATTTGCTGCTTAGATCGTGAAGCTGGTAATTTTAATTTCTTTTTTGCGGGCTGTGGTTTCCAATCGCGTTAATTTCTGAAGGACACCAAACCTTTACTTTCCGCAGGACAACTTCATCAACCTCAGCTTCCTGCGGCTCTTTCGAGCAGCCAGACTTATCAAGCTCCTCCGCCAGGGTTACACTATCCGCATCTTGCTCTGGACCTTTGTGCAGTCTTTCAAGGTGAGTGCCAGGCAGACCGGCGGCAGGAGAGCCGGAGGGGGAAGGACACGTTCCTTTTCCCCGCACCTTCCATTGAGTTGCTCTCCATCTCCGCAAGGGAGTAGTTGTTTTGCAGAGCCTGCTTTGCACTGCATGTCCGGTGCACACTGCAGATGCAGAGCATTTGGAAGAGAGGTCTGAAAGCCAGTGAGCTGCCCCCTCAGAGGCAGGACGGGTGGTCAGCACTCAGGTTCACCTTGCAACTGTCCCAAAAGCTCAAAAACAAAGCCTTGTGCAAGGGGCATTAGAGTACAGCTTGTAAATGCCTTTGTGCCTACTCTTTGCCTGTAGCAAGTGCAAGGTTGACTCCCTTTTACTGAGGTTTAAGTGAATTTGTGTAGGTTAAAAGGCTGCCACCTACTTCTGCTTGGTGGAGCAGGGGTAATTTATTAAGCTGGAGTAATTTGCTAATCATCTCATGAAGCGAAGGGGAAATCATTGAAATTTGGTAATATAAAACATGAAGCTGTGTAACACGAGGTTGTGTTTTGATAACATGGAGGGTTACAAGGAGGATTTTGTTTTTTAAAGCCAGCCAGCTGCCTCCTGTGGCTCCCAGCTCCCTCCCGACACGTGTTGGCACAGGGGCTGAGGAGTCGTGGCAGCTGGGACAGCACCTCCGAGCCGGATGCCACCAGCCTGCACAGTCCAACAGCAGCGTCCCAGTGCTCAGACCGTGCTTAGCCTCAAGTTCACTGCTTGCCTGGCAGACCTAAGTCAGAGCCTGCGTGCCCTAATGCTGCTTTGCAGCCCGTTTCCACACCTTGATGTGTTTAACAATGTCTGTGGGGCGCAATCAAGGTCTGCAGTGCAGAAAAGAAACCATCTAGTCTGAAATCAGACTTCTCGTAGTGTTCATGTTGAGCTCCAGTACACCTTCGTTTTTTCACTGTGCAGCCTTAGGGCACAGAAGGCCGGTCCCACTCTTCTAAGGTAGTAACGCATGATCCTCGTCCCAGCAAGCACTCAATCACCCTGGCATTCAGAAATCTTGCAGTAGAGAGGTTATTTCAGAATAAGCAGAAAGACGATTTAGGAAAGCAAAGCACAACAAGGTTGAGGAGCTGCTGAAGGCAGTTCTGCTTGCTAGCTCGCAGCCCCGGGAGCTAACGTCTTGCTGGCAGCGCGCCACGCTCCTGAGCTCTGCTCGTGCATACGGTGGATGACTCTGGGGAGCTGGGAACCATATGTCAGGCTCAGTAATGGATCTTGCCTTCTTCTGGGTTGAGCTCCTCAATCTGCCACTGAATTCGCTGGATGAGAGCGTATGCTCTGGTGCTGTGGTGAGATCTGGCTGGCGTGGTTGCAGTAACACCAGGGTATCTTGCACGGCGCTTTCCGGGTTCCTTTACTGAGGCAATCCGTACTTATAATGCGCCGAGAGCAGTTCCGTGCAGCATAATCATTTTCTTCCATTTTAGCTGCATTTTGAGATACAGCGAGGAGTCGGAACGTGGTCCATGGCTGCCTTTAGGCATTTCAGGAAGGCAGGCCAGAAAGGCAAGGTGGTGGAATTGCCCTTTGCGTGAGAGAGCAACTGGAACGCATGGAGCTCGGCACAGAGGAGGACAAAGCACGGGTTGAGAGCCTATGGATGAGGATTAAAGGGCAGCCAACAGAGACGACACTGTCGTGGGAGTTTGCTACAGGCTGTCTGACCAGGAGGAGGAAATGGATGAGGCCTTCTACAGGCAGCTGCAGGAAGCCTCACGATCCTAGGCCTAGTCCTTACAGGGGACTTCAACCACCCTGGTGTCTGCTGGGATGATCACACAGCTGGGACCGGAAAGTCTGGGAGGTTCCTGCAGAACATTGCAGATAACTTCTTGATGCACGTGGTTGATGAGCCAACAAGGCGAGGGGTGTTGCTAGACCTGATACTAACAGAGATAGTCTGGTTGGCAATGTGAAGGTTGGAGGCAGTCTTGGCTGCAGCAGCCACAAGATGTTGGAATTCACAATCCTGCTTTGAAGAAGCTGGACAAGAAGTAGAATTGCAGCCCTAGAACTTCAAGAGAGCTAAATTTGACCTCTTCAGGGAGCTCCTTGAAGGAATCCCCTGGGCCAGGGTCCTAGAAGGAAAGGGGTTCCAGGAGAGCTGGCTAATATTCAAGCACCACTTTCTCCACGCTCAGGACCAGTGTGTTCCCACAAGAAAGAAGTTGAGCAATGGGGACATCCTGCGTGGATGGGCAAGGAGCTGTTGGGTAAACTTAATGAGAAAAAGAGCATGTACCTAATGTGGAAAAAGGATGAGACCATGTGGGAAGAATACAGAAATATCGTCAGAGAATGCAGGGGTGCAACGAGGAAGGCCAAGGCCCATTTGGAGTTAGAGTTAGTAAGAGGTGTCAAGGAGAACAGGAAGGGCTTCTATAAATACATCAGCAGCAAGAGGAAGACTAGGAAAAATGTTAGTCCACTGCTGAATAGGGAGAGTACCTTGGTGGCGCAGGATGCAGAGGAGGCAGAGTTACTAAATGCCGCCTTTGCTTCTGTCTTTACTGCTAAGGCTAGTCCTCAGGAACTACTGAGCCTGGAGACAAGAGAGAGAATCAGGAGAGAGGAGGACTTTCTGCTTGTCGAGGAGGATTGGGTTAGCGACTATTTAGGCAAACTGGACACCCATAAATCTATGGGCCCAGATGGGATGCACCCAAGAGTGCTGAGGGAACTGGTGGGGGTCATTGCTCAGCTGCTCTGCATCATCTTTGAGAGGTCATGGAGACCAGGGGAGGTGTCGGAGGACTGGAAGAAACCAACATCACTGCAGGCTTCAATCAGGGCAAGAGGGAAGAGCCGGAAAACTACAGGCCGGTATGCCCCACCTCTGTCCCTGGAAAGATGATGGAGCAGCTCATCCTAGAGACCATCTCTGGGTGTGTCAAGGAAAAGAAGGTAATCAGGAGTAGTCAGCATGGATTCACTAAGAGGAAGTCGTGTTTGACGAACCTGATTGATAGCCTTCTACGATGGGATGACCGGCTGGCTGGATGGTGGGAGAGCTGTTGATGTTGTCTACCTTGACTTCAGCAAGGCTTTTGACACAGACTTTCTCCCATAACATCCTCATAGGAAAGCTTGGAAGATGAGTGTTAGATGAGAGGACAGTGAGGTGAATTGAGAACTGGCTGGATGGCAGAGCCCAGAGGGTGATGATAAATGGGGCCAAGTCTAGTTGGAGGGCTGTGGCCAGTGGTGTCCCCCGTGGGTCAGTACTGGGCCCAGTGCTCTTCAACTTGTTCATCAATGACTTGGACAAGGGCACAGAGGGAACCCTCAGCAAGTTTGCAGATGACACCAAACTGGGTGGAGTGGCTGACACTCCTGAGGGCTGTGCTGACATTCAGGGGAACCTGGACAGGATGGAGAGTTGGGCAGAGAGGAACTTCATGAGGTTCAACAAGGACAAGTGCAGGGTCCTGCATCTGGGGAGGAATAACCGCAGATACCAGTGCAGATTAGAGGTTAACCTGCTGGAAAGCAACTCCGTGGAGAGGGATTTGGGAGTCCTGGTTGACACCAAGTTAACCGTGAGGCAGCAATGTGTCCTCACAAGGGCAAGGAGCCAATGGGCTCCTGGCTGCATCAGGAGGACCATTGGCAGCAGGGCGAGGGAGGGGATCCTGCCCCTCTGCTCAGCTCTGGGGAGGCAGCTGGAGTATTGGGTACAGTTCTGGGCTCCCCCAGACAAGAGGGACGTGGAGCTTCTAGAGAGGGTTCAGAATAGAGCAATGAACCCTGTGCCACGTGCTCTAGGTATCTGTGCTGGAGCAGAGGAGTTGGACTAGATGATCTGTGGAGGTCCCTTCCAACCTCAGTCATTCTGTGAGTCTGATTTGAGATGATTCAGAGAGGTTATTTTAGGTGATAAAACTGTGGAAGGAAGTATTTTCTCCATAAAGGGCAAAGATGTAGCAGAGAAGAAGCGTTTCTGCTCCGAAGTTGGAGTGGTGGCAGGTGGTTCAAGCCAGGCTACTGGGAGCACTGGAAAGACGTGCCAGCTCTTTGTAATGAGGCAAACCCAAGTGCACTGTTCCAGAGGTGTTTCGAGAGGTGTCCATCAGTGAAGAACCGTGATTGACCGGAGCTACATCCTACTCGCACCCTGTTACACGCTCCAAGTTGCCACATCAGTGACAAGCCCAACTCTTAGTGAGGTGAGGGTGGTTTTCCCCCGTAGCCTGACTACCTAGATGTGTTTGAACCCTGCAGGCTCTTTCCAAACTGCTACTGGAATCAGAGCCTCCTTCAGTGTAATCCAAGTATAGTCCTGGTTATTTCCAAAGCATACGTGCAAACTGCCACCCTGCAATGCAGAGCCAGACCAACTCCTGGCCAATGTGTGGAGTTCCTTGGCCTCCTTTTTCACCTGCTTCTTTGTGCCTCATGGAAAGATGCCTAGCAGAAACTGCATCAGTCCTTTGCCCCATGTTTCCTACTGGGCTCTCAGGGGGGCCCAGACTGGGCTGCATGGCCTGACTCTTGCCCTGGGCTTCATAGTGAATAATCCTAAGGCAGCAACTTGTCATTTTTTTCAGCTATTACTGAATGAAGAGTCATCAAGCACTCCTTCATTCAGCCTAGGGGCTAGTAGCTATTACTCCCAACTTGGCCAACATAATTGCATTGCGGCCCTCAATGATTTCTCACTAAAACTCAACTTTTTGTCCTCTGGGGAGTGTAACCTCTATCTATTTCAGAGCAGGAACTTGTTTCTTGGATTTTTTTTCTCCTATTGAGTGGACAGCAAGGACTCTAGAAACTAATGAGTACTTATGCATAGGAGGTGCCTGTCGTTGATGCCAGCACTTACTGTGGAGTTTCTTGTGTTTTTACTTACCTGCTTGCAAGGATATGAATACCCGCTTGGATGCAGTCCTATGTCACGTGCTGTAGGTGACCCTACGTGTGCAGGGGGGTTGGACTAAACGATCTCTAGGGGTCCTTTCCAACCTTAACAATTCTATGATTCTATGAATACAGAGGTCTTGGAAATAATCCAAGTCGATTTGCGATTGATGAATACCTGGTTCCAGAGGTTTATCTTCTGAAGGTCACCAGAATTGCTGCAAGTCTCCTCTTAGTTACTTTGTCCAAAGGGTGAGCAGCATTAAGAAATGCTGTGCAGCCCTAGAGCTAATTGGTACCAGCTGATGCACACTTTTGCTGCTGTTAATTCTGCCTTCTTGTTTTCTACAGGCCTTGCCTTATGTGTGTCTCCTCATTGCAATGCTGTTCTTCATCTATGCCATTATTGGCATGCAGGTAATATTTTAGCTTTAATCCTGACTGTAAGTAGTTTGCATTTGTTCTTTTGGTTCTAGGTGTAAATGGGCTAATGGCTCTGCAGCAGCATCAATATCTGCCTACAGACGAGGCAAAAGCTTCTTTTTGCCTGGTGTCAGGTGAACCCGAAGTGCAAAGAAAGCTCCTTTTTCTACCCCTGCTGCCAGATGTTGTGTTGCACGTGGCCCCAGCACAGAAAAATATTGCTGGTGGCGCAAGGCAGAGCATGAGCAGGCAAACCAGCTGCCATGGGCTTGGAAGCAGCAGCGCAGCAGCCACGTGCTTGGGTTTGGGCACGTGTTCCTCCCTGTGGGCATGTGTTTCTGTGGAATTTCTGTGTGATAAGTGCATATGGAAGGGCTGGAACCAAGGAGCAGCTCACACAGTACACTTTTCTGAAAGAAACATGAGAAAGTTTTCATGGCCTATGCTGGAGCTGAAGATAGGCCCTGTGGTGTTGGAAGGGAGCTGTTTGAAGATGAAGTATATTAACCTTTTTCTCCCATGGTTCTCCTCAACATGGTTCTGTCTTCCTCTTCAGCACAGAAATTACTCCTAACTTTTCAGATTGGTTGAATTAGGACGAACTCTTCTTCACTTTACCTGCATTTGCTGATGACTCCTGTGAGGTTCACACAGGGATGCGCTTGGCCTGAGTTGCTCTTGTTTTCTGTCACAGGTATTTGGGAACATTGCACTAGATGATGAAACATCCATTAATCGGCACAATAATTTCCGTACCTTTCTTCAAGCCTTGATGCTTTTATTCAGGTGAGTCAAACATAAAATACTGGTAATACAGATGATAAATAAGTCCTTGTATTCCCACATATGAGTGACGTAAGTAGAGCTGGTCCTGCTTGGGGACAGTGATGGGGTTTTATATGTGCTGCTGAGGTCCTTTAAAGACCTGAGTTTCTCCTGGTTCTGATGAGAGTCTTGCTGCCAGTGTGTGCACTGATTAATGTCCTTCCAGTCTTGAAGCCTATGTACTTTTTAAAGTGAGAATTCCTTTAATTGGTTATTTTTGCATTGCCAGCAAATTAGCAGTTCATATGTCAACATCACCTCTGCTTCAGAGTGAAACCAATTCCGTCTGGGTTCATTTTGTCTGGAAACAACACGTTTTCAAAAGAAAAAAGGAAAAACAAAATATAGATTCTGTTTCAGTGGAGTATGATTGGAGAGTTGATGTGCATCAGTTTAAGCAAAATGAAGTACAGACCCTTCTCCAAATTTGTGGCACTTTCAGGAAGATTTTACTTATCTTTACTTATTATGCGATGCTTGTAATGGGATCTCTTGCTTGGGACTGGGTTTGCATGGGTTCTGTGAAGAGAGCTGGAGGACAAATTACCCTCTCAAGCTCCAAATAATCAGTTGAATCTAAACTACGAAATCTAATAAAACCAGATAATTATTCAGGCTTGCGTGTGGACCTCCCGGTCTCCTTCCAGACTGGCTCCAGCGGGGAGGGGACGCGAGGTGGCAGAGCTGGCAGCCCCACGAGGGCACGGGGGCTTTGGCACCCTCCAAGGAGTGGGACCAAGACCCGAATGCCACCAAGGGAGAGTCTGCTGTACAGTTTTGAGTGGTCTGGAAGCTATTTCAGGTTACATTGACCACAAAGTTCTCTCAAAGACCAGGAGGAAGGCTTACAAGACTGTTTTGAGGATAAATAAGGGGTGTCTGTGCCCGAGGCTCATCCCAGGGTCTTTCACCAAGGCTGCTTTTTGCTGGCATTTAGTGTCTGGAAGCAGGTGATGAGGTGAATGTCTCTGTATCAGAACGAATAGCACCGTACCCAGTTTGTGTGGCTTTGATCCTCACCGTATGCATGGAGCTTTCTTCTTGTCCCAAAGAGTTCCTGAAAGCACCTGTGAGGTGTGCGGGAATTCCTGGGAGGGGCGGTGCTGGGATGCAGGCGCAGGGCCCCGTCCCCGCACGGAGCCATTCCCGGTTTGGCACCGTGGCGCGTCCCGCGGGAAGGCTCACGGATCCCTGGCCCCGCAGGAGCGCCACCGGCGAAGCCTGGCACGAGATCATGCTGTCCTGCCTGAGCAACCGAGCCTGTGACCCGCTCTCCGGCCTCACCAAGAAGGAATGCGGCAGCGATTTTGCCTATTTCTACTTCGTGTCCTTCATCTTCCTGTGCTCCTTTCTGGTAAGTCATCAGCGATGGTGCTCAAGTGTCTGGGCTGGTCCAGACCTGCTCCCCATCCTCCTCTTCCTCCCTCAGCTCAGTGACTTTCCTGTCTCCCTGTCCTGTTTAATGATGATTTATACAACAATACACGACAGCTCTGCTAAAAAAACGTTTTATCATCCTGGAGATAAGATCCCTTTAATCCCTAAAGAGATAATTTAGTCATTAGTTTAAAGGGAAGGGCTTTATCTTCCTTCCGGGAGGTCTAATATTTGGAATTAAGCAAGTGTTAATCTGTTTTGTCTTGAATTGCGGCACAGTCCTTTGAAGACGGGAATCAGGTGAGAATGGCCAGGGTGTCTTGGCTCCAAGGGCTTTCCAAAGACAGCACGGGAGCGTCAGGCTTATTTGATGGCTTGATTTTGTTTTGTGGTGCTTTCCAAATAAAGAGCAGGATTGTTTTCTTCTGCTTTCGTGTCAAGGAAACCCTTAGACGCGAAAACACGGAGCGGTTGTCCTTGATTGCTGCTGGTGGACGTCATGCAGCACCGGTCTAATCTTCTCGTACGTGGCAGCGCTTTTCTGATCACTTGCATGCATAGAAAGCTCTTTGCTCGGAATCTCTTTTCTGTATGACTAGGATGGTAGAATGGAGAACCAGGGAAAGGGATTCAGTTAAGCATCAAGAAATGAAAAATAACGATTTTGAAATGCTCCAGAAGGGAGTGTATCAGGCCAACGTTCACTTGCATGCGATTGCGTTAAAACACATGATTAGGTGCTTTGTGTGCTTTTCCTTTAACCAGGAAAAAAAAAGAGGTTCCTGTGGAAGTTTGATATTGTCTGTGGATTAAAATACTCGAATGGCCGGTAGGGAGATCATTTGTCCAACTCTTGTTCCTCCTTTGACATCCTGTGGATTTTTTCTCCTGCATATATTAAAAAAGAAGCCCTGAAAGCTCATACGAAGTTACTGCTTCATTTACTGATTCCTTCAGTGCTCTGCATTTAAGGCTAAAATCTCTCCTGGTATAAACCGTTTACCTAGCATCAGAAATAGGCTTGGTTGTTTTCAGCTGAATGGTGGTTCCTGCATCTTAAAAAAAACAAACTCCAAATCAACCAGAACCCTCCAAACTCACCCCGTGTGAGCCCTCGCACTTGAGATGCACTAGCAGAGCTGCAGGCAGCAGCACATCTGTGTAAAATCCAGCTTTGCGTGAGCCTCGGCTCCGAGTCAGCGCTCCCAGGAACCTGCCGTGGCGGGGAGAGGGGAGAGCCCTGTGGAGAGCAAGGAGAGGGAGCCCGGCTCCAGGAACAGCCGTCGCAAAGCCAGGCAGCTGGATGGGTGCAGCGCGAGGCTGTAACTCATTTCTTAAAACACATTCAGCACTTCATTGCAATAAAACTTGTGGTTCCCCACAAGTGAATAAACCATTATGGAGCCGCAGCCTTGCCAGGAGGGCTGTTTTTTTATGGTTTGTGAGGTAGTCTTACACCACAGAGTTGGGGGAAAGCGTGTAATGCATTTGGCTGTAAGTTTTTTTCCGTCCTTTTTTGGATGTGCAGCCTGATATCATTTTCCAGCTGTAATTTACACTGCTGAAAAATATAAATTGAAATAAAACAAATGGGAGTAATTTTACAGAAGTAAGGAAGAGCTGTCCTGAGTCCTGACTGGAACTGGGAGCAATGCAAAGGGTCTTTAGATCAAGGGCCAAGTTCACCACAGTCTTGCCAGCTGCTCGTGCTCTGGGAAGAGCAGTTGCGTGTGGGATGGCAGCAGCATTGCTCATGGGGACACCCTGCAGCGGTCCTCACTGCGGTGGCCTGTTCCTCAGTGCCCTCGCGCGTTGCTGCAGAGGAGGGAGCCGTTGCGGCCGCCTAGGAGCCAGCAGGGTTGATGAGCTCTCTCCTGCACGTTGAATCGCGTGGCCTGGAGATGACATGCCCTGAGATGCTTTCCAAAAGGCCAGGGCCTTAGTGCAAGATGATGCATTGGAGAGCTGGGTTCTGTTCTCTGCTTTACATTCAATTAAATCAGATACATTTCTTTGCATTGGCTTCCTCTGTTGCAGTCTGAAGGTGAGTTCTAGGAAATGGATGGACTAAAGGTCTGAGAACTTCCTGATAGCAGTCGGTTGTATATGAATGTCATTATAGACTGTGTTTGACCATGTTAGTGAATCGTTTCTCACAGCAGAAGTCCATTTGCTACATGTCCAGCAGTGAAAGTCTCCTTCTGCCCTCCAGATCATCCAGAAATACTGAAGAGACTGTAAATTTTTCTAAGCTTTTCTTTTTCTAAGCTTTTTTCTTTTTTTCTGCTTTTCTTTTAATGACTGGCAGATGCTGATCAGCTGGAGACATCTACATTCAGTTTAGTTTTGCTGATCACAGCAAGAGAGCTCACAAGCTGCTTCACTTCGCTCATCATCCTTCCTCTGCATGGTGCAGAAAGGAGCGCTCACAAGGGCTTATCAACCTCCCTGCAGAGGGAAAAGAAAGAAAAGAACATGGAAAGCTGCCTTGTGCTTGTCAGGTCTTTATGCAGCACAGGAACAGCAATTCCTGCCTGCCTTCTTGCTCTTCCATACTTTCTGCACCTTGATATTTTACCATTGAAATGCTTGTGTATCTTGCCACATCATTGGCTTTAATGAGAGGAAAATCTTTATATACGGAGAGTATTTGCCAGGCTCTGTGTTAGATGGTAGCTGTTAGGGAACGTATCCTTTTATGTGCTCTGTCTCTTGTCTTTTTGGGTATCTTTGAAGGCTTGAATTGCTATGAGCCTAAACTAGGAGAGTGGTGGTTTTCTGCTAGTCATTCTGTCTCAATTTGTAAGCTCTGGAGGTGTTCTCAGGAGAGCCACATAATCCAGAGCCACCTGAGGCAGCCCAGGTGCCAGTTTATGCTGGTATTGCATGAGGAAGGGATGTTGGCTGCGTTCCTGGCACCTGAGATGTGCAGTAGCCGCTGCTGGGAAGGACCTGCTGTAGAGCTACGCCTGAGGTTAAGGACATTACCCAAATGCATTAGCCAAATGAGGGTAAGCACATTACTCAAAAGCTCCCTGTGCTGCAGAATGGAAATCAGCTTGCAGAGGGCAGGTTAGGAGGAGAGGACAACAGGGTCTCTGCAGCTCTGTTTGCGGGGCCTGTTAGGTGCCCCAGGTGTTGGGTGTTCAGCCGGGGTGGCCACAGAACTGAAGTCACTCTTGATCTGCGTGTGAGCTACGAGTTGGCTGCTCCTCCTTGGTTGGGATTCCTTCTCCAGGATGTAGCCGTTTCTTGGTCTCTTTTTGGAACTTGTTGAAAGCAACTTATAGTACTGCCATGAGTAAGAGTCGCTGTAAGAAAAAGCTGTCATCAACACATCCTCACAACATACTTCTAAACTATGAGTTTTCAGAGATTTCCTTCTCAGGATCTAGAAAGCAGCCATTCCTACTCTGCTTTGCAATGGCTTCATGTGGCTCAACCTTTCTGGCCTGAGACCACAGTCATTTTCAGGTGGGGCTGCAGGGTGGTGTATCTGGTACGTACCTGGGAAGACTTTCTGATCTCTCTTGCTTCCCCATCCACCTGCTGCACTTCGCTCTTTTTAAAAGGGTCAGGCAGAGCACAGGGCTGGGAGGACCTCATATTGCAGCATTGCTCTCCTGCGAGCAGAGCGGCTACTCTAGGCTGCCAAGGAAGATTTAGACAATTCTGCTGGCCCAAAAACTCAGCAATGGGCTCAGTGCAGAAATTACGTGTCCTAAGTGAAATATTCCTGTTCAACTTCCAACTTTTTATTTATTTATTTATTTATTCCTTCCTTCTAAACTCTATTTTTGGTTCCTCTCTGCAGATGCTAAACTTATTCGTGGCTGTGATTATGGACAATTTTGAATACCTGACAAGAGACTCCTCCATCCTTGGCCCACACCATTTGGATGAGTTTGTTCGTGTCTGGGCTGAATACGACCCAGCTGCCTGGTATGTATGCTGTTATACTTGTATGTGGAGTAATGGGTATGTGTTGTATATGCACAGAATATTAAGAACAGGCTGTTTGTGTGTATGTGAGTAGAGCTCCAGAAGGAAAAGAATTCCAAAGATGGAAGTAACTTTGGAAGGGGATGCTTCAAATTCAGTTTACAAAGCACTGGAATTTAAATAATTTCATGTTACTACATGGGAATTTCCTTTACATAGGCACGAGAACCAACAAATTGATAAAGAACACCACAATCCCCCTGCCTGCTAGTGCACACACTGCCAAAAAAGAATAGACTAAGTTCAAATGATCTTGGCTGAATGGACAAGTAGACAAGATGTTTAGGACTTCCGAGAGCAGCTTCGAATGCCTTTGGTTTCTTCATCCATTTTTAAAGATAAAAATGTGCTGAATCTCTTGCCCCGGCAGCTCTCCCCATGCCCTGGAGGCTGAGCCTCGCTGTGCTCCCTTAAGCCCCGTCTCTCCCTCCCGGCTGAGAAACCCGCGTCTCCAATCCCACTCGCCCATGTTGCTTGGTTACTTCCACAGCAAGACTGACTTTAAGATACTTCTCGCCTTCGCCAGAGGCAAATCACTGCGCAATGGTCCTGGTGACTGTGGTGTTTCCACTGCTAGATCTCCTGGGACCCAAGTCGCAGAAATTTGCTTGATGTTCAGCTGCTTGGGAAATAGCCTTTTTTCCCCCACCAAGACCCTACTAATTTTGTATCTATCTTCCTCCCTACGAGTTACTCTGCAGTGAATCTCCTGTGTATGTGTAATGAAGCTGCCTCCAGGCCCTTCAGTCTTTCCACTCTTTTTTATTTCCCCTCGGTAGAGATCGGTGTGGGAAGTGGATGTATCAAAAGGATCTGAAACTACCTGCTAGGATGCAATTAAACTGCTTTAAAGTCTCACTCAGCTTGATTTACACAAATATAGTAACTTTATATATAAAACTATTCCAAAACGACTGCCTGTCTCCGAAATTTGTGCAATTTAAACTTGCTCAAAGCCATCTATACTAGGAGTGTGCATGTTCCCTGCAAACATTCTCAGAGTTCCTAATCTCTAAGCAGATTTTATTACCATGTGTTCTGTAATGCAAACAAGTCCTTTGTGAGCATTTGGCAGGCAGCAATAACTATTTCTCCTTTTTTTTTTTCAAATCCAATCCTATCTCTTACCCCTAGAAAATCTCAATGAAACTGAAAACTTGGGAATGCCTATTTTCTTCTTAAGAATTAATCTTGGCTCTGATTAGCATCAGTAGGAGAAGCTATATGCCTAAAGGGGGTGGGACAAAGAGAAAGTATCAATATACTTCTTAAAATGTTTGTATGTTCAGGTGACTTCCACTTTCGAAGAGGCAGAAGCAGAAAGTTTATAGCAAGATTTGTTTGCTCCGTTAGCTCCGGGCTCGGAGATTACACTCAGTGAGGTGCTTAGGGGAAGCTCCTCTCACTTTCAGAGCTTTTAATACAGGATGTGCTGCAGATTAAGATCCTGATTCTGTTTTTTTCTAACCTTGTTCTTGTCTTGCCCCAGTGTAAAGCTGCTGATGTTGGCAGCATGACTGGGTGCAGAAATGCAAACCAAAGGGCAGCCAAGGCTATGATATACTCAAGGCTTACCCCCCAAACCATGCACATGTTCAGGATTTTCCGTGTGTGAATATTTCCGCTAAAACCATTAGTGTTCTCCTGGGCAGGACTAACATTTCCATAGTTTAAAAGTAATCTGAAATCCATTTACAATTTAAGGCCAGAACAGACCTGTGGATCATTTGTTCTGAACTCTCATGAAGATCTGGACATCTTATTTCCCATAGCTACCTGTGAACAGAACTTAATAACTCATCTTCAGGTACAGCTCCCAGCAATACATCCAGTTCTGATCTGAAGATACAGAACTTAGAGAACACACTTCTTATTCATTTTTTTAATTTTTTTTATTCAGTTGTTTGTTTCAGCGGTTGGTTGAACTCCCAGAAGGGAAGAGTCCATCCAATTTTTATTCTCCAAAGTCAGTTGTCTTGTTTCAGCTTTTGTTTGTAAGCTCAGTCTATACATATATAGGGAGACCACGATCACTGTGGTATATTTTGCATGAAAACTGTAAAGCACAGTGTTAACGGGATGCTTAGATAAAGGCAAACAGATTCCCCTTCCATCTTTCACTAATTCAGGCCCTCTCTCAACTCTCATTTGCTTTTCCCGTGTGAAAGTGGCAATGTTTGTTCACCTTCACAAGACCCTCAGGTGCAAGGATGCTGCAAGAGAAAAAAGTACCAGTGTTGTTATACTGTTGCTGTGCAAATAGTGCCTTAAACATATATGTAACGTATGTGTGTTTACATACCTATTTTCAGTGATACTTTTTGTTACAACATCCAACTTTCTGTAAAGCTTTCTGGGGAAAAATATTCAAACACAGGTTCAAAAAAAGCAACTAGCAACTGTTGTTGTTCTAACCATGTATCCTGCCCAGTGGGGTAAGTATGATTAAAGCATCGGCTTTAGAGATGGAGTCATGGACATGCAGCAAGGCAGAGAGAGCGAGAGAACTCGGCCGCAGACCTCCCCGATCCAGGGCCCTGTGGCCACCAGCAGCTGGGTGAGGCGATGCCAGAATAAAAGGAACCTTCCTTCGTCCTCGCCTGGTTGTATCCTCTTTAATCCTGAATTTCAGGATGAGTTGGGAAAGCAAAGGGCATTGGGGTTCATAGTGCTTTTCTTTGCTCAGGCTGTATAAAGCAAGTCAGCATTATTCCTTTCAGCCTCACTTCAAAACACCCATCTTAGAAACATGGGAAATACCTGTCTTGCCTTCCCGTTTTCCTGACTCATTCCCATGTGGCTAGCAGGGAGAACTGGCAGTGGATTCAGGAGAAGGTGCAGGGCCACCCAAGGGAGTCACTGTCTGAGTGGGCAGGATGCAGTTAGCAAAAATAAACCACACACAAAATTGAAACAACCTAAGAAAGAAGCCCATGTGTTGCAGGTCCTAATTTGCCACTGTGACCTTCTGGTGTAGTAAATCTGCCAGCTCTCAGAGCACCCATGGAACTGCTTATACATTTTCTCTGCAGATTGATTTTTACAAAACTCAATTTGGACTCGATTACGGTAATAATATAAATAGCTTTTTATAATTATAAGTACTTTTTATAACTGTAAGGCCTTCAGTGAAGACCTGCACAATTTCATTTGATCTGGTTCTATATTAACATTTTTGAGTTGATTTTGAAAGTTTTGAACAGACCTTAAATTTTTATGTCTAAAAGAAAATACTGTTGAAGGAGCAACTCCAGCACATCCCAGCCTTCTATTCATAATGTACCAAAATAAGCCAAGTGAAGCCAAATCATCTCATTTTCCCTTGCAGGTCATTTTGATGTTCAGCCCAGCTCTTGCTGTACATGATTTGGTTACTTAAAACAGATTAAGAAATTTAATCCTGCCATTAATTTAGCTGAAAATATTGCTATGAGTTAATTAGACTGACCATAAAGACAAAGAGTCTAATTTCAACTTGTGGTAATGAAGGCTCAATTTTCTTAGTGCAGATGGGCCTGGGAAGACTCATGTGGCCCTTTCTGGCCACAACGAATTGCTTATTGTATCTGCAGCAAAATCTAGCCAGGCTGGGGTTACTTAGGTAGTAACGGTGGAAAGTGGAGGCTCCCAAGATCTTTGAACTGGGTAGTTCAAGTTCCAGTAATAACCAAGGGAATTTGGGTGTCCTGTGAGCTCTGGTTTCTCTTGTCCATTGCAGCCCCTGGGCAATAAGTAGGGACTGTCACGTGGGTGTATGGTCAGGCACAGACAGCTAAAAGGTGAGCGACAAAGGTAACTAAAGGCAGCGGTTGAAAAATCTTTCATTTGACACCGAAGCTTGTCAGAGAAGAAAATATGAGGACAGAGCTTTTGTTGATCAGCTGGAAGTTCTCTCTCTCTGTCTGTGGCAAAGCGCTTTCTGTGCAAACCCAGTGTTTATCTGACTAAATATGCTTTTCCAGTGTGTTTTGCCCTCCAACCTCTCCTGTTTGCTGGTGGGAGGCTGGTGCCTCTTTGTTTTTGCTGTGGTAACATCTGATGTTTTCTTTCCAGCTGCCGGATTCATTATAAGGATATGTACAATTTGTTGCGTGTTATTGCTCCACCCCTGGGCTTAGGAAAGAAGTGCCCTCATAGGGTGGCATACAAGGTTTGCAACTTCGGAGACTCCCTCCAGCATTTTCCGTTGTGTTTTCGTTTCTTTTTACCCCGAGTGCAATTGCAAATGATACAGAAAAGAAACCGTAACGCAACGCTCTGCCGCGTGAGCCGGAGTGGTGGAGTGACTGCCGCCTTTCTCCTCGATGCATCTCTTCCCCGTCTCCTCCCACCCCCCAGCTGGCTGGAGACAGGCAGCTTTATGAGACAGGGGACTCCAGAGCTGTGATCCGGAGGTAAAGTGGTGGGCAAAAGCCACCCAGGATTTGAATACTCCCTGTACATATCCACTAGAGAGAAATGTCATCTGAAGGCTTCTAGGGAGTCTTAGGTCTATTTACTTTTAGCTTCATAGTGCTGTCCCTCAAATGACTTAACATTTGAATCCTTGTTTTCCTGAGTTGAAAAGACGTTTTATCTGGAGGCAAGCTAAGTTGTCAGCAGAACAACCAGCGAGAGGCGAAGGAATGAGATCTCTGTCTACCCCAGCACCTGTGGATTGCCTTGGGAGCAACACTTGCATCTCTGAGGCTGACAGATGTGATATGCAGAGAGTGAAGCCTTTTGCCTCATGGACTAGAAAAGCTCTACTGTTTCTGAGAGCAAAAGTGGAGAATTAGGGACAGATCTTGCAAAGACTGCAGGCAGGCTAATGCCTCTCGGCAGGGTGCTCAGGACATGAGTGAGGACCTTGATATAGATAAGGATTTTTTCTGCTGTTATTGCAAGGAGAACATAAGGAGAAGGTGAAGGATGCATAGTGGAAATGCCCAGAGTGGGGAGCTGCCATGGGTCTTCCCAACCCCGGTGTTTTCCACCTCAGACTGAGGGCTGAGGGTTAATGTGCAACGCAAAGAAGGCATCTTCAAGGGGCACCACACACCAGCAAGCCCCTGTACTGCCAAGTGGGGGTTCGGTGCAGAAGAGGAGCCAGGATTGTGTCACAGGTTGCAATTACAATTTCAGTCTCATCAGCCTTTAACTTAATTTTGGGCTGTAAAATCTGGGTGGTATTTTAACCAAGTTAGTTATTACTGACAGGAAGGGATGCTTTTTGCTTGATCAGTTCTCTCCCCAGTCCTCGCCTGCATCCAAGCTTTGTGTAGGAATTCAGGTCTGTGGCAGGAGAGGTGTTGGGGTGCCGGTTGTGCAGCTGTCCTGCTGCAAGAACTATGTTTCATCTGAATGCCTCAGGTCCTGGTTTCCTCATGGTACAGTGGGGATGATAATAGGTTCCTGCTTTTCAAGGGAAGTAACATTAATTAAAATTGTTCTGTGATATACTTGAGTCTCCTCAGATGAAAGGCAGCCCAGGATTACACAATATAACAAGCAGGCAGCTTCCTGGGAAAACAAAGTGAGATTGCCACAGTTGCGGTCACAGTTTCAGCAGAGCTAACAAGAGGTTAACTAGGCAGATTTCTTACTTTTTTCTGCCTCTCTTGATTTTCAGGGTGGGATTTCAGTTGCCCCCAATATGCACAGAGGGTGGATGGCATCAAAAATGGCAATAGGTCTAAAGGCCTGTTCCCAAATCTCCATCCTTCCTGATTCCCTCTTAGGCTCAGGACCACCAGCTGGTGTTGCTGGCGGTAGGTCCAGCTTGAGCAAAGTGTAAGGGAAGGGAATGCATCCCTTCCCCCATGCAAGGGAAAAAGGAATCCCTTTTCTACCACCTTCCCGCAGATTGAGCACAGGGCTCTGGTTTTGTCAACACTGAGTTTTGACTGAGGGCAATCAGTGCTGGCCGAGGTTTGTGGCGTTGCACCGTTTGCTTGGAGTCAGAGCAGTCATGGTCTGTCCTCATTAGAAAACAAACAAAAGTGTTAGGTTTTCCCTTGTTTGCCCTTTTTTAGCCTGTAAGCTAGACTGAAAATCAAGCTCTTTAGTCCCTACAGTAAAACTGAGGTGTTTTCTGTCTCTGTCCCATAACTCTGCCTCCCAGCTCTCCCCAGCATGGTGAACATGACCTTTCCGACTGCCTGGATTGGGGCGGCAGGGAAGAGCCAGCGGAGCCGCCAGCGCTCCCACGTTCCTGCCCTCCCCTCCGGACGCTTCCCTCATTCCCAACGGCCTCTGCGGGGCTCAGGGATGGGGGGCTTGGGATTTCTCTGCAGCGAGGAGGAGACACTGAGTGCTGAAGCAAAGGAGCGGAAGCGGAGAAACCTTGCGATTTAGCCACCTTGTTATGTTGTTTTTGTTTTCCTGAGAAATCTGATTAACCAGATATCTGTTTTCTTGTCTGCTTTTCCCCTCTTCCCTTCTCTCTGTTCCTTTTCATTTGCTCTGCTGTGTTGCCCTTTTCCCTTCTCCCCCCCTTTTTTCTTTCTTTTATTTTCTTTCTCTTTTTCCTTCTGCTCTGGTTTGATTTCTGTATCCTCCTGCTTTTGCCCCTCTCCCCATGACTCCCAGTGGGCGCATCAGTTACACTGACATGTACGAGATGCTGAGACACATGTCCCCACCTCTAGGCCTTGGGAAGAAATGCCCAGCTCGCGTTGCCTATAAGGTAGACCACCTGCCCTCCACGCTCTCGCCAAACCACCAGCTTTTTGTGCCGTGGCTGTAACGGGGGCCATTTTTTTCTGTGACATCAGTGCTGTTCTCCTGGATTCTTTCTAGTGCTTTATCTGCTTTTGAAGCAGACTGGATTTTGAACTTTCTGTTTTTTTTGTAACTTTTTTTTTTCTTCTTTCCTTTTTTTTTTTTGGTCTCTGAAACTATGGCACATCCGTTTGTCTTTCGAACTATGTCTCTGCTCTTTTTATTGATGTTTCTCTCCCCATAATTCTGCTTCCATTTAGTCTACTTGGGGGCGGGAGGATGCTAATGCGCAATTTACCCTGCCAATACAGCCCTCATCCATCTCTGTACAGCCCTTAGACTATCCACTCTCGCTAGCCTTCAATAGCTAGATTGGTTTGTTTTTCCCTCTTAATTAGCTGAGAGTAATTAGAGTAGGCACTGTCGTAGGAGTTAGCAAGCTGTTAAACAGAGGCATCACCAGAAGGGCTCCTTAAATGCGCTTGTTAAAGAAATTATTTTAACTCCGACCGTTTAAGATGGGAAGACAAAATTACTCAAACTGTTTATTCCGAAAAAGGGCTTTTTAATTGAACCACAGGAACACATTATACCCCAAAGTCAGTGAGTGGCTGCGGTTCAGATGCTGCTTTGATGAATGCAGCAGCAGCTCGGGCAGGTGCAAAGTCAAAATCACAGGGCAGGGCCAGATCCTGCCAGGAGGAGCCATGTTGTTTCCAAGCAGGGTATTGGGAAATTTGCATTTTGCAGGGGCGATTCCTTGGGAGTTTTTAGCGCTGAACCTCACACTTTTAGAGGGAGAGACTTACAGACTTGCTAAAAGCATTTAGCAGGGGTGTGAGTCAGCTTCCAGCTGACCCAGACGCTGCAGGTTATTGCAGCCACCACGAAGCCTAATCACTGCAGCCCAAGCTGTGCTGCAATGGGATGCAATGGAGTCAGATCCCACCAAATCTCCCTGCAGCGCTCATTTTTTTTTTCACTGGAGGCAAGATTTTGCCATGAGGCTTAAGCTAAACCTAAGCCTGAGCCTACCAGCCTGTGCTTGGGGCACAAAGCAGCAAGAAGAGGTTCATGTAACACTTTATGCAAGATCCTTCCTTAGTGGATGAGGCTTTAAAATACAAAGAATATTAAACCTAACCTTAAAGTTCAGCAGTTAGGTAACCTTTCAGTGTTCCCTTTGGTGTGTTTGTGGCCACCACAGCAGCTGATCTAAAAGAGCATCTCTGTCAGGAACTCTTCATACCCACCTTGTTTCAAATACCCTTGGGAAAGCTGGCTGCCTCAAAACGGTTATCTTGAAACTCTTAGTTATTACAGATTGGATGGACACACGTTCACACAGAGTTACAATTATACATAGATGCTGAATGCTTTAAATGAAATCAGTGGCTCCATTTAGGACTTTGGAGTTTCCAGTGACTTACAGAGCATCTGTGCTGCTGCTGAAATCCGGGCAATAGATGTTTGCCACTGGGGAACCAGGCTGGTTGGGGTCTTGTGGGTATACCAGAATCACTAAGTCAACACACTTTACCTGCCACTCTCAAATGTGTTAAAATTGACATTTTAAGCAAGCCCCTTGGTTTTGCTAGTGTGGCTTCTCTGTGTGTCTGCTCCTTTTGGGCTGTTGCGGGCAGACTCTCCCGGGCAGAGGTGGTGGCGATGTGCCTTCCCGAGGCTGCGCTCACTAAGTCTTCTCCCTGTGCTTTAGCTGATATCAGATTTAATTTGTCGATCTTAAAAAAAAGAACACACACAGAAATTAGCTACCTATGAGGGGACTATTTTTAAAGCACAGACACCTGTACCCTCCATCATTAGTTTTTACACACCGACTAACAAACCAGACGGCCTCAGGGTTTGGGAGGACCTCAGGTTGATTTTGCACGTGGTGCAATAGCCCCAAGATGCAGCAATCCAGACCTAAAACCACATTTGACTTTTCCCCATGGCTTAAGGCCGTGGGTTGGCCTCCCCTCCACTCCC
>NW_010576815.1:350382-393274 GCF_000705375.1 Tinamus guttatus | reverse complement strand
CACGGAGGCAGGGACGCCCTGGTGTGCAGCCTAGCCTAGACAGCGCTGTCAGACAGCATTTTGTCACTGCGCTGTCCCTGCTCTCTTAAAAGGATTTTTTCCAAAACTCACTAGTTCTGTCTGGCAAAAGCTCTTTTGTCCCATGTGTCTGCCTTTTTCCTTTCTCTCCACTGTATCTCTCCCCATTCTGTCTTTGCAACGGTCTTGTCTGTGTTCCCCGCTGTCTGTGTCTGTGCTGCCTTCTCCACGTGTCTGCACTGTTGTTTGGTTTGGGTTTCCCCGCCACGCAGCCCTGCCGGCAGCTGCTCCTCCTTTCTCAGCTGTGCTCCTGGGTCAGCAGCAGCGGCGGTGCCCGCGGGGGCATGTGTGGGGCCCCATCCTGGTGCCATTCCTCATGCTGCAGGAGAGCTCTATCCTCCCTGGGGATTAGGACAACAAAAAATAACAACGCTTTTAAATTAATTATAACAATGCTTTTAAATTAATTATAACAATGCTTTTAGAATCTCCTTGTCAGCAGGTGAAAAGAGGGAAGAAAAGGTGCGCTGGGGGCAGGGGCTGAGGGCTGCAGTCATTGGGGCAGGTGCTGGCAGCGGCTTTTCGGAGTCTGTCCATCCTGTTGTACTGCAGAGCTCCTCATTAAACAGGAGGAGGAGATGCCCGTGACTCTGCTAAGCCTCCGAGCTCGGCCATGCGGAGCAGGAGGAGGCTTGTGAGCCTGGACCGTGAGTCTCAGGGTAGCATCCCCTCACGAAGGGCGACCCAAGCCTTTCCCCATCCGTTTCCAGTGTTATCTCTTTACCTGCTTCTTCTGGGGCCTGGTAAGGTGGCAGGTGTCCCAGGCAAGTGTGCAGGATGGCTCTTGGCTCCGTGCTGCCGAGCAGAGCTTTGCACACCCTGCTGCAAGGGTGACTTATCGCGGGCGCTAGGAGGGCTCTGACTCCCTCCCTCCTGGTGCGGACGAGCTACCCGGGCATGCGACAGGGCAGATTGCAAGGTCTGCACCAGGTTGGGCAAAGCTCTGTGTGGTTCATTTGCTGGCTGATCAGCCCTGCTACCTGTTCCGTGGAGCCCGTACTTCCTGGCACCGGCCCTGCATCCCTGCTGGGCTTGTGGGGCAGGGATGCGCCACATCCAGCTGCTCTGAGGCCGGCAGAAGAGTTAAATCAGAGCAGCGTCGTTACAACTAGGTCGAGCTGAATTATTCATAGCAAATCATTTATTCACCAAACTCAGCCTCGTTTTCTGCGAGCAGCACACTATTGTCCTGGATTTATTCACATTTGGAGATGATTCCTGGTGCAGCTCTTGTCCCAGAGGTTGTGCCAGTGTTGCTCATGGGGTTTTCTTCATTAAAATGCAGAGGGGTTTCCAGCTAGATTTCATGGTATTTGTAGCTCGCTGGGGTCCTCTTCCTGTTAGCATTTGGATGAATGGTTTTGGTGAGCAAGATTTATGGTGCAAATATTTGTGTTTGCATCCAATGAACCTCTTCTGGGTCAAGTTGAAGGCAGAAGGAGACCTATATTAAACCCTGCGTCGATTCTCTTTTGCCCTTTGGCCCAAGGATCAACATTCCCCCCTGTGTGTATGACTATTCCCTGTCTATATGACTGTTTGTTCCAGAGTTTTTTATCAGCAGATCTGCTGAAACCAGCTGCTGAAAGGGCACAAATTCTGGGCACACTTTCTTTGGCACAAAGCTTTGCTTTCTGGTTATTTCTGCCTTTATTTGCCCAGCTACAATAAAGTGAATGTTGGGGGCATCTGCACCCCTCCTGACCGCACCAGTGCCTGGGGGAAAAAGCGGTGCCTCCCTCCCCCAGCTCTGATTCGTTGCTATCTCGTTATCTGCCAGTTCCCCCTTCTGTGGGGCACAGAGTTAATTAAGAGCCGCTGGAGACATCCCAGCTGCTGCCTCTGGGGCTTTTGCGGCAGAAGCATCAAGAGCTCCTCTCATGTTCTCGGTCTCTCAGGCTGGTGTTCAAGAGAGGATGCACCTAAAAAAAATGACCTAAAGCCAGGGCAGGAGGCAGGTTCCCAGCACGCGTTGGGCACCAATGCAGGCAGCGAAGGGGGGAAGAGGCAATTGCTGCCGAGCACAGGGATGCGGTGGGAATTTGGCCTTTCCTCCAGCCTCATCCGTCCCCATCCGAGATCACTCATTCTCCGTCGGTGCAGCACCCGCTCCCAAGAGCGGGAAGCTCCTTGCCGGAATGGGAAGGCAGCAGCGTTTGCATCGCCCGTGTTCTTCCCTTTTCCTTTAGGGCCTAGGAAAAAAAAAGGCAATTTTACAAATTAGGTTTTTTTCTCTATGTTTTTAATCAAATTTTACATCGTATTCAAAAGCATCAGGAACTGCTAAAATGTGGTCTGGAAGAGTGATTTCTGACAGAAGAATCGGAGCACTAGAGTTGGGGGAGGAGATACTGATTTTATTTTAAGCAGGGTATATGCAGAGTAGCTAAATAGCTAACTGTTGTTTTTGTCATATTATTGCCTATGGTGTATGCAAAGTGTTGAGGGTTTTTTTTGTCTTCCCATCCTCGATAGGGGTGAAAATCAATATACTTGAAAATCAAAACCAATAATCTTGATTAATTTTTCAAAAAGTAAATCTAGGCCAATTGAAATACTTGCCTTTGACAGTTTTTAACAATTTTGATTGGATTACAGCTCCTTTAAAATTGTTTCTGTGGAAGTGTCAATAAATTAAAATAGGTGCAAAATCAGCAAATACCTTTGGGGTAAGTGGCACGTGTACAGCAGGGCCCTGTCGCGGAGGGCCTCGCGGGGTTTGCCCTGCTCCCCTCGACGCGCTGCGCTCTGCACTCATCACCGCTGGATCCTGGGGCCGCACGTGTCTCCCGCGGGCTGTGTCCTGCCTCCGTGCCCTGTGGGAGGCCAGGCTAGAAAGTCAGTGGGGGAGCTGGGACACTTCAGTCCCAGAGTGAATTGGGTGCTGATTTCCCTGAGGGTAGAGCTCTCCTGGGAGGTGTTATTTCCCATCTGCTTGCTCTTCACTTCCGTGCATCTTCCTTCGCTCTCCATCTCTTTGACCCTCCTTCTCCCACTGAGGCTGGATTCTCTGGGGCACTCTCAGTAGCGACGGGCTCGTGCTGATGTGGAAACTTTGCTGTAACGTGTTGTGCGCCGAGGGCAGAAGTCTGAGTTGAAATGCTGCTCCCATTCGGCTTGAGCAAACAGATTAAGTTCTCGTGGCCTTGCCAGCATGTGATACTGTCATAGAATTATCAATGAGGCATATCTCAGTGGCATATCTCACGTGGAGATAACCTCAGGGTATGTTTGAGAGCTCCTTGAGATTGCTGTTGTTAGGCACAGCCCTTAGGAAACAGGGCTCGCCGTGGCACTAGCCGCTCATCCCTGCAGTGTGCACCGTGCTCCTAAGATGAGTAATAACGCGAGTAGCAGCTCTCAGCTCATTGGAGTGTTTGCTCACCACAGAAATAGACTTTTTGCACATTCACTGCTGCAAATGCTGCTGGCAGATCTAGAGACAAAAAACAGTGAATCAAAAGGAAGGAATTCTTATTTCATGGATCAGATGTGAGTGCCTGCAGCAGCTGTCCTCCATCCATAGTCAACTAGAGCAGTTGGAAAAGAGCAGGGCTGGTTTCCCTCATCACTGCGGGTTGACCAGAGCAACCACGAGGTGGAAACGCCTGGACCGTGCAGCTGTGTGACGTGACGGGAGTGAGCAGCACCCATCCGTGCCAATGTCAGGCATGAGTCCCCCGGCAAGTCCTCACCCAACTGCCACTGCGTTGGCTTGGAGCGGGGGGACGACAATGTTTTCTCCTTGACTGGCAAAAGATATCAGGAGAAACATCCTCTCTGAGAACAGCAGAATGCCTAAGGCAGCTCAATTACATTTTTGAAAAATTGCATGTCAGAGACTGCTCCAAACAGGATGACTCTCCAGTACTGGGAAGGAGGGATAAGTCCTGGGTTATCAATCTGGCCTTTCTGTTGCCTAATATTCGGATTGTCTTGGCCAAGCCTAATAAGCTCAGTCACTTCTCTGTCTTTCTGCAGCCCCCCTGGGGTGTTTGGTCTATTCTGTGAATGGCAGAGAGCTTGCCAAACTACTAAACTTTGATATAATCTATTTCCTCCTATGCAGTATAAGGACATAAAGCATTATATTCAAATCTTCATCAAATCAGGCTTATTCCAGAAATGTGTTGAGGTTTCAGGCAGAATAGGCCACCCTTACTGGGGTCACTGCAAGCAGGTGAACGCAGGAGCACCTGGTCGGAGGCCCCAGCTCGTGCTCCCAGCTCTGATCAGTATCTAGCACCAGCAAGGAGGAAGCCGACCCTGGGCACGTTCCCAAAACATCTCAGTTAAGCTGCACTGCACCCCAGGACTCCCTTGGACAAGGGTGTCCCTCTGCCCAGGATTGCACAGGACCTGGCCTAGGAACTGGGCTCCATGCCAAGAATATTTGTAGCGTGGTGACCACTTGTGTCTTTGCAAATCCACCCTGAGCCAAAGCAAGAGCTGGTCTTTCCTGCACACCTTGGCACCTTACTGCCTCGGTGCGTTTTATGCTGTTGCAGAACACGCTTTTAATTTCTTTAGCAGCATGTTGGGCTCTTGTGAAACAAAGAGAAGGTTTCGGTGCAGCGATAGGGATCAGTGGCGCAGTCTAAGCAGCTTTCAGACATGGATGAAATTCACCCCGAGGAAGCGGCCCGGATAAAGCTTTGCCTCTGCTGCGAACCTCTGCCCAGGTAGATTAGTGCTCAGCAGCTTCCTCCAGCTGTGTGAAGTCCCCAGGAAAGGAAATGCAGAGCCGTGTCTGATATGGCTCTAAGGAAGTTTCTAAACAGGTTGTTGAGAAATCATGAGATTGCTGAAGGAGAAGAATGCCATCCTTTAAATGTACTGCTAAGATTGTCAGCCAGGCTTGGAGGGGACTTCTAACTAGCGGCCAAGTGAATGCTCTGGGCCCAGGCACCGTGAGAAGACGCAGTCTCCAAGGCACCTTGTTTGGTGCAATCTCCAGCACTTCATTACCTGCAAGAGTGGTGAATTTGCCCTAATCAGAGATGGCCCTGACTGTTGATGAGAAAGAACTTGCTGAATAGTCTAAAGATCTTAGAAAGCTCTATAGTGATATTGAGAGATGATTTAATGTCCAAAATGAAAGAACATAGGAGGGGGACATTATTATCTTGCTGTCACTAATCCAGCCCCTTCCCACATGAGTATGGCCTGGAGCTGTGCATCTCGTTAACCGAAAGAAGAGGAAGAGACCTTCAGAGCTCCAGAGGGGCCAACAAGGAGAGGAGACATGTGGCAGAAGTCTCTCTAATAGCAAGCCTATTCTATACCTTTAGTGAGGAGCAGCCAGATCCAACTGTGCCAAACACAAGCAGCCAAAATACAGAAGGCAGCTTTGAGTGATGCAGGGAAGAATGGAGGAGGCAGCTCTGTGGAGCAGCTCCTGCCGCGGCGCTCCGGGGGAGGCGAGCCGTGATGCTCACCGAGGAGCTGGGCAGCTTCTGCGCTGCCACGGAGAGCCCGAGTGGGACGCGTGGGGTCCACCACATGTCTGAAGGCTGCAGGCTGCCGTGAAGCTGGAGCAGAGGCCTGGGCTCCAGACTGGGATGACGATGTTCAGATCAGTTTGCTTTGGAAAAAGGTATCTCGGTAGGACTGCAGTATAAATGCTGGCAAAGCAGTTGTTTGAGAGCTGAACGTTGCAATTCAGACATGCTCAAAAAAAAAAAAAAAAAAAAAGAATTTGACATCTTTCTGGGGAAGATGAGTTCTGGCTCCCTGCACATATTTGCATGTGAGAAGGGCAAACATTTGTGTTCTGGCCATTTCTAAGACCAAGGGCTCAGGGGAGGGGTGGAGGGAGAAGTCTTGACCAACGCTCACAGCAGCTCCCTTTCTCCCTGCAGCGCCTGGTGCGGATGAACATGCCCATCTCGCCCGAGGATTTAACCGTCCACTTCACCTCAACGCTGATGGCCTTGATCCGGACTGCTCTCGAAATCAAACTTGCCACAGGTGAGAAGTGAGTTGGCGGAGGGCCGCAAAGCCTGAAGGCTGGTGGGAGCTCCCCAGTCCTCTGGAAGCCACAGGAACCCTCGCGCGGGTGGAAATCTCCTCTTCCACCTCCACAAGGGCAATAGCAGGGCACAGGGCTGGCAACAGAGAGGGGTCCCAAGGCTTGCTCTGCCTGATGATAGTGAGATGGAGGGTTGTGTTTGGCCATCTCAGAAGCTCAATGGCACCCCTTGTACATACAGATTGCTGTATATGGAAAGACAATGTTGTATATGGACAAACAACCATTTCCATACCTTGTTTCTTAGCAATGACAGCAGAACAGGGGGAAAAAAAAGCCCTCCTTCTGCAGTGTTGCTGTCTGCTAGTAGTGAAGCAGTGACTTGGAGCTCTGTGAACTGTGTTCTGCCTTGAGATAAAATTTTAATTATTTAAGTGTTTAATCAGGCATATGCTTGACTTCCCGATTAAGCATTGCAATATAATAAAATACACTGACTTCTTCTCTGGGTCATTAAACTATTTAATCAGTCTGTCTGGGGTCAGAATCAAGGCATGACCGGCCAAAGCACTTTTTTACCTAATTTAAAAACTAACAGGAGGTAATGATGTTATGGGTGAAGAGCATGGTTGTATTAGGATGCTGTGCTTTTCCTAAGTGGTTTCAGGCCAGTTTTTTACCTTTTCTGTACTAATTAACTCCCTCATACACTGTAGAAACTGTTGGTTTTGTTGCTTTGGGTAGGTGTTACTGGCAGAAGAGAATGTTTTGTGGCTATTAGAACACCCCTGGAGAGGGAACAGAGATTCAGACTCTCATTTCTAAGCGTACAATTAAGACCTCCTGGGTTTTCAGAAACCAACATCTTATTGCAGTAATAACCTCTATTATTGCTGCTGAATGTGGCAACCCTATCTCTTAGGATGCTGAAGTCTTAAGAATTAGCAGTGTTTTATGATTCTAGTTTTAGTATTACTTTATGAATCTAGTTACATGTCAGCAACAGCAATTCAGTGTTTTTCAGGTGAAAATGGTACTTTTTTGCGGGAGGGGAGGATACATATTGGGAACTGGAAAACAGAGCTCAAGTGATAGTGCTGGATTCTTTCTAGGGCTTATATCTGCTGTGGGTTGTGAGTTCTTGACCTGGTTTATTGTTACGAGTTTGGTTTAAGTAGCTTTAATGGACTGCATTTAATTGAGTCTTTAGTGGGACTAACATGCCCTTAATAGACCTTCCCTAATGAGATTCAATGTGGGAGGTCAAGCCACCATTTAGCAGCATATCCAGAGTCTTCTCCCGTTACTCTTCTCTTAGAAAAATAATCTCTGTCATTCACATGAGCTACTTAATTGCCTGCCGTGCAGTGCATCCATTTGGGAGTTGGCCTGTTGTACACAGACTTTAATCACTTTCCACTTGCGTCCTGGGACATTACTTTGGCCCTTTGAATAAAGCTGCTGTGTTGGGCGCTCTGTTTTGTGTTGTTCTATAGCTCCTGCCTGATGGTGCTGACACAGAACAGTATTCTAAATGTTTCTGTCATTCCCAAACACTTTGGGATGGGTTGGTGGCAGTGGAGAGGGTTCGTAATAATTCATGGGACTGTTCGTACCTTGGACTTGCTGTAATTTGGTAGCTGGGTAATTTTCCTCTTAGGTCTTGTGCTTCTGAAAGGAGGGGGAGGAAAAGGACTGCACATAATTCATTCCTTTTTTAAACACCTAATTAAGGTGGTGAAACTGGGAGTATAGTTCTGCTTAGCTCCCTTCAGAGCCACCTGGGAGAAGTGCTGGTGCAAAGGCAGCCCAGGTTCTCTGATGTGCACCCTAGAACGGACCAACATTTTCCCTTTTCCTCACACACTTTTTCTCTCCCCTCCCTTCAGGAGGTGTGAAGCAGCACCAGTGTGATGCTGAATTGAGAAAAGAGATCTCGCTGGTTTGGCCCAATCTGTCGCAGAAGACCCTGGATTTGTTGGTTCCTCCTCACAAACGTAAGTGGTCCACCAGCACGCGCCAGCCCTAAGCACCCAGGCAGGTGCTTGCTGCCTTGCCTGCCCTGCCCCAGCTCACCCAGGCACAGAGACACCTCATGGTGCAGTAAATAAGCCCAGAATAAGTCATCGAGGCGTCACCTCCCCAGTGTTCACAGCCCACATCTCCATACCGTGGGTATCAACAGAGTCAGCAAGCCAAGGTCATGTCCAGGCATGTACTTCCTGATGTTTCAGTGGGTTTCTAATGTGCCAACAAGGAGGCATCGCCCTGTGTGGGCTCTTCCAGAGATATATATTTTTTTCTGTAGCTTTCCTTGCTTCCCGTCTGTGCCATACGGGAAAGGAGAGCAATTTCTGCTGTCTGGGATCAATCTGGTCCAGAAAATCAAGAGAAGAACATTAAAGTTTGCTGAGAACTCATGTAATCAGAAGTGAGGCACTTTGCTAAAGGCCTTTTTGTTATTTAATGATGTCCTGTGCGAATGTGCTGAGAAAATGGAAAGATTGCCATTATCTTGATTGGCCAAAATGAGAGCTCTGGATTCCTGATTAATGAGAAACCATGCAGCCCAATAAAGGCATTGTTAATTAAGAAAAATGAGGGAGCTGAGGAGGTGCAAATCAGAGGGTAGCAACTGCCTAAGTCTTTTCCTGTGCACATCCCTTGATGCCTTTATATCTGGTGTTTAACCCTTCAGTCTGAAGCATTTTTTCAGCTGCCATGTATGGAAAGGCCAGTAGCATAGCTGTGAGGGCAAAAAAGACATCTGGAAAAATGAAATACAGTTTTAAAGAATATTAGCCCCTTATGTCCCAGCTGACTGTAATTCAAAGGAAGAGAAATGATGCTTCCCTGTTGATAAAACGCTGGCTGCAGATCTGGTATTAATTTAGCAAAGTCTCTCGTCAGTCTTGCTTACAATGCCAGAGCCTTCTTGGCTTTTTTTTTTTTTTCTCTTTTCTTCTTTATTTCCTCCACAGCCTTTCTGAATGTTTTTCTTAGAGACCTGTTATAAACAGGGCCGTCCTCCCCAGACACGAAAGGTAGCAGCAGGCAAAGGTAGAAGGGAGGAATGGGAAAAAGTTGATCTTTGTGTTATAATCTTTTCTTGCTCCTTTTTCCTTTCCCCCACTCTTTTCTCTTTCTTATACCTCATTCTAATGCGATGTCTTCTTCCTGTTTTACATGCCCATTTGTTTTTGATACTTATTTTGCTTTTTGATTTACTCTTTTCTTCTTGTTTTATCCTTTCTCCACCTGAACGTCGCTGCTACATCTTGTTGTCCTTTAATCAGCCGATGAGATGACTGTGGGGAAGGTCTATGCAGCACTCATGATATTCGACTTCTACAAGCAGAATAAAAACAGCAGGGAACAAGTCCACCAGCCTCCGGGAGGCCTGTGCCAGGTACTCGCTTTCTGTAGCTGGGGGCACTTCTAACAAGTCTCATGAGCTCGTTTCATCTGGGAAGTCTGGATGCTTCTCCAAGCAGGATTTGAAAATGCTGTCTTGAATATGGAGCATCTCTTGGAAGTGTCTGTATGGTCTCAATCTTTTTTTTAAAAAAAAAAGCAATTTCCATTTCCAGAATTTCAAGTGATGTGGGTGACTAAGTCCTATTTTCAGAAGCAGATTACATGCTGGGACACCAAAGAAGTATTCAGAGTTAATGTCAGTTTGGCCGCAAAATGCCCAAGGTGCTTTCAAAAATGGGAATTATGCTTCAAAACAAATTTCTTGGAAATTTCTCTGTGTTGTTGTGCAGTCCTTTCACCTTCTTTGGGCATCTGCTAGTGAAAACAAAGAGTGAACATTTGGGGAAATATTTTCACTGGAGTATGGGGCAAAGGGGTTGGTGATTCTTGTTCCAGCCTAAGCAGTTATTTTACTACTGTTCATTTATATCTCCTGTATCCCTACTAACACTGTAATATTCACTTCATAGCCCTTCAGTGTGGCAGGGTGGTGGTATTTGAGTCAGAAGCTGAGATTCCAGCTTAAAACTGAAAACCATTTCCAAGGATAGCCCTGACCTGCAACTTAATAGGAGTTCACAGGAAGAAAATCCTTTTCAGTACTTCTACTTCTCAAATTTGATACCACACAAATATCTTGCGTTATGGAAGCCAGTGACAAACCTCTCTTTGGATTTAGATGTTCAGGATTTTGTCTCATAAAGATTGTCATATGACCACACACAAGAACACTGGCTCAGGCTAATAGCTTTCTGAAGGTGATAACACAGTGACATCTGGGGAAATGGCATGAGAAATGAGTGAGTGCAGGGTGATATGTCCTCTCCTTCTCCTGTTGAGCTTCATGGTTTGCCCTTAGGGACTTTCTCAGGCAGGAGTTTTATCCTCATCTTGGTACCTAATAGCTTTCCATAGACTTCTTATGATGGCCAGGGGGCAGTTGCATAATTAGGAGGCAGTCTGATAAATATGTGTAATATACTCCTCAAACAGCAACTGCTTTGGGATTGAATCCCCAATCATGGAACCACTTCAGGATGAGCAAGCACAGGACGAGGATCTGCTGTGGCCACCTCTGTCCCTCACACAGACACCGGGCTGAGGCGAGAGCGGCACCTGACTTGGAGTCACAAGCTGTGACCTGAATTAAACAGCTCCTTCTGTCTACAGCTTCCCCTTTGCAGCCCATGAGAAAGCTCCCATCATTGTAGGAAAATCCTGCTGCACTCTGCAGCCTGGGGGAAGTATTTTTGAGTCCAGATGTGGATTGTAGCACAAATGTTCTCTTCAATGTTGTCCTGTGCAAAGAGAAAGACAGCAATTGTCCTTCAGAGCCTCTAGCAGCTCAGGGAAGGTCAGTGTGTTTTCTGCTGGGATAATCTTTCAGGGGACATTTTATTAAGGAGGAAAGACGCAGACATTTTCTCCATATCCCAGGCTGTCTCTGAGAGCCTTTCTTTGTCCTTTGCAGCCTGGAGCGGTGTCACTGTTCCACCCGCTGAAGGCCACTTTGGAGCAAACGCAGCCCGCAGCGTTCAGCAACGCCAAAGCATTCCTTCGTCAGAAAAGCTCTGCCTCGCTCAACAACGGGGGCACCCTGTGAGTACCCCGGGACCTGCTCGCGTGGCTGCGGGGTGAGGAGGGGCAGCCTGGGCGTGTGACAACCGTGGGCGCTACCGCTGTGATTGCTTTGGAAAGGGTGCAGCACATCCCGGGACCGCGCGGGGCGGCCCCTTCGCACTGTGGCAGGGAGGTGTCCTGGGACAGCTCCAAGCTGCCTCTGTACAGCTCTGTGGCCACCACTTCTTCTGAGGCCACAGTTGTCACAGATTTTTAATTATAGCTGTCTGGGGTTATATAACCATGGTGAGACACCAGTGTGAGTTGTATAAGAATAGAAAGCCAGGGCCACCCGTAATAATTTAGTGTAGTAAGACTGCAACTGTGTTTGCCCCATACCATTTAACAGCTCTTTGTCTAACTGGTCTTATATAATTTCCTTGTTCTATAACACCCATTTATTTATTTATTTTGTTTTACTTCCTCATATTGTTGCCATATTGTTTGGTCATATTGGTTGGTGCAGGTTCTTCCATGCTGTATGGAAGAATGTCCCTGTCAGGGTCCAGAAGACTGTATAGCTTCACCAGGCACTGTGCCCGTGCTGCAGCTAGTTTCACAAGGACAGGGAAACCTTTGAAAACTCCAAGTGTACCTAAGCACTCTGTTGTCTTCATCACAATAAGGTTAAAGATAATAATAAGGCTCTGTAAAAGAGCTCATCTGCCTTTCCTCTTTACCTCCTGACAGGCCAGCCCCAGAGGGTGGGATCAAAGAGTCCAGTTCCTGGGGGACTCAACGCACCCAGGATGTGTTTTATGAAACCAGGACACCAGCTTTTGAACGAGGCCGCTCAGAAGAAATCCCTGTTGAGCGGGTGAGCAGAAATGTGAAGGCAGAGTGAAATGCAGAGTGTCTCAATACAATAGATATCAAACTAGACACTTGCCTGATAGCTGAAGGTCCTCTGTCTTCAGAAAAGAGTATTGATCTCTCTTTTAACAACTCAAAACTTGCTTCATTGTTTTGGAGAGGAAAAAGAATATGTATATGTGTGATAGCTTGTACTGTAACTTTCTGTGTGGACAGTTCTTCTGGAAATGCCTACACCTGGAGCTAGGTTTTAATAATCCTAGTTACCTAGCGTTATTTCTTCCTAGTTTGTTATTCCTCTATTCCTCCCCCCGCATGGCAGTCATTCCCATGGCTCATGGAAGTGCTTGGGCTCCTCTTGCCCATGCTGAAGACAGTGCTGTCAAAACATAGCCACCTCTGTGCTCCACAGCTCTTGGTTTACTCTCTTGTCCCTACCAACATCTCTTCAGAAGTAAACAAAGTTTAGAAGAAACCTGCTAGGATGATGGCTTCGAAGCTTGTGTTTATGTTCTTACTACTGACACTGTTTCTTGATTTAATCAGGTGGTAGAAATGAGGGAAATCAGCCCCACACTTGCCAATGGAGAGCACCAACCAGGCCTGGAGAGCCAGGGACGGGCAGCTTCCATGCCACGCCTGGCTGCCGAAACTCAGGTGAGCTGCGCTGCTAGCGGCAGACTTGGAATAAGTCAGGGGCTCTGTACGTTCCCCCTTCTTGTCATGTTGTTGAAGGATGCTTGTGGGTATTTGTTTTAAAAGATGTTTATTGAAACTGGAGAAAGGTAGCAAACCTTTTTGTGCTTTAGACTGTAGGCATTCACGTGTAGGCAAGGCACTGCCCTCAGATTTACTCATTCCTGGTTGAAGCAAAAAGCAACACAGAAAAATCCTGTTGTGTGGAAACAAACTGCTGAATACCTGCCCATGAGTATCTATTCTGATTAACTGGAGTCACAACATTATTTGCAGACCAGTATCCTGGAAAACATATGTTTCCAGCAGAGAATAGCATGCCACCTATCCAAGCAGCATGTCAAGGCATGCTCCTAGCCATAAAATAAATGGAAAATGTGCTGTGATTTTCTGCAATAAATGTAGGGGATATAAAAAGTATCAGGGAGTCTGTGGCTGGAAGGCTGCACTGAGACTCTAAGCAGCATCCCTCTTTCTTTCTTTTCCCATAGTATTTAGCATTTACTCCATCCATGGGTAACGTGCTCTTGAGAATTTTGTTTTCCTTGGTTAACTTCTTTACAAGAAGTCTCATCTTTAGACCTGAACGTTGCAGCAACTTGGTGACTAATTGCACATGCTCCTTGCTACATAGGTTGCCATGGTTTTCCCAGATCATTTCTGAGCATTTCACCAGTTCATTAGTAACTCATCGCCCCAGATGCTCTCCAGTCACCAAGCCCCTCATGATAACATCTTCCTTTCACAGCTGCATCTCTGTCATTGAGGAGTCCTGATTCATAAAACAGTGAGCGAGTAGCCTGTGGTTGGGGGCCATTCTCCATGCCTCTGTGTGGCCAGCAGAACACGAAAGATGCTCTGCACCCTAAATACACACCAACAGTAGCACCAGATGTGTTTTGCTAACATATTCCGTCTGGCACAAGTGACACTTAACTGGCTTACAGGTTTCCCAGATGACTTAAGGGACTGCTGCCTTTGCAAGACAGTTCCAGAAGATCATTGAATAGGACCTTGTTTCTTGGGATTCTTTTGAGTTATTAAGAACACTACTCAAGATGCTTAAAAAAGAAACAGACCCCTAAAGAAACCCATTTTCCCTCCCATCCTCCCTCCTAAGACAAAGGTTGCTCTCTATCCCAGACAACAAGGAGTTTTTTTCCTTCCAAGGCAAAGCACTTACCAATAGCACATGCTTTTCTTTGGGAAACTCCTTCCCATGGCAGTATCAACCTGCAGTTGATGCTGCCGTGACTGAACAAGGGCACAATCAGAGACTGAAAGATCCATTTGCCCTCTTGCAAAGAGAGAAAAACTTCTGGGTTGCCCTTGGTACTACCACAAAGCCACTGCTTCCTCCAGGAGGAAATGTCCTATAGGTACCTCTCTGCAGGCATTTGCCAGAGGGTGGTGGTGTCTAGTTGGCAATCAGCTACGATTACATGAGGAAGCGCCCAAAGAATTAGGGACAAAACACCCACTTTCCATGATCAAATATGGTCAGTAGCAAATCCCTCATTTGAAGAAGAATGGGATGCATCCAGCAGGACATGGCTGCAGCCTGTGAAACCTGTCTAGTTGAGTTGTGAATCAGGCCTCTCTGAGCTGAGTGGATCTAACCTGGTTTGATAATGTAATGTTTTGGTGGTTGTAGCTTCAGATGAGTAACTGATGTACTTTCTGTGTGTCTTCCCCTTCCATGCCCTGCACCTTCCCTCTTACACACTGCTTCTGGTGCCCCCAAACTTTGAGTTCTTTATAACTCTTACTTGCAATGCTTTCTGTTTCCTCCTGTTTTTGGTACATTTCCCTTTCTGTTTGCCCACCATTTCTCTGTCTTTTTGTGTTCCATTCTTAAAAAAAAAAAAAAAAAAAAAACTGCTTTCAATCTCACTTCCTCCCTCCTTCTTTGCTGTCCTCCTTCCCCATCACCTGCCCTCCCCTCGTCATGGTGTCTGCTGCACATCTGCCGTGATGTCTGACAATGGCTGTACTGTGGGGCTGCTTCCAATAATGTCTCTCATCTTGTCCGAATTGTTTGCAGAGGAGCAAAGCACGGTCACCTGGGAGTTACCTAGCAGTATGTAGTTTGCACTAAGTTGTATCCTATTCAACCTCTGTTAAGAAATAATGAACCTTCCTTAACCCTCTTCTTTTTCCCTTCTCATTTGGAGTGCAACGTTGCACTGACGAGCTGCCACCTCTACCCCCTTCTCCTCAGCTCCCCTGATCCACGGTTGCACGCTGCACGCTCTAATAGCAGGAAGGTTTTTCGTTTGTTTTGCTTATTTATTTATTTTGTATGCCTTGTTGCACAGGAATTTAGCAAGTGAAGACAAGGGGTTTGGTAATGAAGAAGCAATTAGCAACTCTCTCAAGGGTTATGGCATAGTCTCCCAGGGATTGTGTGGAGTGTGAGCACCCGTTAGCATAACGAGAAACACATCAGGTTTTCTGGAAAGGATATTCTTTAGTCTGCTAAAATACAATTCCCATTAGTGCCAGTGGAGGCTTCTGTTCTTGGAATAAGCACACTATCAGATCCAAAGAGGAATGGTTATTTCTTTCGGCCTTGGGTGGCTCTTCTGTTAGGAAGTTTCTGTCTTCTCCCTGGCAACTCTTAAAGGGCTTTTGGAAGTCTTGATCTGTGTTTCTAGTGGACAGTATTTTCCTGATCCTATTTTCCTGGTGCTATTTTACCCAGAAGATCAATTCCTAAATCGGGCCACCCTATGATCCTCTTTCACCTCCATTGCCTTCAGATTCAGCAGTAAGTGATGAGGGTCAACACAGAGCTCTGATTTATAAAATACTCCTTGCCTGTTGAAAGTGTGCACAGCAAGGACTGCAGGAGGAGGCAAATGCAGCCCAATGTATTCATGTTAACTGGTGCAGACCCTGGGGCCCCACTGATGCAAGAGGCCACATTGTATTCTCCTGCCCCGGCTGCCCAGCCAGTGCTCTTTGACTTCCTTGTGTCTCCAACAAGTTCCAGCTCAGTGGAGTTCTTGGACTCCACTGAGAAGCACCAAAATTTGGATGACTGACCTGAAAGAAAGGGAACGGCAAATAAAACTCAGCTCAGTTGGCAACTTTGCACGCAATACAAGTTTCCTAATATCCGAGACAGCGTGCTGAAGGAAGCAAAGCAGTTCTTTGCATTCAAATAATGAATAGAGCTGCAAAACACCCAGCTTCGCATTATGTAAATACCACAGGGCAGCTGAGATCTGAATTCCTGGGTAAGCAAACAAAATAGCATAGACAGTAAAAATAATACAAGGCTCTTTGAAAAGGTTACAATGAACAAAGTAAATGTTCTGCTAGAACAGAACAGGACCTCATTTGATGCACATATTGGATGGAGGATTCAAACAAGACCTAAGGGACTGGAGGACATCCTGAGCTCCTTTCCAGGCAGGGTGGACTGCAGTGGTCTGAGGACTTCCCTCTTTCAAGCAGCTTTTATGTAACAACAGACCCAAGGAAGCCTCTAGGGGATGAGTGAAGATCTGTCTCCTCCTCAAAGCAGTCTGCAAAGCACCTGGATGCCAGCAAAGTGCAAGAAGAGGAAACAATCGTTTTGCTTGTTTGTGAGCCTTAGAAATGGTGGTTGAGCAGTGGGGCAGTGAAAAGCTCTGAGAATGGCCATTTTAC
Source organism: Tinamus guttatus (assembly GCF_000705375.1). The sequence continues at coordinate 376,962 of NW_010576815.1, read as the reverse complement.
AGGACACTTGTGTGATTTCTACAGAGCATTTTGCAAGGCTTTGAACCCAAAGGGAAAGGAACAGAGTCCCAAGCTGCTGCTGGCATGGGGATGTGGCTCAGTTCTGCCCATGGGAGGTTGTATTAGTCTGCATAGAGATCTCATTATTTACTTTTGAGCCACAAATGATGCGAAAACAACAATAATGAGCCTGAGAAGCCGTTTCTGGATAAGTCCTGGTAGAATTGGAGCAAGGCCCTGCTATCCTGCTTGCCCTCGCCACTAGGTTTTGATAGAGTAGTGGTAGAACAAGAAGTCAAGAGTTTAGAAGTTTGATAAGCATCCTCAGATGCTTATCTGATGCCTCAGATATAATTATCAAATGGCCTATGCCTTCCTTGCTCACTTCTTATTGCTGATTTTGTTCTCTAGGTGATACCCAGGACTGTTTTTCACGCCTTCCTGTTCAGAGTTGTTCTGGGCCCTGAAGTAGTTTTAGGTGAAACTAGTCTTGGAGGACTTTGTGGGATGCTTGGCTACTGTGCTGCCCTGTAACCCTGCTAATCTACCGCTGATCCCTGTGATGCTGTGTTTGGTGTGAAGTGCTGCATCTTGCTCTGCACCCACAGTACCCATGGGCACAAAGCTAAAAGAAAAGCCCATTTCAGCAAATGTAGACCTCATTCGCTCCTCCTGTTTAGCACCAGATCTGCCATTCCACAAGTCCTTCTCCCCATTTGTTATACCACCTTTACCATTTTTCTCCTTTCCCTCCTTGCCCTGTCCCTCCTCGTAAAACCCTTCCCATGCTGGGAGCTGAACAGCTGGCTGTGGTGCAGGCCTGCCCTCTCACCCTGCTCCGTCTCGCTCCATGTGCCTTGCAGCCCATCCCGGACACAAGCCCCATGAAGCGCTCCATCTCCACGCTGACGCCGCAGCGTCCTCACGCCATGCACCTGTACGAGTACTCCTTGGAGCGCATGCCGCCCGACCAGGTCCATCACCACCACCACCACCGCTGCCACCGGCGGAAAGAAAAGAAGCAGAAGTCCATGGACAGGACTGCCCATCAGCTGGCCGATGGGGAAGCTGGTGAGCCAGGTGCATGGTGGGGTCTTGCTGGGGAGGGGAGCTCTCCTTCCATGTGGATTTGAGGTCCCACCTGCATGTGTGGAAGGGCTCCCCTCTCTCACACCTGGAGGTTCTAAGGCACCTGGCTGTTCAAAGGCAGATTGATCATCAAGCCTCAACCAATGTTCTCCTTTCAGTTGCTCAGTCTGGTGAGTCTTCTTCCAAGGATAAGAAGCAAGAACGCGGTCGATCCCAAGAGAGGAAGCAGCACTCCTCCTCCTCCTCTGAAAAGCAGCGCTTCTACTCCTGCGACCGCTACGGCAGCCGGGACCGTTCTCAGCCCAAGTCGGCTGATCAAAGCAGGCCCACCTCACCCAACGGAGGGCCAGAGCAAGGTCCACACAGACAGGTGAGGAGAGCAGAGTGGGGAAAAATCCCTAAGGCCTCCAGGGGTGTACGTGCCTTTTCTTGTGTTTTATTTAAAATAATCAGAGAGAATGGGGAATGCCAGGCAGCAGGAGATAAAAGCTTTTAGATGCTGCTTACTGCTTCAGATCGAGCCCAGGGTTGGAAATACTATCCCTTGATGGCTCTTTAATAGCCTTCTACTAAAGCATTGAGTTAATGCTTTCACAGAGACCCCCCTGCCACAGCAACAGCCTTAATAACAGCTTCAGGTAGCCTGGTGCAGAGCAGCCTGGGAGTCCTGGAAATTGGCCTGACTTGGTGGAGGTGGAAAAAAACTTACCTGAGCCAAGGCAGGTCAGTAATGTGGAGTGAGAAGCTACACTGGTCTGCAGAACTGAGCCTATCCCCTGCCAGATTTGTTGATTTAGCATCTACAGCCGTGCAGTGCTGCAAGCATTTGGTGATTGTGAAATAAATCCATGCCATTCTGGTATAATCCAGTATAGGAAAGGAAGGCTCCTGAGAGCCAGAGCCACATTTAGCCCTGATGCCGTGGTGATTTCAGTAGGGTTTGCGCATGAAGCGATCTCGTTAATTTGCCCTTGAGGTTATGTGGGCTTTGGAGCTGTTCCCTTGGTGGAACAGGTTAATTTTCACATGGTTTCTGAAAGTTGAAATGAAAAAGTCATTTTGCCCTGGTGTCAAATCAATCTGCAAATCTGTTCTCTAGCTAGAAGGAGAAATCAAGATAATAGAGAGTGAGAACACAGGAAAAAATAGGATCCAAGAGGGAACTGACAGAGCTTAAATGGCCTTCATGCTTTTTTCAGAGGAGTTTTCTTTCTTAATTTCTCTCTTTGCTTTGAGAGATGGTGAGATGACATTGCTTTTAGCAGAACTATATCTTTCCTTCCTTGCCGACTCCACTTGCCCGAGCTTTAAATACCATGTATGTTATAATTAAAAAAAGAGAGTTTCCCACAGTTAATAAGAATTCAGTATTGGAGCATTGCTTGCCTTTATGAACCTGATCCCCCAGTTCCAGTGAAGTCTGTATCGTCCTTCACGTCCTGTGGGGAGCAGAGAAAGCCAGTTCTTTCAGTGTCCAAGTGTTATATTGATTTGCATTTTATCTGCTTTCAGTGGAACTGTTAGTACATTTCCTGGTCATATCAAGAAAAAAAAGAAGATTATAAAAATAGCCAAACCAGCATATCATTTCTGTCCTAATGAGCTGAAGACTCTTTGTCTTCATAAGGAGTCTCTGAGATGCTCTGTCCCTCTGTTTCCTGCTGTACTTTGGCTCAATAACAACATGCTTGTTAACTCTCAAGCATTTTCTTTGTTAGCTCTTTCCTTTCCTTGGGAGACTCAGCTTTTACCAAGGGTCAGGCCTGGCACAGCACATTTCACCAGGCTTCTCAAGCAGAACGAGGCCAACTCCGGGTGTGCTCTGCCAAAAATGTAGCTTGGTTCTAGCTAGAGTCAAGCCAAACATTGAAAGACAGGTTTGGATCAAAAAGAAAGTCCCCAGAGATTTTTGTGCAAAAAAAGGGGGAAGAACATTGCACTGGGGCCAACTCCAAATGCTTTGTTTGACCCAAATAGAAATGTTTGTGTTTCTTCCGAGTGATACCACTGTTTCCTTCTTAGTCCAGGAGAATTGGTTAAAAAAAAAAATCTGTCTCACAATAAAGATATGAAAAACTTCTTATTTATTTATTTTTTCAGAAACATTGTAGGATGAGAGATTTGGGTATTTGGAAAAAAAAAAGGGGGGGGAGATATTTTAGCATGAAAATGTCATTATCTTAGCTCACAACCATTTCCTGGATTGAAGAAATTTGAATATCCTACAAAAGTATATTCTTGGGCATTTTAATGCTTATCAAAGCAAATTAGTTCTGCTTGGTTTTATTGGCATTTTGAGTGCTCAACAAGTACGTTCCCCACACTGGCATTACACTGCAGCCTGATGGCACAGTTCTGCAGGATTTTCCTCATAAGAGGCAGCTGCACAATTTTTTTTACCCTGCTACGAATGGTGAACTTGGGATCCATTTGGGATCCATTAATCTTTAGGGCAGGGATCTGCTGCAGGTCCGTAACAGGCAAATGTGGTGCTGCCAGAGATGGGAAAAGGGGGGAAAATGAAGATAAGTAAAAGAAAAAGCAGTTTCCGGCCTCTGATATCCACCACCTTTCCCTTAAAATGCCTGGGGAAACTGAGGCAGAGCAGAACAAGTGTTGACTGATAGCCAAACAAGCAACAACTCGATATTTTTAGAGGAAAGGCAAAGCAGCACTATGAAAATGAAAGGTCTCCTCTGGAAAGGTTAAGTCACCGAAGGCTCCATGATTTTAAAACACGCTCCCAGGGTTACTCACGTATTAGCCTGGGAGGATGTAAATAGAAATGGCCAAACCAGAGCACGTTCCTCTCCCTCACGTCATTTATTCCGTAGTGTAGCTCAGTTCACACCCGCACGTCATGTCAGTAACACGAAAAGCTGCCACTCACTTGCCATTAAAAAACTAAATGTAAAATGTTAACTAGCAGAAGCTGACCAGGCGTTTTAATATTTTTCTTTTAAGAACCCCTTTGCTGAAGTTAAGAGCTGTTACTTTTGAGATTTTGCAAGAAGGGGCTATTTAATCAAAGCACATATAATTCCCAAACAATGAAAAAAAATCTACCCCAAAATCCTCCTTCCAAACAGTCGGCTTTAGACAACCAAAATGATGCCCAACATGAGCTTCACAGCTCTTGGGGGAGCCATGCAAGCTTTCTCCTTCCCCGAAGCTCGTAGTGTTACCATACAAAATGTGCCCCGCAACGCGCGGTGTCCGTCCGAGCCACTTGCGAGCGCGCAGGTAAGGCGCATGCCGAGCCCGTGTCTGGTGTGGTGCCTTTCCCCCGGACACCGTCCCTCTCTGTTGGAGCTGTTTGCGTCCTACCGATGCTCTGATTGTTTCTGTTCCTATCTACTGCTCCCAGAACTCCAGTCCCCTGGCTCTCCACATCTCCCGTCTAGTTATCGCTCAAGAACCTCCTTCCCCTTGACTGTGCTCGTCTAAACTCTCTCTTTTTTGCTTCTCTTCCCTCTTGTGACTTGTCTCTTCCCCCTTGTCGCTTGCCCTTCTGTTTTGCACCTGCCTGCCTCTGTGTTCGTCTGGCGTTTCCCTTTTTTATTTTTGATTTGCTTTGTTCCAATTTTTATGTAGGGCAGTGGTTCAGTTAATGGGAGCCCCTTGCTGTCGACATCTGGTGCTAGTACCCCATGCCGGGGTCGGAGGCAGCTCCCACAGACTCCACTGACCCCTCGCCCCAGCATCACTTACAAGACCGCTAACTCCTCGCCCGTGCACTTCACCAGTTTCCAAACCGGCCTGCCCACTGGGGGGCCGCGGGGAGCCAGGCCCACGCCACCGTGGCCCGCATCGGCTCCGACCCCTACCTGGGGCACCGCGATGACAGCGACAGCCCCTACCGCGTGGTGCCGGAGGATACGCTCACCTTCGAGGAGGCCGTCGCCACCAATTCAGGAAGGTCCTCAAGGACTTCTTACGTCTCGTCCTTGACCTCCCAGTCGCACCAAATCCGCCGGGTCCCCAATGGCTACCATTACACCCTGGGCCTCAACACGGGCCCCGGGACAGGCACCAGAGGACGTAGTTATTACCATGAGGCCGATGAGGATGACTGGTGCTAGTGTCATGGCAAAGCCCTTTAAAATCGATGAGTTTTATCATCTGGAAGGCTGTGCACGGAGCCCCGCGTGGGCCCGGGGCCCAGCAGGGCGGCAGCCCTGCCCCCAGGGCAGCCCCGGCCGCGAGGACGGCTCTGCCCACCGGCCCGAGCCCCTCCGAGCGAGACACCCGGGCAGCCGCTCTCCTCTCTTTTTCTTTTTTTTGCACTAGACAAACTCCACGAAGAACGAAGGATCGCGGGGAGCCCCTCTCTGCCCCCTGCGCTTGCCCGCCTCCCTCCTGCCTTGTCTAGTTGGAAGCTGTAGGCCGTAGGCTGAACCCGTGCCCAGGGCACGGTGCTGCTCGTCGACGATGGAAACAGGACTCAACCCCTTTCCAGATCAGCATCGTTTAGTCGTTGGGCTGTTTCGTATTTATTTATTTTAGTTTTCTGGTTCCTGGTCAGGGTGGGAGTCGGGGAGTGCAGACGGACACCCGCAAACCCAGTTGAATCACGTTTTGTCTTGTTCAAGGCCAAGGGGGAAGAGCATCTACCTAGATGCTGGGAGAGGAGAGACATGAGGGAGAACAAAGGACAGTCCCTCGGGACTCGATGTTCAGCCACAGCAATCCCCTCCGATGGAGCCGCCCGCGCACCTTTGAGCTGATAAAACACTGCAGCGCCAGGACTCTGCTGTGACACCGCTGCTGCGCGCATCTCTTTCGTGTTCCTCCCCACTTTGGATCCTTCACGATGACACACGATGAAGCCGCCAGAGAGCTACTTTGGAAGGACTGTTTCCATGCTGCTGGAACTTTTCTTTCCGTCCCACTCTCTCCTGTCAACTGCAACATGCCCTCACTGTTTTGTCTTGTTTACAATATAAGCTTGATTTAGCAAAAAAAAAACAACAACAACAACAAAAACTTTAAAAAAATGGGGAAAAAAGGAGAAAAAAGCATAGGGATGAGAAAAAGAAATGCTATTGGTTTTATATCAAGCTATTAGATAGAACTTTAACTTTTCATTGTGTGCATTTTTGTAAATTGTACAGTAAAAAAAATAGAAAAGAAAAAAAATTACTCTTTATGTAGAGAATTAGTCCAATTGTCATTCCAGGTCCCACCGTTTCTACCGAATGCTCCAGTTGTTCACTACTAAGTGCCTAACCTTTGAAATCTTTCACAGCGACGATGCAACCTCTTGCTTCGATGCATCAGCAGTTGGGGAAGTGCCGGGAGGGGAAGGCAGGGAGGGAGGGAAGAGCCGGGCAGAGGGCTCGTCCCGACGCGCTGTGGTACGCCCAGCACCACGCGTCAGTCGCTTCTGGTTGTTGGACGGCGTCTTGAAGTCCCTGGTTGGAAGCTTGTAGTGGGGAAGGCAAGCACGCTCTGGGGTTGGTCTGGGTTTTGTTGGCCTTTTATTTATGTATTTATTTTAATACTTGCTGGGAGCGGGAGGGGAGCAATTTCAGCAAATGAAAACGGCCTTTGCTTATTGACTAGAGTTTCAGGCCTGCGGGGGAGATGCAGCTGCATATTCAGCAGCTGCTGGGATGCTCTCACAGGAAAAGTAGCGTTTTTCACACTGCATGTTGAGTTGTAGTTTGGCTGTGAAAGCTCCGGCCGTGTTCTGTGGTGCGTAATTTGTGTCGAGGGCAGTTGGACAGTCTTGTTTTTATTGCCTGTTAAAAGAAAAAAGAAAAAAGAAAACTTCTAACTCTGATTCTCAGGGATGAGATTTCTGTGTTCTTACACTGACTCTTCTGTTGGATGCTCCCTTTATTTCGTGCACGTGTGGATTTCTGCACTTCGAGCCTGGGAAAGGGACAAGCGCAATATGCTGCCAGCAAGGGGGATAAAGGGCTGGAAGGAACCCCCCGACGGGACCTTGCGTCGGTGGCGTCGGAGAACCGCTAGATGGCTCGGATGGGGCATGGTGAGGCCAGGAGCACTGAAGACACGTAGGACGCGGACCAAAGGTTGAAGAAGGAAGGGTGGGAGGTTGCGAGTTGTCAGTGCTGGGAGGGTTTATCACTGAAGATGAGAATAGGAGGAGACCTAGCTGGCTAGTTGTATTTTTTGGAGCATCTACCAAGCGCCAGAACTGTGAAACTTCTATAGGGCAAGCAGTCGCTTAGAGCAGGTAGAGACCTGGTGGATCCTGGAGATTCGTTTTGTTGCTAAGGTAGGTTAGGGCATCGGACTTTACAAAAAGCTCAGGAGGTCTCCAAATACTCTCAGCAAAGTCTTTCAGCTTCAGCTGGGAGCAGTCTGTTGTGGGGCGGTTCTTAACATCTCCTGTAGCTTCTGCGTTGAGGAAATTCAACCAGGTTTGCTCCGTTCTCCGTTGTTTTTGTTTGTTTGTTTGTTGGTTTGTTTCGGTTTTCACTAAGAATCTCTGGCCAATCTCATCCCTGGATTCTGCTCAAGGAGCGCTCCGCCCTGTACCTCTGCCCCTGTCCTTACACGCACTTTGGCCGAAGGAAGTGCGGCGACCAGAGGTACCTTATGGATAATGGCCGTAACCTGCAAACGGAGGGCTATGCAACAAGATGACACGTAAGGAAACAAATTAAAACAACAGACAAACAGAAAGACCTTCATCCATCTGTAGCTTTATCTGCTGGATTTTCCTGTTTCAGGCTTCAGCATGATTGTGACCAAATGTTTTATACATTTTTTTCCTTATATGAAGGCACAAACACTTTATTTGAAATTTTAAAGAAAAAATAAATGTTACTATTTTACTCCACAAAGTAAAGGAGAGGGAAGAAAAAATCTCTCTGACAGTGCATGCAAACGTTGTACCCACGCTGGAAAGCAAAAGAGATGTCTTTCTGTATTGAAATATTTTGTCTTTTCTCCACTCTGCCTTTCCCCTCTCTTAATGCTTTAAGATATTAAACCCCACAGCCCCACACTAATAAAACCATCCGGAAGCGCACAGCCAAGTGGTGGCATTGGATCATTTAAATTCCTCTGTAGAACCTGAAGAAGAGCTTCAAGTTGTCCAATCCTCCACCCATCTCATAGAGGTGGTTGTTTCAAATGACGACAGTGACAGACAAGCCTGACCACAATTGTTCATAACCCTTTTCCTATATATTTTTACAGCCTCAATGCTGTCTCTTAAATGCATACATAATATTTCCAAGGATTCTCATAGTGAGTTGCCAAACTTGAAATGCACCAATCAGTTTTCTGCATCCAGAACCAGTCTCGTAGTGGCTGTACTTTGAATAAGTAATGTTTGCATGTAAAATATATACATATATACATATATATAAAAAGTATGTGCATGGAAAATGTTTATCTTCGTACTTTTTTGATACAATGTATTCCTCAGTTGTTAATTTTTAATTATATTTGATATAAATTGGGGGTTTGTTGCAAAACTTTATATTTAAAAAAACAGTGTTAAAAATTATACAAGTTCCAACCATGCAACAAAACTTGGAACTTTACCCAAAAAAAGGAAAAAAAGGAAAAAAAAAAGGTTCTGTGATTGCCTAGTTTGCTGCCTGAGTAATATTTATCAGCCAAACTTTGAATTCTGCAGTTGTTTCTACAATTACATTTTGTATGAAGCAAAGTCCTTGAATTAAAATAAAAACTTAGCAAAAAAAACCTTTCAAATTCCAAGCCGGTGTGTGCAGTGTGCCTAGCTTCACAGGTGCTCGGTTTGAGTAGGGAGCTGTTCACAAATTTGCCTTCCTTGTGTGGATCCAGTGAGGAGATTCCAATTCCTGGAGTCCAACAGGCAGCAAAAAATCACATAATTTAAGTTGAGGGTTATAAGATTAAAAAAAAAAAAAAAAAAGCAAACCTGATCCTAACAGCGATTGAGTCCTGCAGCTTTGTGCTTATATTATTTTATTTTTAATAGAGGGATATTTCTCTTGTTTATGTGCAAAAACACTGGGCATGCAACTTCCTTTAGCACCTTCATTAAAGCTTCTCCACTTACTTCTAGGGAGACTCCCTGCTGCTACGTCTGATGGGCATGGAAATATCAGGACCTGGGGGTCTGCTGGGTGCCAGGCGCTTGCCGTGGGCCCAGGTTAAAAATAATGCTAGTTACAAATAATAACGTCATGATAATACTTGCTGAGAGGGCCCCGAATTCCCCACTGCCAAAGCTTGCAGGAATGGCCATGGCCCATGGAAGGGAATTCTCATTTCTTTTGACAAGTCGCAGCGAGGTTGAAGCAAAGTTTTTGCTCTCGACTCGCAGCCTGGACTGGGCAGCTCTTCTGCCTGGGCCTTGGGTCAACAGAGGGCAGAGGAGCCTGCGGAGAGGAGTGCAGTTTCCATTCGATTTTTCGAGATATCCCCAACAAATTTATCCTTCTCAGCGTGGCTGCGCGGTGGAGCAGGGAAGGTTTGGAAAACGGGGCGAGGCTGGAGGATCAACGCGCCCCTCGACTGCACGGAGAGGCCGGGGGCTGGACTCCACCGCAGCCATCCGTGGAGCTGGGACCTACCTGGGGGTCACATGAACAACCTCTGTCCTCAGGATGGGTGTCCCAGAAGAATTCCAAAAACAGCCCAAAAGCCCAGAGGAGTTTGTAATCCCCAAAGGCTTTGGGGGCCTTTCTAGAGGGTTTATTTTTCCCTCCAGCTCTGCTCTTCCTGTTGATGAGCCCGGCAGTGGTACCGCCCGCAGCAGTTTTGGGGACGGGGCAGAGGCACCCGTGGAGGCCGTGCAGGATCATCACAGGAGCTGGGTGCCTACGTGATGACTGACAGAGCAGCTCTGTTTTGGTGCGGGTTCAAAAGAAAAGCAGCCACTGCCAATAAAACCTGAATTTCCTATCAGCAAAACCCTGAGCAAACACTTCGAAGCCCCACTCCTTGTTTTGCCATTAGGGGGTAGCATTTTCTGGCCGTTTTTTTTTTTTTTAATATATGCTACAGAAACAAATCTGGGAAAAAGCTGCTTCATCTCCCCTTATTTCCCTTGTCCCCCTCTGAGGACCTTTTCCTAAAATACTTGTCTTAGGATGTGCAGGACCCTGAACACGTTTGCTCCCAGGTGCGCAGGGAGTTTGGTTGGAATGAAAAGCCCGGTGCCGCTCGGCCGAGTCGCCGCTTCCAGCCACGTCTGCAGCCGGCGCCGGCGATGCCGAGCGCCCTCCGAGGCAACGAGTTCCTTGTCCCCGCGGCCCCCGAGAGGCCCTTCCTCCTGGTCAGGCCTGAGATCTGCTGCGGAAAGCACCAGTTTTGGAAGTGCCCAAGCAGAACAAGAAGCCTCCAGTGAACACCTTCCACCAGCACCTCCCAAGATATTTTGCAAAAGAGGCTGCTGTTTATTTTTTTTCTGTCCTCCTTTGATAAAAGAAGAAACCGAGACATCTCAAAGCGGGTTAAGGTGCCCAAGGTCACCCAGCCCGTGGGCGCAGCAGCAGGGACAATTCCTGCAGCTCGACGCCTTCATTTCTAGGTGTACTTGAATGTGCACTTGAATGTGCTTTTTGAGTGTGTGTGTGTGTGTGTGTGTGTCCACAAGTTCCTCCTGGGGTGCTAGTGAGGTGGCCCAGAATTCGGCATCTCCCTTGCAGAAATGTTGCATAATTGGAGGGAATTCAAAGGAAGGAAGCAATAACCGCGTGATGAAAGGGCTGGGACTGAGCAGTTATGAGAGCCGTAAGGAGCTTGGCAAAGTCGCTGGGAAGGGTGGCACTGATAGGGCCAGGCAAATATTTGCAGGGGTGAAGTCCTGAGAAGGGCGAAAGGGAACAGAGCTGCCGAGGCTGATTTAAAAGGGAGGATGGAGCTAACAAACTGATGGCAACGTCAGAGTTCAGCACCTTTACCAGCAGACGAACACCTAGGAAATGCTGATGGAGCAGAGCTGTGTGAAGTCAAAGCAAATAGCATCAATAACCATAATTTACTCTTTTTTTATCCTCATCTGTGCTTTCTGTGCTTGCTGTGAAGCAGAATATCCCGGCACTGGCTTTGTCTGAGGCTGCTTTTATTATTACTCCATGTGTGGCAGCCCGTCCTGTGCCCAGCGCAGCTGGGATGGCGCAGGGCGTCCTGGCCCGGGTACTCCTGCACAAAAAGCCTGACATACCCAAGGGGCAATAAACCCTTTTTTTGGCATGGGAGGCTGGAGAAGGGAGTGGATGTGGTTGTGTTATTGGATGCAGCAAGGTGACTGTTTGCCTCCTTACAAGGATGCCTGTGACCCAAGTGGCGAGGACTGATGCAGAATAAATGCATGGAGGGTGAGAGGCGGATGTTGAAAGGTGGGATTTTGGTGTGCAGAAGGAGCATGGAGCGAAGCCTCTGCCTTGCAAGGCAGGTGGATGCACCACAGCAGAGATCTGCAATGGGGCAGGGACAAGCAATGCGGCAGGAGATTTTCTGCAGGGTTGCAGGACAGAAGGATGTGGCCTTGGAAAGCAGTGGCCTTCAGCACTGCCTCAGGAAGGGGGGAACCCTGGCACGCATTCTTGGCAAATAAAATCCTCTGTGCTGCAAAGCAAATGAATCCTTGAGTGTATTTCCTTGTCGCAGCCTGGAAGGAGAGGGGCATGGGATGATTCCAGCACCTTTGGCACCAGGTTCCCTGACCAGCCAGTGAGGCTGGGGCCACGTTTCTCCAGATCAAACAATGCTCAAGTTATAGAGAGGAGCTCAGAGAAACCCTGTTTTCCACAGCCCCAGCGCTGCACCTGCCTGTGCCAGTGCCAGCAGCGATGCCACTGTGCATGTGTCCCCCCGGCACCCACCCCAGTTCGAGTAGCTGCCGGAGGCACCCAGGGCTGGCAACCCTTTGCTGACATTTCCAGCGTCTCCAGTGCTCGATTGGGTGATTGCTGCACAAAAGCGCTAGTGCAGCCTGGAAACGAGCTGGAGCCCAAGTCCTGAGGGGCTTTTTGTGCCCGTCTTTGGGCCTGTCTCTTGGGGCAGAGCAGTCAGGGACAGCAGTGTGGCCGCAGGAGCAGGGCCTGTGCTCTGTACCCAGGTAGACACAGCCGGCTTGGAGGGGGTCTGCCTGCAACAGCTTCCCCCATGCTCTGCAGATGAGGTGCAGCAGCAGGGCGGGATCGGGGGGCTCTGCCATGCACAGGTACCGGTGCCTCGGGACAAGGCCTGCAGCGGTGCACAGGACCACAGGGGTGCACAGGCCACCCCCTACCACATTGCTCCGGGTGTCTGGCAGGGCCAAGGGGGTCCCCTTCACCTCCTGGCAAATCCCTGCTCTTTTCTCAGGCCCACTGGGAGGGTGGGAAGAAAAAGAGACTGGGGAGGGAGGGATTAACCCCTGCAGTGCCAAAAAGAACAAGGGCTCATTCAGAGGGGGTGACCCCGGGGACTAACGCAGACCCCCTCCCAAAGGGACAGGGGTCCCTTTGAGCCTTTCCTCCACGTAGCCCAAGGCGGGCGGGCAGCATTAACCCCTGCGGCGCCCGGCCGAGGAGGAGCCAGCGCAGGGGCGGTGTTAACCCTTGCGGGAGAGGCGGGGATGGGGGCTGCCGGCAGGTAGGAGCGCGGCGGGGAGGGGGCCCTCGGCGGGGCGGCTGCTGGGGAGGAGGAGCAGGGAGAGCGGAGCGGAGCGGAGCTCCCGGCTAAGGATGCGCTGTTCAACCCGCCGCGACGCGCAGCGCGGAGCCCGCCGTCTGCCGGGGGTCGGGGCACACGTGGCGCGAGTTTGCGGGGTCTCGGTGCGGTGCAGGGGCAGGGTGTTGCAGCCGGCGGCGCCCCTGGGCTCTCCCGACCCTAATGCAGCACTACTGGAGCGCTGCTGGTGTTTGGGGCAGCTGCAGCCTCCCTTTTGGACCCGTCCCTGCCTCCAGGCTTTTGCCTCTGTGGTCCCGGCCGTCCCCTGGTGTCATGAAGCTTTGGGGGACAGTGAAGCCTGGGTATCTCCCAGCAGGAGGAGGTGGCGGTTCTCACGGGCTCTGCGCAGTGCAGCAGCCGGGTCCCCTAGTGTCACCGTGGGGCACACAGGGCTGCTTCACCTCCCGAAGGACTCAGTTTCCAAAGTCTGAGCTGTGACTTTTTGCTTGGAAGTGATCGGAATTGCTGTGGGATGGCAAATAACTGGGTAGGACAAGAGGATCTTTATTTTGAAAGGAGTTCTGGCTCAGTCAGAGCTGGGAGTTGTTGGTCTTCATTTGCGTTAGGATAATAGCAAAGAGTCCTGGTCAGCGCAGGGTACCCCTACTCCTATGCACTGTGCAACCCCTTGCCCAGAGCGCACGAGGCTGGAATAAGTCAGGGATGCTGCAACCAAAGCCTGCAACATGGTTGGGCAGGTGGGAGCTGGGTCCTGAGAGATAAAATTTCTGATTGATCTCAGGGGCCCTTAGTGGCCCTTGGATCTTGGCTTGGAGGACCTTGGCTGGAGCAACACCATTCATGGCCTGAAAAATTGCACTGGGAAATTCAATGCAGTGGAACTGAAGTGAACTCTTGGTGTGAGTAAGGTGCAAAGCACATCTGGGGAGGGAAGGACCTCACATGGGGAACGTGAGTTCCTCAGGCTTTGACGTGGAAGCAGGCAGTTTGATGGGTTTGGGCTTGTCTGGTACCAACTGATGCTGCCCCTTCCACTCCGATGGAGTGGATCCATTCCATTCCGATGTGGGTTATTCACAGGGCTCTAGGGCTCCTCCCGTCTAACCTTGCAAAGCACAACCCCCCCCAGACCACACACACAAAAATCCTATCTGGGAAAGTGAACCGAAAATTAACGGGACCGACCTTAATTAAAGGTTAGAGATACTACATAGAGATGTGCTCAATTAGAGGAGGAATGATGCTGGACAATGTCCCGCTTGGCTTCTACAGATGGGATATCTTGCTCAAAGGTGGCTGAAAATAGTCTTAAATTCTTCTCTTGAAGGGCTGAAGCTCTGGAATGTCAGATACAGCTCTGGGCAGCAAAATGCAGCAGTCGGATCCAGCATCTCACATTTACTTTACAAGCACACCAACATTTATCTTAATGTACATACGCACATAAATTGCTGTGCATTAGCACGATGTGTGTATGTAGAGCAGGTTACAGTTTATATGCTGTGGATCTTGCTATGTGTATGTGTATAAAGCCAGCAAAATGCTGCTAAGTACAAAAAAAAATTGCAAAGCTAATCACTTAAAAATCCAGATATACGAGATTTGGGCTCTCCGTGTCATCGGCATTTGATCCTTTGCTCATTGCAAGTCACCGCCGAGTCCTTGGTTGCACAGTTATCTGGATTATCTTTTTTCCCTCACAAGGCTCTAGATTTTATTCCCCTGCATTGAAAGCGGGGGAAACTGCAGAGATTTTGGCTCAGTGACTTTGCAGGTTTCAGCCCCGGCTGCCCAGCGGCTTCCAGGAACTGGTGCTGCCGCGTGGCCGGTGCTGCAGCGGGGCCGGTGCTGCCACCGCTGCAGTGCGAGTGGGAGCTTGGGCAGCAGCCCCGCAGGAACAAAAATCCTTTTGGGTTAGGCCAGCCTACAAAACCTCTAGAAAAACCAAGCATTTCCATGAGCAGTGCCCCATGGAGAGCCTCGTTCCCTATCACTGTGGGCTCGCTGAGTTTTTAAGGCCTGCCCCTGCTCTGGCTTTATGGTGGTCCCCAGCTCATGGGCACTACGCTAGGGTTTATTGCAAGGTGTGAAATAGGTCTCAGTCACTGTGGTGCAATTCTGCTTTGCTCAGATGGGGTTTCATGGGTAAATAAGTGTCTTTGAGGTGCAATGAAGAAGTCTCTAGGTGACTAGTGCAGCTGGAATTGCATGGCTGGTAGGCGACACAAGGGTCCCCAGGGTGCTCTGAGCTTGGTGCTCCGTGCCCAGCTCCTCCTCCGAGCTGGGCATGAGCTCCAGGTGTGGCTCATGTTGTCCTTCACCTCCTATATGGGGTGTACAGGGCCGTTTCGCACAGATGTGCAAAGCACTGCAGGAAAATGGCGCTTCCAGCTGTCCACGCGCCACCGGGAGCTTGGTCAGGACTGGTGACAGCTGAGCCAAAACTGCCGCTCACACCCGTGGCCTTGATGTGGCTTGTGGCTCAAAGTCTTTCTGTCGGAGATGAAGATACCAGATATTCAGCGATGTAGTCAAGGGACCCCATATTTATTTGCTGATTATCACAACAGGCACATGCAGTGCCAGGATGATTTCCATGGAAACCATTTTTTTCCACTCTTTTTTTTTAGTGTGAAAGAGTAGTTTCTGGTTGGTTCCAGTGACTTCCAGTGCTGGGGCTTCAGGAAGGCCCCCAGGAGCTAAAAGGAGCCAGCCCTCGTGCTTGCTGAGCTGAGCGGGTGTAGTGTTCCTTGATAAACAACCCCCCAAAGGCTTCTCCAAACAGTGAATTCAACCAGGAGCTTCTCAGAAGCTTAACTCTGGGCTTAGCAAGAATATCCCTCTAATAACATGGCACCACCTTTCCCAGAGCGACTTTGTCGCTGGATATCGGAAGCTTCTGCCGCTCCCTGGCAGCATCCGTGGTGAGGAACAGGAAGGTCGGTCCCTCCCGGGCAGGACTTGTCTCGCCACAAGCTTGCTAAGCTCTGCATCGCTTTCGCCAAAGGGAATTTGGGTCCTCTTCCCAGGCTGTGCATGATTTGCCCTCCCCAGAAGAAGATGGGAAGAAGAAAGGGGAGAAGGAAGAGTTCAAGCAGAAAACTCATGCTGGACATGATCATTTTTCAGCCAGCCCAAAAGTGCTTTTTACCCCGCTGCTGTTCAACCATTAAAGCCAAGTCTGTTGCTCACATGGGGCATGCAGGGCTCAGCTGGGCTCTTGCTCTTGCCTAAGCGCAGGCCACGACGCCCTCCTCATCCCACCCGTTTGCAGGCAGGTTCTGCACAAACTTCCTGTTTTTTCCTCATGCACACACCACACATGGGAAAGCTCTGCTTGTAAAGCACTATGTGTGACCCAGTTTTGACATGTTTTGGGACATTTGCATGCTTCTGCTAAAGACTGGGCGGTGTTTTAAGTGTAGCTTTTTAGTATGAAAGAGGTTCATTTTATTAAGACTTGTGTTTTTTTGCTTTCCTGCCACTGAGCCAAAGTGGCCCCCATTTGAAACAGCTGCTTCCCCTGGGTGCAGGAAATGCTAGTGCAATTAAAACGGCAGGTTAAATTGGCCATCAGGTCAACCTCAAGCTTGGCAGATCTGTGTTACTCTCGCCCCTTGAGCCCTGGAGCGAGGCAGTCAAATGGCTGGGTTTTGTGGTGGAAATGCTGGAATCTGTTTGTGTTGACTCTTCAGAGAGCTCTTAGGAGGTCAGTAGCAATGCAGAGGGGCTTGGAAAAATGGAGCATCTCAAGTTGGAGCAAGATTTGCAGGAGCAGGTTTGAAGCAACTGCCCACAATTCATCTGTGTGCCACAATAAGCACCTGGGAATAACAGGGGTTAATCCCTGTTTTGGGAGTTGAGTTGCCTGTTCTTGCAGCTGCTCAAATCCTCTGTCCGGTGTTAAAACCCATTAGGAAGCAAAGCCAGTTTAACGGAGCGCTGGGAAGCAGCAGTGAATTATGCGCTTGGAAGGAGGTATTTTATTTTAAAGCCCTTTCTCCTGCCAAAGCAACATATCCGGTGTTGCTGCTGGATGGGTTTTGGAGGATCTTGGTGGCCACGATTAGATGATTACAGGCGCTTGCATTTTTGTTGGCCAGGGTTTTCCTGCAGATCTCTTCATTTGTGATGTTTTAATGCTCATTTTGGAAAGATTTTGTTTCTGCTTTGTGGTCTCGGAGCAAAGCTGGGCAACCAAAGCACCAAGGGCCAAACCCAAACCTAAGTGAAAAGGTCTACAATTTATTCCTGTTTCTTTTTGCTAAATGCACATTTTAATCTTTTTTGAGGGAAGAGAAAAGTTCTGAGTGTCTTAATCAGGGGTGTCCGAGCAAGACATCAGCCTAGGGCAGATTACAGGTCCTCATCAGACTGCCCATGCTCAGCACTGACCCTTGTCATAGAATCATTATGGTTGGAAAAGACCTTTGAAATATTCAAGTCCAGCTGTAAGCCCCTCAACACTATACCTGTTAAACCATGTCCCTAAGCACTTCATCTACATGTTTCTTGAAACGGTGATTGACGCCCCCGCTTCTCTTGGCAGCCTGTTTCAATGCTTCAGCCCTCTTTCCGTGTAGAAATTTTTCCTCGTATCTCCTCCTGGTGCAACTTGAGGTCATTTCGTCTTGTCCTATCAGTAGTTACCCCGGAGAAGAGATTGACTCCTGCCTCACTACAACCTCTTTTCAGGTAGTTCTTCTCCAGACTAAAAAACCCCAGCTCCCTCAGCCACTCCTCATAAGGTCTGTGCTCCAGAACTCATTAATAAAGATTGATTGATTAATTAATAAGGTCCTTGTGGCAGGGCTGCCCTCTTTTCAATCATGGATGGCGAAACCTCCCCAAACTGATCAGCCCTTCTCTACCCAAGTCTGTTTTTAAGCAAGTCTTAAATCTCAGCGCCTTCCCACAGATGTGACAGGACAACACTCTCTGCAGCAAGCACCTTCATCCCACCTTGCTGAGCATCCCCCCAAGTGCTGCACAGCTCTGGATGCTCCTTGCTCCATCCACAGTGATGGTTATTCCAGACAGATTAGCCAGATCTGTCAGAACAGCACACCGCACACTCAGGGTTGCAGCCTACAAGCTTCCCCCCTCGCAGGATAAGTCTTTAAGCTGCTAAACACTCAGACCAAAAAAAAATGTTGGTGGGTCTTTCTAATGAGATCAGGCGCCTGCCCACAGTGAGCAATTTTCAGAATCCTTATTAATGAGTTTCTTATAATGCCTTGTTCGTGCGTTCCCGCTCCAAATGAGCGGACGTTTGGGAACCCTATACCATATGCAGTAAAACTGCTGTTAATTTTCTTCTATAGCTTCACTACCTAGTGTTAAGTTTTAATTATAACCTCTCACATTAACTGTAACAACCTGGAGTTACGGTCATATGTGTTATTTGATTTGCCGCTGGTGTGTCTTGAGGTTGGACTGGTGGTAGAGTCACTGGAGAAGTTTGAATCCAGATGAGGTAGTTTTCCTAAAGAAAAAGATGCTTTTTTCGTCTTTCACAGGCAGCTATTGGTTTTGGAGGCAGGAGATGGCCTATGTCCCTCCTGCCTTTAAGATGTTTGCATAGGAGGAGATCGCATGC
This sequence comes from Tinamus guttatus, assembly GCF_000705375.1. The sequence goes on along the minus strand of NW_010576815.1, from coordinate 358,679 downwards.
TCAAAGGCATCTCTTCTATGGCTTTTTGAGACAATGGAGCTGAAGTGACCCAAAATGAAGCTGAAGCAGCAAAACTGTGGAAACTGTGGTGCCTCATTGCTGATCCCAGGTGTGGAGGTCAGGTAGCGCAATCACAGTTTGAGGCAGGTCCAACTAGATCTGGAGATGACCGTCTTCCTGTGGAAGCATCAGTAGTTTTTCCAGAACTGTGCTTTTATGTTTGATCACCTGTGTGCGGAAAATCTCGCTGTCAAGAACTGAATGTCCAAAAGGAGACAGAGGAGTCCTAAAACTTTATTCGAATAAAGGGAGAGTCCACCGGGCATATCCCTGTGGGGTCTCTCAAATTGCTGGGGGACGCAGCCCCCCTTTTATCCTAATTTCCCGACCGAGGGACGCCCTCTCCTTTTCCCTATTGGCCAAGGCTCACCTGATTTAGTTTAACTTGCTCTTAAGTTTGGGAAAGAAGTGCCTGAGAGAGATGTCTGAGCCTGCAGCCACCTCCTTGCCACTGTGTAGGGCCAGCTGATGCTCAGGAGAGGGAGAGGTGAGGGCAGGGGACATGGGATGGTGCGCTCCCAGGAGGTGCCCCAAGCCATCTCTACGTGGCCTCCTGGGAACTGCCATTCCCAATACAGTGGAGGCAGTGGAGGCTCACCCTAAGCCTCCGTGGTGGCGGCCCTCTCTGGGGCATTGCAGCATTAAGAAGCATCCCATGGTTTTTCAAAGCACATGGTATTGATTTGAGTCTTGTTTCAGACGTGACAGACCTCCGTGCCATGCAGCTTCCTGCTTCTGAGCCAAACGTGCAAACATGACGGGGAATCCCACCACGCGTGGTTTTTATACACATGGGCTGGTATTTCCGCCCATCTCCCTCTCCCCCTGCAAGGCCCCTTCATAAAGTACGGAGCCAGCCATCGCTTGTGACTTTGACCATTGCACCTCTCCTCCCCCGCCTCCCAAAATACGGAACATCTGGCACACATGTGCGCCCTGGCTGCCTGGTGTGTTCAGTGGAGCTGTACTGATGCTGTGGCTTGCTGCTGGCCTCCATCGTCTTGCTTTGCCCTCTTGGGAGCTGTTTGCTACCACAGAGGAGTGCCTGCTCCTGGCCTGGTGGCTCTTGGTGGGGAGATCCTGCCCTTAGAAGTGGCCCCCCGAGAAGACAGAGGGCTGGTGCCTCCTTTCATGTTGCTCAGGGAAAATTTCCTCCAGTGAAAGTCTCCATTGGCTGCACTAGAAGCAATCAAGGATTTGACCGTCATAGAGCAAGGAATGATCCAGTATAACTCCAGCCCTGCTAAAAGAGAGAGAGGCAGATCTGCTTTTGGTTCCTGTGTAGTCCTGGCTCTCAGCAGGGAGCTCAATGGGGACTCTTTTTAAAGGGCTGTTTTGAAGGTGGAATCTGCTAGTTTTTGTTAATCCATTCCTGATGCCTCCAGCAACCATGCGGTTGTGTGGTCTGAGCCTCAGACGAAGAATGCAAAGATTCCTGGGTGTCTTGTCCCTTGGCCATGGTGTATTGCTCTGCTGACAGCATGAGGGGAAGGGGAAAGGTTGTTTCTGTGGCTGATTCAGAGATACCCTCCATGTTGGAGAGCGTTAGGTGTAAGCATTTGGCTTAGTTTCACAAGAAAGTCTTTGTGTAGACGTGATTTTCAAGTAACTTGTCTTAATCTGCATCAAACTGTGCTCCAGACTGGTGACGTCTGCATGACAGAGAGGCCCCTTGGCTGCCAGCGTGTGACTGTGCCTCACGGTGGTGTTTGTGTGGTAGACGTGGTTGGGCTTGTAGGTATGTCCTGCACACCGAGAGAACGTGCTGCACGTGCATGAAGACCTGTGCAAAGAGATCTGCTCAGATCTCCACGTCCTCGTGGCCTCCCTGGGGTGAAGACGCTTGGGTGGAGAAGCCCCAAGATCCCAGGCCCAATGGTCAGGAGATTCCCACCCTGCTCTCTGCCTCACGAGCAGTGAGAAAGTGAGTCCTGCTCATTTTCACAGAGCAATGTCGCCTTTTCCCTCCTTTAATCTCCCCAAATGTGTTTTTGTTTCATTTTTATATTCCTTCCAGGCTTTTACAGACATTCCCACCAGGCCCAGGCAAAGCGGGTAGTGTGTCGTGATGGGAAACAGAGCAGGATCGGGAGCAGCTGAGATAAATAGCCTGATAAAAACGCCAGAGTCTGGCTCTGGCTGCCGTGCTCGTGGAGGTGGGGCTGTCCTTGCCCTGCCGCCTGCATGCCGAGGGCTCGGAGCTGCCTGACCTGCTGCAGGCTGCTTGCTCCTCCTTTTTTTGCTCTCCTGTTTCTCGGTATCAACTCGTGAACTTCCCAGAACCAGGGTTAATACAGCTCAAGCCTTGGGCTGGAAGTACCCTGGAGAAGATGGCACCTATGTTGTTGTGGTTGTGCACACCAATGCAGCGAGGTCTTAGGTCATCACTGGTGTTTTGCTTCCCTGCCTGCACAGGAGAAGAAGAATGTGAAGAAAAAAGGGACAGGTCACCAGAGCTTTCTGCAGCTTAAGCAGATGCATGTTGCTCTGCTTGGATAAATGAGTAGATTTTTCCTCTTATCTCAAATCTGAAAGCAGGCTAAGCATCTAGGAGAAGAGTTGTCTTGTCTGAAGTCTGTAACATCAACAGTTGCCATATCAAAGCCAGCACAAGAACAGCTTGCTCAAAGCATGGTAAAATTAGCAGGAGATTACTGACATTGAAGAGTGATGGTTGCTTTTGTATTTGAAACAATGTCCTCGATCTGTCACTTCTGTAGCTGCTGCTGCAGTAGACAAGAGCAAAGATTCATCTTTAACAGAGATTAGTCCTCAAGGAGCCAGATACCCAAACCAAGATTTCTCTTTAGCTTGAGTGACAATTCAGCCACATCTTGCTGAACACCGTGAAATGAGTCTCCCTCAACCTTGGTGTTGGACCCTACAGTGGTGCTTCCTCCCCATGCCCTTCCATCCTAGGTTTTCTGCAGAAAAGTAACTGCCCTGTTGCTCTTTGACCATGAAAGAGAGCTCCCAAAGAGCTGCCCGGCACTGGGGCATGTATACATATTTTTTTTTCCAATAATTGCCTTTCTCTTCCACATCCTGCCTGAACTGCCTGATGTAGTCATGGCAGTCATACAGTCCATCGCACCATATGTTAGGGCATTGTCAAGAAGAAGGTAGAGCCCTAAAATGTAAGGGCAAATACTTTAGGAAGAAAATGCATTTGACCCTCATTTTCTGGGGTCATCTGAGGGCAGGATCCTAATCTCCAGATGGTGGCGGGCTGCCTTAGCTTTGTTGTTCTGTGATTTTTGTTCTGTGACTTTGTACCTTCCTTTGCACCTTGCTCCTCCTTAGGTCTTTTGGGAAGGGTTGAGGGGAGCAGAGCCTTGCTGAGGTGGAGACTGTGCCAGTGGCACGAGGACACATAACAGAGATGTGGAGAGGTGTTTCAGAAGTGTGGGAGATACAGCAACAGTTTCCAGGAGGATCCTTCTTCCTTAGTTTCTTCTTCTTCCTTGGGGCTTTACTGCTCTGGAAAGGTGTTTGTTGGCTCTGCCCCATGCTTTTGTTCAGGAGCCGCACTGTGGGCTTTGCCTGGTATCCAGGGATGCTGTGCCAGTGCCCAAAGCCCAGCATCTACCCCACCACCCCAGCATCTACACACATCCCTCTTTTCCATCCACATCTACCTTCCTCTCCCCACTCCCAGTTTGCTCAGAGAGATGAGTCCATGTTGGCTGAGACCCTGGCCTCGCTCCTGTGCTGCTGCCCACAGGTTGCCCAGGATGGGCGTCCCTTTGGAAGCTCCCAGAGCCAGGCAGCTTTTCAGAGTCACTACCAGGAACCATGTGAAATCTCCCAGGTCTGTAATTTTTTGCAGCATCCTCTTTGCCTTTGAGCACAAGGCCAGGTGGCAAGGGCAGCCTTTCACAAGCTTGCAGTGTTTTAAAGGCTTGGGAAAGGGAAACTTTCAGCAAAAGGATTTCTCCCCCTGTGATATTGGATACAGTCCGTGACTTAAATTCCTGGCAATTTTGGAGTATTATGTGATATGGAGTTTTATTTTAGCAAAACCTTCCTTCTCTGTCTGGGAACTTGTGCAAAGGGAATAAGTCTAGTAAGTCTAACTTCTCTTTTTTTTTTTAACTCCTTTTTCCCCTTCTTTTTTTTTAATGACTGCACTGAGCTAGCCAGGAGGGTTTTTAATGCATTGCTCACTTTGGTGAAGCTGGATAGATAGCAGGTTGGGTTATGGGTGAGGGGGTTTAACATACAGGATTTGGCATCTTCCAACCTCTCCTTTGGAGAGGGCTCCTCTGGAGTGAGTTGTGCAGAGATGACTTACAGACAAGGGAGTCATAGAGCTGCAGTTGTTGAACAGGATGCTGAGGCACTAAAAGATAAGATATATCTGCACAAGGGGAAAAAATGACCTGGGCAGGTTGTCTATTTCTAGGCAAATAAGCCTGAAGTTGAGGGATTGCGGGCTTTGCCTTGGGTTAGGGATCTGCTTTGATGGACTTCAACAGATTTCAGCAGAGCTGGAGGTTGAGGTGCTGATAGATGGGAGTATCCTGTGGTGACAAAGGGATGGAGCAGTACCAGGGAAAGTGGGTCTAATTTGGCAAATCTTTTCAAATCAGGAAGTGGGAGTGAAATTCAAAACCATTAAAACAGTGGGTTTTCCTGTGGTTTGCAAAGAAAGTGGTCGCTTTGGAAAAGCCTTGACATCCTAGGGTTTCAAACATGAAACTTTAATTTCAGTTTCAAAACAGCTGTCTCTACTTAGCAGTTAATTTGCACAGAAATAAAAATAAAAAAGAGTTTAATAATCCATCAACATGAAGTCCTTCATTTTTAGATTGCCTCAAGATGACTCATTTTTCTTCCTTCTTTGTTATTGAAATATTGGAAAGTTTTCTGTTTGACACATTTCATTTCATTTTCATTCTGTTCCAACAAATTCGTCTAGTCCTGAGACCTCCCTCCCCAAGCCCAACATCTCTTGGGTTGCTCAGAGAAGATGTTTGCCTTGAATTGCTGCGTATTTCGTAGCTCGAAACAAAGCAAGCAAGCTCAAGGAAGGTCACTTTTGGTTGGTTTTGCAATGTAGCTGCATCCTTTCCATTAAAAAAAGACCTCTCAATTTTGTGCCTGGAGCTCTCCCATATTTGTACCATTACCTAAGAATTAATGTACAGACATCTACTGTGTAGAGGCCATGTGCATGTGTCCGTGTATGTGATTTGTGCCTTGTGATGATAACAAAGGCTTAGAAACTATTTTCTGATGGGAGAAAAGAGGTTTTTTTCCCTTGGCTTCCTCTACATAAGAAACTCTTTTTCTCCCTAGGAAGTTCTAAGATAATAAAGAAATAATGAGTGTGTAGAATTTAATTTGAGAAGAGATGGGATTATTAATAGTGGGTAGGATGGTCCAGTGCAGCCCAGGAGGAAGAAGATCCCGGAGCAGGCATGAACTAGCCTTGGGCAGGATGGTTTGCACGGCTTCAAAAAAAAAAAAAAAAAAAAGGGGGTAGAAATTGTCTATTCTAGCAATAGGTTTTTGCAAAGAGCCCAGGTGAAGGTTGCAGAGTTCATGCCCTGGCGCTGTGTCTTGTCATGCCTGTTAGGCATCTGTGGATGGCTTGGAGTGGCAGTGAAACTCCAGGGAAATGGCAAATATTCCTCTCGGTGTTGAGGAATTCAACAGCTTCTCACTGCATGCAGCAATGCCTGTTTTGCATCTCGATTTAGCAAGCCTAAGGAGGAGATGGTCTTGTTTGGGTGTCTTGGGCAGCCAGTGGCATTTCAGGTGGCACCGATGTCTGGGCCAGCAGGGCTCATTGCCCTGCACAGCTTGCAAAGAAACACAGGGGCTCATAGGGGTCCAGCCGGGGAGATGATTTGGCCATAAATATAATAGTGGAGGGAGGAGGTGAGACAGGAGCTGCTCTGGGAGCATCCAGGACTTGGAGTAGCATTTGTGAGTTTGGGAAAGGTTGAAACCTCAACCATTCAACAGTTTGTGGAGGAAAATTGGCAGCTGCTTGCTGGGGAATGAATCACAAGTGCGCACATGTTTTGCCTGAGGTGAAACTTGGAGTGTTTTTTGGCTGTGAAATGTCAGCTTGTTAGTCTGGGAAACCCTCTCTTTAAATTTTCTTCTTTATTCTTGCAAGCAGAGAAGCGGCTGTGTCGAGGGGAGCAGCATGCACAAGGGGCTCGGTCAGGATTGCTGCTGGACGCATGTGGAGGTGACCTTTCTGGACACCGAGATTGGTTGTCCCCTCTCCTTTGGCAGGAGAACCTTGCCGGAAGGTGCAGCAACTCCCAAGTAATTAACTAAAATGGCCTTATTTTAGCTAAAGTAAATGGTGTGTTAGCCTGCAGGTGGTTTCTTCAGCCCCTTCCAGGAGAGAGGGCTGATGCTGTCCAGGAGCATCCGCGCTGCTCTGTCTGTGGGGAGCTCTGTGCCTTGCTGAGTGCCCCTCTTTCCTGGGAATGCTCAGGTGCTCTCATAAAATACCTGCCTGGTTATTTATTTGGGTAACTGGACACTGCAGTAGGCTGTTACAGAATGGGCTTATAATGCTTATGTTTCAACTTTCCCATAAAATGAGCTCCACAATGATTTTAATTTTCACTGCTTTTTCTTCCTCTCCTGGGTATCAAGGAATGTTTCTGCTTTCAGGGAAGTCCAGCTGCCCCTTCCTCCCCCGCTCCCTGGGATGCTTCTGTCTTAGGGCAATTTATTGGCTGTCATTTGGTGAAAAGTTTTTCTCCTTTTGCTCCTCCTAACCAGGGCAGCAATATTGCTACTGCCTTTTGCTAATGGAGTGATAACATGACATGGATAACTGGAGTTTTTTGGTTAATTCAAAGACATGAATAATGGGAGTTAGCACCTCCTTATTGTGCCTGTGGGCACACTTGGAGGGAGGGATGTGAGGAGCAGGATGGGCTACACAAGGTCTACAGGTTCTGGCCCTTGGGGACCAAAGGCTGTAGGAGAGTGGCCTTACCCTGAGGACAGCCTGGGTGCTCCTGCCCTGACACTTCTGTGGGTTTAAAGGGACTTCAGCTGTCTAAAAAGGATCAACCCAAGGGCTGAATTGTGGGGCCACTGGCGTGAAAAACTGCAGTATTTGCCCTTTAGCCAGACTGTAACAGATCCCATCTGGTCACCCAGAGTCTTGAGGAGGAGGAGGAGCTGCTAACGTGGGCAAGAAGTCAGGAAAACACTTCTTGGGCAAGCTAATTCCTTGCTTTCCCTGCTGGAATGAGCCTGGGAGGATTAGTGGTTGGGATGCTGGTGCTCTGTCCTTCCTCTTTGCCCTGGATCCCTGGGCTTGTCCCATGCCGGCGGACAGAGGATCTTCACATGGGATTTCACCTGCAAGGACACACACATGCAATGGGGCCAGCACAACCCCTGCTCCTGTGTCAAGGTGGGAATCGTCATCACTGTGATCTGCACAAGGAGATGTTTAGCTAAGACTTATTTTCTGCCAGCAATTTGTTATCGCTTCCTCCATCACGGGGTACAGAGCAGCGCCCTGTGGCTCAGGTGTCTGACCTGCTCAGCAGCTCCCCAGCTCAAACACAAGGTCCCCGCGTCTGAAAAGCCCAAGGACTTTTTGCTGCTCTACATCTGCTGCTTTACTGCATGTTCTGGATGCCTTGGTTGTAACTTGGAAAACAGCAGTTGCAGAGATGAGGAGCTTTTCCACGTGGGGACACCTGCTACGCTGTTTCTGCTCCAATCGGGCTTTCCTGCCATGTCTCCCATGTCAGGTTTAAGCTTCATCTTTCTGCCGCAGATGACCTTACACATGCAGTTTTACAGCGTTAGACTAAACCCAATGAACTGATTAATCCTCAGCATAAGGAGCTGGGGCAGGGTGGTTTGGAGGCTTTGAGGTGAGCTGAGCTCTTCTGCATTTGCTAGGACGAGTCCAATTCCCCAGACAGACTCCCTGGGCTTATTTATTTTTATTTCCCAGGGTTGTAATCTGTCCCAGATGTGTACGCCTGCAGCAGAAGATGATGCTAACCGGACCGTTTCCCTTGTTACTCGAGAAATAACAGCATGGGCTGAGTCCATGCCAGGCATTAAAATAGCTCATCCAAGACAAGGGGAGGCTGAGCTGTAGAAAGGCTTGTGAAGATCAATGTCCAAAAGAGAAAAGGAGGCGTGAAATATTTCAAAAGCAGAGATTTCCCATCAAATTGCTGTTTCATTTCCAAAACTTTGGAAGTGCATTTCCTCTTGCAAGAAATCTGCCT
>NW_010576815.1:329700-350360 GCF_000705375.1 Tinamus guttatus | reverse complement strand
TGATGTGAGTTTGGCTGCCTCATGTCCAGTTTCCCCATGCAAAGAGTAAAGTCGGGTTGCAAGGTACATCATAGCCACAAAATTCTACTTCTTGCTCTGCTTGGGAAGTGCAAGCCTGTCACCCCCACCAAACATTGCTGAGATCTGGAGCAAGGGATCCTGTTCTGCAATAGGAGTTGAAGACCTCAGAAAGGTCTTGTGGAGTCTCCTTTGGAGACACTCCAAACCCACCTGGATGTGATCCTGTGCACTGAGCTCCAGGTGTCCCTGCTTGAGCAGGCGGGTTGGACTAGATGATCTCTAAAGGTCCCTTCCAACCTCAACCATTCTGTGATTCTGTGAACGCATTGTGAAAACGCAAGGGAGAGCGTGAATGTTGTGTGGCCTGCATGCTCGCCCCATCCAGAGGAGGGGAGCTTGTGCTGCAGCCACCCAGCTCGGTGCCACCAGTTGGGGGTTCACAGACATCCCATCAAGGTTTTCGATGGGGGCTCTGCACGTTTTGGCATATGCATCTTCTAGCGCTACAAAGCAAAGCAACAGAGAGTGGCGCTTGGAAAGCTCCTGCTGGAAATGAGCCCCTGGAGTGTGGTAGTTTACTGAATTTATTATTACTTACTTTGAGGATGGAGTAAGGGGACACTTATTTACAAGCAACAGTGAGGGCCAGTGTTACTGGAACTTGTCCCCACTCAGTATCACGCATGATTTATTAGTATGTTTTTTGGTTGATTTTAAATGAATCTCAGGGAATCTTCTGCAGAGACATATGTAGACCAGTTCAGATCTGATTTAGATCTCCAATTTGTAGATCAATCCAACCTTACGCTGATTCACTCTTATTGCTGTAAGGCAGCCTTGAACTGCTTGCAGAGTGTCTGTGCAGGGATTTGAACAGGTTTAAATGAAATCTATTTAAAAACACCTCTCTAGTTTAAACTTTTAGACCCTGAATGTAGATAAAATATCAATTCTGCAGTGTTTAACCTGAGTAAAACAGTGTCTTGCGGTCAGCCCAATAGGATCTCCTCTCGGTGCTCCAGGAGAGGACAGGACCTGCAAGCACAGAGCCAATATTACAGAGGTATTGCCTATTTGGGGTCATCCTGTACTTCTAGTAGCCTTCTCCCTCTTAAGGCTTTGTCCCCAAAAGCCGTCATGTCCCTGTTGAGAGCTTGCCTGCCTGGCGCTGTCTCCACAGGATGTCTCCCTCAGGCTAACCTGGTCCAGGCCAACCCACTCAATGCCAGTGCAGAGGAGCAGGAGCCCTGGCCCTTCTGTGTAATGACCCTGAAACAAACCGAGCTTATTCTTTCTGGCCAAACAACGTGTCTGGATAGGTTTTTCTTCTAGAAAGGTTGAGCTTCTCTGAAATTTTCTGTCCTCCTGGTAGGTGGTTAGTTGCATTCCCACATCCGATAATCAGTAGGATGTTCTCCAGGAGAGTGGGGAACTTGTTCTTCCTGCCTTGGCTCTGTCCCTTTCAACTTACAGCCACTGTGTCAAAACCAAATTCTCTCTGCTCTCCAGAGCACGGAGGTGAAGGTTTAAATCCTATTGCATAACCCCCTGAATGTGCGAACGTCACCGTGAGCTGTGTGCGTTTCGGCTTAACCCTTGTCCCATGTGGTTTGTGTTGCCTTTTAAAAGAAATAATGAAATGACAGAGGGAGCAGAAGCTGCGGGACGTGCAGGAGGTGACACGGCTGAGTGCTGTGGACATTATTTGTGGTACAAGCACCGCTAGAGGAGCACGTGAAGTGGAAAGAGCTGCTGAAGGGTCGATGCCCAGTATTATTGTGTGTTCTTGGCCCTATCCACCCACAGCATGCGAAGTCATCAGGTAAATCCAAACAAATGCAAAGCTACAACGTTGTTTTTGCCATGCTCTTTCCTCTGGTGTTAAATATTTAGGAAAGGCATATTTGCACCTTTTTCTGAAGCTAAGGAAGCTATCACCTTTATCTTGTTGATGCTGCTCCAGGTCACCCTCTTGGAAGTGTTGTCCCCAACAATCACAATGGGCAACATTCCAAACATGCCTCCTCCAGAAGAGAAAAAGGCAGAACCTGCAAACCCAAGAATGTCTTTCACGAGGCAAAGGGTGGAGAGCCATGACAGGAGTGGGAAAACATCAATGTTTTGGGAGGACTGTCTCATTCTGAAATGCTTAGTTATGGCCTGTGCATGTGCTAATGTGGTGTGAGATGCCAGGAACCCCTTGCCCTGCTATAAAGGCCTCTTTTTTTCCATCACTTAATGCAGAGCGCTCTATTACACTTAAGCTGTGATGTACAAGCATCTCTAATTCAGAGTTTGAAAACACCACTGAAGTAAGTGGCTTCTGATCCTAACCAGACTCCTAGCAGGATATTTTCATAAGGGCAATCACAGAAATTAGAGGGAGGGGAGACCTATTAGGTCATGTGTGCTGGCCCCAGGCAGCCAGCACTGGGCTCTTTTCACAGGGGTGGTGTCCAGGGTGTGTCCAGCCCAGTTATTTCAGGTCCCAACACGTGGTGACAGGGAGTGGTTCAGAACAGATCGTGTTGTGAGTTCTGCAAGTGCTTCAGTTAAGTTCTCATATTTAATATAATCCCCTTTTCTCTAGTTTTCCTCCTTGGGCAAGAACTTAAACTTCTGTACAGGTTTCATGCACACAGATAAACCAAGCTGAGGTCTGGTGGGTGTCATTGCACACCAGCAAGCAGCAATGGGAGGCAAATGTTTGGCCAGATGCATGACCATGACAGCTTGCGCCTGGCCACCTTGGTGTGAGGTGGGAGAACTTATTTCTCTTAACCATCCTCACTTGTGTCTCCCAGCCTGGGGCCCTATTTAAGGCCGGGCCTGGCCTCTCAGCTCTTTCCTGAGCTGTGTTGCTGCTGCACTTGCTTCCAGCCATGTCTCCTGGCTGGACCTTGGACCTGTGTTGCAGATTGCTTCTTTCTGGAGGGATCCTCTGTGTGTATGTCTGTAGCTTTTCTCCAGTTATGTTTCTGGTCTTGTTTCTTGGGTGGAATCAGGAGCTGTGTTGTAGCCTTTTCTTCAGTCTTATCTCTGTCCTTGCTTGCTCTGCCTCCTGGCTGCGCTCTGGGGATAGATCCTGGATGTGGTTTGTGGCTCCCCTTCCCTGGGGCTGCTGCTATAGTCTGGTTGCCAGTGATGGCACTGCTGTGCTGGCGTCACCTTGGCCGAGGAAGCAGCTGGGCCTGGCTGCTCCCTGGCTCCTTCCCTGGGGTTTAGCTGGCTGGCAGGTACCTGTGCTCCAAGCCAGGTCCTCACCGCACCAGCCTGGCCACCTTCCCCTGGAAGGGTGGATTTGCCACTAGAGTTATATCCTTTTTGTGCTAGGCTGCTCAGTCCACATGGAATATCTGCTATGGTTCCTGACCTGTTTTTAAGCTTGTGTCAGCTGGAAGAGTTTCTCTCGTTGTTCCTTGAGAGTTTTAACTCTGCATGGTGGCCAAAGGCCAACAAAGACAAGTCATGGGGTGACCATTGTTAAACTTCAGCTTGGGATAACATGTTCTTGGCTCGGTCTCCCCTGGCCAGTTCTTTTCCTTGCTGAAGCTGGCCCGTGTGCAAGTCTGCCTGGCACTGGGCTGCCCGTCTTGCTTTAGGAGCCCTCAGGCAAACTGCATTTGGCAGCAGCTAACGAACTCTAAAATTTTCCTTTGCAGCATAGGAAAGGCCCAAATGGGCTTTTGGTTCAAGGGTGAAGAGCAAAGGTGTTGATTTGTTATGCTCAATGTGTTCTAAAAGTGCATCGGGAGCAGTTTTGTCCAGTTTTTCAGTGGGCGCTCTGGCATCTGTGTGGTGTCTGGGAGGACAGGATAGGGGAAGAAGCTTCCTTCCCTTGTGCTAGCCCTGTGCAGTGTAACACAGTCCCTGACCCTATGCTGGGGACAGGGAGCTCCTCTGCTGTGCTGGGGCAGCTCGTGGCCTGGGCAGCTCAGCAGGTTGCCCTTGCTGGCCAGCGTCTGTGGTGTGTGGGCTGCCTGCCCTCCAGGCCCGTAACAGAGCCCATGAAATTCAGTCCTAGCGGTTTTGCTTTTCATACCAAATGCTTCTCACGTTGCAGGTGAGATATTCCAGATGTAAATGTCCACTCTGCATTGAAACCTGCTGCTCCAGACCTGATGTTGTAATGGTTCTCCAGCCACCTCTTGTTACTAGGCTGTGAGGGAAGGCTTTAACACTACTTTATTTAGGAAAACGACAAGTGTACATTTAACTTAAACTGCATTTTTTGGCAGCAGGGATGTGTCTTTAACCTTTGGCGCATGCTTAAGCCATCCGTTCAAGCTGTACCATGTTCAGGAAGGAACTTCCCTTTAACCATGTCCCTTTGGTAGCAAATCCTCAGCTGCAGCTTGTGTAGGAAGGTGATGTAGGACCCATCTATTTCATGGTTGTCTTCCTGCACTTGCAAGCAAAGCTGAGTAGTGATGTGCACCACAGCCCTTGGACACAGCACTTGGCACCTTTGCTTGTGTCAACAGCTGGGGAGTGACCCCCCAAGGCTGGGGACTGGGAAGGGGTGAACATCCACAATCCCTTTCCTCCATTAACTGTGTTTGATCCCAGCTTAATTCCCTGTTCTGTGTACACAGCCCGCTTTCAGCGCTGATAAGCCCTGGCACAGCACCGAGCTTGCAGAATTTGCCTGTCCGAGTCACTGAGGACTCGACCCCTAGTCCTCTCTGGCTTGTTACCATCTTTCTAAGATGTTCCTGGTTCAGAAAGCTGCTGTGCACTCGTGTTGCTGAACTGGGAGTTGCCTGGGAATGTATCAAGGTTGTAACCACTCAGGGAGCTGAGAAAATATCAGATTAAAGCCCAAGCCACCACAAATGGCAGACTCCCCTACAAATCCCTGTGTGCAGCTGTTTTCCCTTGCAAAAATCTTTCAGGCAGACTGCAACAGGGCTGCTATGTTAGTGTGTGAGGTGGGTCAAAGCAGCTTTCTGCTCAATTGACTTGTTGTTTAGCAAAGCAGTGGATCTGTGCCATATGCGTATATCCTGGGAGGCTGTAGCTTGCCTGAGGCTCTCTGCCCTGGGATAAATCTCACACCTTATCTACAGGGGGAATTAAGAGTGACTTGCAGAGGCTGGATGTCTCCCAAGTGATGGCAGATGCTAATGCAGATGGCACTGGCCTGATTCCTTTTGACAAGTCATCAAGTGGGACTGTCCAGCCCTCCTGCTAGCGGTGTCTGGGTCTGCAGTGATCCAGGAGGCAGTTGCCACCAGGCTGGACATGCCGGGTGCTGTCTCGGGTGCTCCCTCTTCCCCCCGCTTGCAAGTAGTGGAGTTGTTGCTGTGGTGACTGCAACAGAAAGGGATGGCAGGAATTGAGGCACACGGTTCTAGACATGGCTCAGGTTGTGTGTCTGGGCAGAGCCAGACATCTGCATTTGTTTGCTTTAAACTAATGGAAGTGAACAAGAAACCTCCTGGTTTTAAACAAAAGCTTTCACTCAGGTATTTATTTAGTTAAATGATTCTTCAAAGAAGGAACTTGGAAGGGGAATGTCTCAGCTCACTAAGGGAGTTAAAAGCTACTCAAGAGTTTGAAGTTATGGCGCTGTCCCCTGGCCAAGACTACGGATTTTGGCCAATTAGAACCATCCTGCATCTTCACAGCATAGTGCTGAAAATGGGCCTTACCTCTTTCCCTGCAGGTGGATTTCATGATGTGTGCCTCCTTGTGAGGCATAACAGCAATAAACCCTTCTACAGGCAGAGAAGAGTGCCTGGAATTTGGATAGGTCGCCCATGTTAGTGAGGGACACATGAATTTCCTTCCTCTCCTTGGTGCATTTTTTCACTGAAAGTGAACAAATTTCAGCGAAAAAATTGACAAAGCTCGAGTTGGATTTTCTGTACCCAGCTGAGCTAGGACTTGTGTGATACCTGTGTCCCAGGCTCTACTTTATGTTCGTGAGCATCCCAACTATAAGGTCATAAAGGTACCACCACTCCTTGGGTGGGAATGGCACTTTGTTTAGGAGACCAGCCTCCAAATGATGATCTGAGTTCAGAAAAATGGCTTGGCTATGCCTGAGGCTATCTAAATATTTGTTTTGGCCCGAGCTGTTTGCTATATTTATGAATTGTTTTAGCTCTTCCAGCTTGCATTCTTTTTTTGTTGGCTTCTTTCTGTTGGACTTTAGCTGTTAGTCAGAAGAATGAAGAGAAGAAATCTCTGTAAGGAAGGAAGCTTGGATATTAAGTGTCTGTCTTCTTCCCCAATGCAGATGAAGTGAACTTGCTGCACAAAATGGCTTTGCATGCACAGGACCTCAGCAATGTTTCCTTTGGCTACAGTGAAGCCAACTGCAGTGTCTTGGAGGTTGGGCAGTACTCTACCCTCAACATGCCTACGAGGGAGGCCTTTGGGGACAGGTGAGATGACTTCGAGGTGGGAGGGAAGGGTTTGAAGTCATATGCAACATGCTTGTTAGTTTGAGGCTTTATTTTATGGTCCCATTCCAAAATAGCATAAATATAATGTATCCACTCTTCTCTCTTCATAGCTCACTACTTCTACGATTTCTTCCATCTCTGTTGGTCATGTGCAGGGGACACACATCGTTTCTAGCCCAGCACAGAGTGGGAGAGAGCAATAAGGTGTACAAGTTCACCCACCAGCATTGCTTAATGTCAAGACACTAATCCACAGAAGAACAGGCTAGGTCAAACCTCTGCTGTGCTTGATATCAAAGAGATTTGAATTTGGGTCTCCTTATTCAAAGAAAGTGTCTTGTTTGTCAGGATAGCATCCTGACCCCTGTTCTGGGGTGTATCTAAGCCTCTTCTCTTGAAAATATTCTAGGCTATAAATCATCTCTCTGAAAACAGCTCCAAGGCAGTTTCAATTTAGCATATTAAAATCCAAACCCAAGTGGCTCTCTGATACAATTCCTCACCTACAAAGCAAAGATAACAGTGCCATGTCCTTCCCTGGGATAGAAGGGAATGAAGTATGTATATTTTTGGATCGCTATTGTATTTCACATTTAAAAAAATCGTGGGATAGGGGGGAAGCATAGAAGTTAAAGCAAGGCTAATTCTGTTGTTGCTATTCCTTTTTTTTTGAGTATCTGACCTTAAAATCTCAGTAATGGATTGTTCTGATATATATATATATATTCTGATATATATATCTGATATATATATCTGATATATATGTATATATTTTATATATATATATATTTTTTTTTCTTCTTGCTTCTCTGAATTCATTTGCACCTTGACTTGGTTTTCTGTGCATAAGATGAGTTTGGGGTGTCTCACCAGCTGCTGCAGGATGCTAAATGTTGCTTCTTTCTGCTAGGTTTGCAGACGAGCTGAGTGTGCTGATGAAGCTCAGGTACTCGCTGAAGGAGGACACCAGCCTGGTGACCATCCTTAGCCATCGGAGCCATGTGCTCTTCCAGATAAGGATTAACCCACATGCCTTGATCTTTGTCACCACAAGGAGGAGACACTATGAGTAAGTTCTAGCTCAGGTGCTGATTTTTCTTTTTCCTTTTCATGCTTCTCCTCTTCCTTTTCTCCTCTCAAGCCTGACAACAAGGTTTCCCAAAGCAGGCACTTGGAGCTTTGGTGAGGAGAGCTGCTCTGATCCAAGCTGAGCTGAATCAGTCATGTCTCCCCATCTGGGTGACAGTCTCAGAACTGGTGGCATGGCTGCACATGTGCTTGTTCCCAGAGAACATGCATGGAAGCTGCTGGAGCCCTGCAGACTGGGGTGGCATTTCTGGCTATCTGGTAGCACTGACGGGCACAGTGGTGAAAGCTCCAGGCCAGCATCGCTGCCTTGCCTCAAACCCTGTCGTCCCTTCCTGCAAACGCTCCTGGGTGTGCAGGAAGTCGCAACCACAAGCCATGGGGAAAGTGCTGGGGTTGTGTGGAGAGACGAGGTTCTGTATTTGCTGCTTTGGTAGCCTACAGGTTGCCCTGCAAAATCTGGGAATGAATCAGATGGGGAGAGCCACAGATAGCAGTTATTTCTGACATCTTGTCTGGTTGTAGAGGTGCCCAAATTCATTGGATAGAAATAGTATCCTCAAGCTGCAAGAGGAGTGATGGCACCTACTTGTGACAATATGGTAGATTTATTTTCTATTGTACTGTCCTTAGCATCTACCTTGAGGATCTCATTTTGCCTCTTTCCTTTCCCCCTGGGAAACACAGGTTCCCAGTTTCCCTTCTTGGTGATGGAGCCTGGCACCAAGTTGCTCTTGGCATCTCCTTGGAGAGACTGGAGTTACACGTGGACTGTCGGCTGGTGGAGAGAGTGAGCTGGTCCAATTATTTCGGGATGAGGGTCACCACCCAGGGGCTAATCATCATTGGAGGCCTAATTGAATCCTTTGAGATTCCTTTTGAGGTGAGAGCCTGGGCAGACCTGGCATGTCTGCTTTAGTTGGGTAGCGTGAGGTTGCAACTCTTCAGAAATCTGTTTTCCTCTCTTGCTAAAACACACCTTGCATTTTCATGACACGGTGGATAAAGACTTTGAAGTATGCAAAACATTTGCTTCTGATCTGGGGAGACACAAGCATCAGTGGCAGAGAACCCCTGAGAGATGCTTCTCTGACACTGCTTCCTGCCATGAGGGCAGGGGGCTTCTCAGAGGAGATGTAAGGAGAGATTTGGTTGATGTTTGCATTAGTTACCTACTGATTTCTCATGAGGGCATTCTGAGCATTTGGAAGCACAAAATAACAGCTCTGTGGATGTCTGAGGCAAGATCCATGGGGGATGCTGTGATGGAGCAGCCTCATTTCCACCAGGACGATGTGCTCAGTGGCCTGGAGACATCAGAGGAGAAAGTTGCCATCACTTGTTTATCATGCTGGGATGCTCAGGCTGTGCTGCCGTTTGGGCAGACACCAGCTCTGAGCTAGCTGAAGGCGCTGTAGCCCTGAGCCTAACCGAACATAGCCCCTCATGCACCTTCCTGTGACTGAGAGTTGTGCCATGCAGCGAAGTCATCTGTACAGTCAGCAGGCAAGGGATTTGATCAAGGAACTCATCTCTGCGGTGTCTCTGATCCCATAGTGTCTCCAGGGTGCCTTTGAGATCCTTATTATGTACCACCAGCGTGAAGCCCTTCTCCGTTTCTGCAGGGCAGCTCTAATCTCCCTCTTCTGTAGCAGGCTGCCCAGCCAGACCTGCGGAGGAAGATTTCAGATTTCCATTTGGATCCTGCAATGAAGAGATCAGCTGGTAGCTCTGACATGTTGCTCTTGGCACTGGGTGCTGCTGGCAAGCAGAGGAGCATCAGGTAGAAGGAGCAGGCTCAGACATTTCCGCTGTGCACTCATATCATGCAGAAAAGCTACTCACGCACTAGTGGTGCTGCATTGGTGACAGATTAGTTCACCTGCCCTGAGCTTATCTAAGGAAAAGAGAAGGCAACCTAGCAAGGCACACGGGAAAACTGGTTTCTGTGTCTTTTCCTCCCCAGGGTGCTCTGCAGCAGCTGACCTTCGTGATGGGAGACTCCACAGCCGCTGGCGAGCACTGCCGCAGCTACAACACAATGTGCACCGGCTCCCTCCGCCCCGAGACCTTCCTCAACCCTTCACATTCCCCATGGGAGCATGCACCAGCTTGGCCAGAGGTGTGACCCAGGGTGACTGACACACAAGGGGGGTGTTGGACCAAGCTCTCATCTGGTGCAGCCAGCCTGAATCAAATGGAAGGAACCAGCCAGTGGGTTGATGCATTCTGGAAAGATCTGGCTTATGTTGAGATGCAGTGAGGTTCTAATGGGGATGGTGGCCAGCACACAGGGTGGTTCCCTCTTGTCATTCAAGCCCTCCCTTAAAGTCATAGAGAGATTTGATGCACACAGCAAATGAGTTAGAGGAAAAGTTTCTGAGTCAAAGCCTGGGTGTGTTAAATGACTGCCCATGTGCATGTGTTTAAAACAGGGAAGTTCTGACTAGCTATTGAGTAATGCTGCAGCTGGAGATTCCCTTTTTGTGAGGGGAATGAAAGCTGTACTCAGGCAGTGTGTTTCCCTTTGAAATGTGTGCTTCCCCCCAGCAAGATCTTAGTATTGCATTGCTTGGTGCATGCTCCTTTCAGATGTTGTCTCCTTGAAGTTGTCAGCATAGCTGAAAAATGGTAGTTTTGTGGATTTTTCATTTACAGTATTCAGTCATTCTTAAAGAATTGCTCCCATGGAAAGAAGCCCTGATCAACTGCAGTAAACCCCTGAGAGCCTGAACCACCCTGCCTTTCCTCAGGAGCCAGGAGTTGGACCCGAGAGACCTGTTGTCTCTCTAGGCCAACCACGGAAGTCAGCCATGATGGGTTTTCAGTGACAAGTGCAGTAGCCTTTAACGGGAAGATGGGAATGCTCAAATTGGTTGTCTCATTGCCAGCTGGAAAGACTGTTTAGCTGCTCGGAGAAGGCTTGCTTCTGGGAGAAAGGAAGTTTCTAGCATCATCTTTGCCACTAGCCTCTTGTGTGTAAAGCCCTTGGAGTGGTCCAGTGAGGAGCTGGATAGGCTGGTGGCAAGGGGCAGTGCCAGGAAGGGACCTGGGTGTCGGATGGATCGTCTGCCCCCTCTCCATCTCCCTTGCTGGCTTCTTGCCCTGGGTTTCTTGGTGCAAAATAAGTCAAAGCAGCCAAGATGCAGCAGCAATGCTCTGCTCATGTTACTTTCCCACTGCATCTCTTCCCTTGCCTCTGATCCTGGAATGGACTTGCAGTTACTTAATATCCTGTGCTGTGCTGCATCAGTTTCCATATTTATTATTTTAAGAGGAAGGTTTTCGGAAAAGCCCTGATCATAACGGATTAACCAGGAGTTGGCTTTGACAGAGACTAAGTGCCGAGAAGGCCAAATACGTCATAGGGAGCAGAGATGAAGAGGCCTTGTGGGTTATTTGCCTGGTTTAAGTCTGATCAGTGTGTTTATGTTCACAGTAAATGCTACAGTCAACCCCAAAATGATACCTGGCATTTCTCATGCTGACAGCCCTTAGTTGCTGGTGATAGCTCCATAAGGAAAGTCGAACTCACTTCTTAAGGCTAAAACAGAGCAAATCTCTATGATTAAACAAGCTACAGGAGGTGTGCTCTGAGCCTGCAAGGCAATGGATTCCCCTTAATGCGCTCTTACTATCTGTTATCTTGGGCTCTGTGGGCCTAGAATGCTCACTGGAGAGGCTGCAGTGGTTTAGCCAACCCAGAAATGGTTTTATTTTAAGCTTCAATATGTTGATTGCAAGTGGGAATTCCATGGGATAACTCTGCCTGACATCACACCAGCTCCCGTCCATTGCTGGCCCTCCATAGATCTGAGGAGCTTCAAAAAAAACACAAAACCCACCCAAGAACTTAAAGAGGTCTAAACAAAAGATATTCTCTAATGTAGTTATGAATGGCTGGTTCCCAGTGTGCATTCCCCGGATTCTTCCAGGGCAGTTGGAGGCAGTGGGTTAAATGCCAGAGCCAACAAAACACACGCGCTTGCGTGAGTTCTGTTCCCTGGCAGTGATATTCTTCCTCTTTCTCTCTATCTGTGTAGGTGCCAAAAGAAACCAATGAAATCCGGGACCCGTCGGCTCAGGTATGGCTCTCCTGCATGGCCTGTGGGGAGGTGTGTACAGGGGATGCCTTCGCCACATTTCCTTCTGGTGTGCCTGGCCAATGTAATATCCCCTGGGGAAACCAGTCAGCATAATAGTAATCATAGAAGGAAAAAAAAAAAAACCCACAAAATCCAGGCAAGGCTGCAAGTTGGTTTTCTTTGATCCCTCTTTTAATTGGCTGGAATGTAACCTGTTCTCTCAGAAGTGGTGGAATTTAAGGTGAGCTCCCTGGACACTTGCTTTGAGCCCAAGAGGGTGGCTCAATGAAGGCATTGGTGAGAAAATAGTGTTTTATGTCTAGAATTATAACTGCTGCTTCGACCTCCATTTGGGGTGTTAGCATCTGTGCAGGGAAGACTTGCTGCTTGCTGCCCTTGACCTGCAAGAGCTGAGGTTGTGCAGTGGTGAAAAGAGATTCTGGGGGTCAATGACTGTGGTGGTCCCTGGGAGAAGCTGAAGTTGCTGCTGCTTCCTGCATCAGGGCCTATCAGAAGATGCCATGAGCCAAACAGGCTGCAAGGCCTTTATGTTTCTAGTTCATGTGTGATTTCTAGCCAAGGTTCAGGGTTTGAATTCATGCAAACAGATATTCCAATGTGGAAACTTGCCAGCAAATGTAAAACTTGTCAGCAAATGTAAATAGAGCCTTTCTTGCATGACTGAGCAATAAGGAGACCTTCTGTCTTCTGCTCATCTTCTTAGGCTTTGGTGTTAACCGCTTATGCATGGTCTTTGTTATCACGCCTCGTTTAAACAGTCTAGCTGTGCCACACTGGCTTCTTAACACAAACTAAGCTGCCTATTTGACCAAATGGCCTTTCTTGTTGTTGTTGTTTTGGGTTTTTTTTGTTGTTGTTGTTGTTGTTGTTGTTTTTGTTCTACGGCTGCGTTTGTGCTCTGCATGTGAGGGATTTACTCAGGACACAAGTGTCATAGCAGCAGGCAGGGCATGGAGATGAGCATGTACTTGCCCTCTGCTGCTGTTCTGCTGATAGTGGTACTTAGAAATAGGGTATCTGCTGATGATAATGAACTTGGACTAGTGAGGAAATGGCAAAGTTGGGTTTTTTTCCCCACATATCTGAAAATCTTGTCCCTAACTCACAAAAATTAATTCTTGAGTCTGGATCACTGTAAACTGATGAGGTACTGCCACAGAAAGCAAGTAGGTAAAATTCATGGGCCCACAGAGGAAAGGCTAGTGATATTCTGATTTTGGGACGATTTTTTTTACAGCACTTAATCAGGATCAGAGATGCCTCAGGATTTTTTGCTGTTAAAGGCTCATTTGGATTTATTAAAAAAAAAGCTACTAACATGTTACAGCTTAAAAATAACGGACAGCAGATCAGCTCTGCTGCAGGAACTGTCCAAAACTGTTATAGCTTGTAGTTGAGCTTTCTGTTTTTGTTCATTCGTTTAGAAGCAGATGGGCTTGTTAGTGCATCCTCCAATTGCTAGTAGTGGTTAAATAATTGTAAAGAGGTGATGTGATGATTGAGAAAGATATAAGAAAGTGAAGGCAATAGATTAGCTTTTTGCTGGCAACCTAATTTAGGCTTAAATTACATTGTCTTGTATCTTTTTTATGGGGGTAGATTATAACTGATCAGTCTTGAAAAGATGGATAGTTCTGACCCATTTCTTTTCATTTTCTGTCTCCTGCATCCCACAGTAGCTGGATATGTGTGGGATGGTGGGGTAGATTACTAGACTAAATGGCTTTTTCCAAAGCAATGAAATTTGGGGTCCTAAAGTTGAAAGTTAAACACAGGCCAAATCTCACAGATTTCAGTTGAAACTGTACCTGTTGATGTACTTGGAGAGTTCAGGCTGGTTCCTAGATTTTTTTTCCTGATTTTAAAATGTCATTTTGCTACTGAATTTATGATGTTGGAGTCAGGATCAGTCTTGAAACTGCTGATGTTTTCTTAAGCATGAGTTGCTCAATAATAGTCAGTAGGCATGGTCATTGTAAATATCAACAAGGCAAATCTCACAGCGTCTGACATCTCTGCAAGGTTTTTGAATTTCCAGTCTGCTTCTATAGTGTGAGAAATTTATTTTGCAATATTGCATCTTTCTGGTTTATGGGGGGACTGTTGCAAGGGGACAGGCTGGGAGGATGCCTAGATCGAGGCATCATTGGCTGCTCTCCCCCCTGAACCCTCCTGCAGCCTGAAAGGGAAAATGTAGAGCGATGCTGGTAACACTTTCCTGATTGATAGCATGTGCAAGCCAGCAGGCAGGCAGCTTTTTGCCAAAAATAAGTAATTTTTCAGAAACAATTGCAGGAAGCAGAAGGCTAAGTAAACCAGAACAGTGCACTGGTTTGCAAATGCTTGTCTCCACTCCTCACTTTGCAGATGTTTGTGCTAGTGGCAGAGATGCCTGTGTGTGGCACAGTGCATGAACATGTCCCTCCTGCTGGGCCAGGCAAATATTTAAGCGTCAGTGAATGAGCTAGTGCTTTGTTATGACCTGGATGGCAAAATAAAGAACCTTCTGTGAGAACCTTCTGTGAGATTTTTTTCTATTGTGTCTCAGTTTAACTAAAAATTCTTATTCTGAGGTTTTAAATATCTGATATTCAACATAGAAGACTTTAACACTATTTTCTTTTCTGTTTTTGAACGCACCAAGAAACGTTCCTGCAGAATAAAGCAATAAAAAATGTGGTGCTCTTGATTAGATGCAATTCATATATTGAGAAGGGGGGAAGCTTGTTTTATGACAAAAAAACTACAATGGAACTTCCTACTGTATTTGAAAAGATAACTTCAAAGCAATTAGTGGAGGTGTAGTTGCTAATTTCTTGTTAGCACCTTTTTGATTGCTTAATGCCAAGGTGCTATCAGAGCATCTGCTCTCATCCCTTGCCTTCAAATCAAAGCAATCTGAAGCCTTCTTAAATCAGGAGACATATGTACTCTTGGATCTTGTTTTTTTTGAGTAATTATCACGAACTGCTAGTGCTCAGCCCATCCTGCCTAATGAAGATGAACCCTTGAGGAGTAAATCTGATCTAGTGCCCCACTGGTCCCTGCTGGTTGTTGGCTCTCTGGATACCCTGCTCTAATATCCAGATGCTGCCAGTTGTTTGTAGCCGTGGACAAGCGGGGAACCCTGGTGGTCTGAGCACAGAAGCACCTCCAGGACCTGGCAGTTTTCTTGAGCTGGTACAAGTGGCACCAAGTAATTTCCCAAATCTAGCACCTCATTGTCATATACACAAACCAAAAGCAAAAAAAAGCAAAAACTGAGCAAAATCCGTTGTCCTTCCTTGCAAAAAGTGGTGATGGAGGCATTCATGGGCTGAGCCATTCCATTCTTGGTTTAGCAAGTGGCTTCTGCACAAGTTCCTGCTCTCCTGGGCCCCGAGCAGCTGGGGATGGACAGGGCACGGTGTTGTCTAGGCAGGGAGGCCAAATCTCCTTGCACCCTCCGAGGAGGGAAGGGCCAGGGAGAAGAGGTTGGAGCTGGTGCTACCACCAGGAAGCATTTCTTCCCCTAAAACTCCTGCTATAAACACTATAGATCAAAGTTATATTTTCTTTGACCTTATCTTTTGCTAATCCGTCCTGTAAGATTTCTTGGAAGCTATTCTTCTTAAATGAGTGCAGACTCCTTTGGAAATGGTCCATCCTTGATTTCAGCTTTCCCAATATGAAGCATATCCCAGACAGCTCTTTCAGGGAGTAGTTAGAATGTGTTGTTGAAAAGAAATATTGTTTAAAGTTGTTTTGCCCTGACTATGAGCTTCTAAACATGTTGTACCTTTGATAGATTGAAAAAGCAGTCTATTAACAGAAATGTTTCCTGAAAAGGTGCTAAGCCTCTCCAAGTCTTTGTTCAGCCTTTCAGGATTGACAACAAGGGAAGCGCATTAAGCTAGTTGTCTAGGTTCCCATTGCCAATGGAGGCAGAGATATCTGCTCATGGTTGGATTCCACCCTGTCCCCCATTGACCAAGTTTGCTTCCATACGAGTTTAGCTTCTGGATTGTAGTATCAAGCCATCTTAACTCACACGCCCTACTGAAGTCAAAGATCACTGCATCAGTGCTGTTATCTGTATCAGCAACACTCTAATCTCGCAGAAAAGATGCCAAGCCCATTGTGCAGGGTCCCTTTTCAAAGCTGTGGCATTAATTACATTATCTGCGGCTTCTTTATTAACGAGCCCCATATCAGTTGCCTATTCTTTGGCTTTGGAGCAGTTTCAGGGAAGAGGTCTGTAATTACTCAAGGCCTCCTGGTTACTTTTTCACATATTGGCACAACATAAAGGGTTTTTTTTTCCCCCCCAGCCCCCTGGAACTTCCCCAGGTTTCTGAGCCAAATTGAAAATCAGTGTTCATGTTGTAGAGAGTCTGCTCTTTTAAAGCTTCACAGTTTGAATTATTGCACCTGGATTGAAAAATGGTCTTTATTTAACCCTCTTCCTTGTCACTTTTGGAATGGAAAGTATTTCATTATCATCTGGTTATGTCATGTTTTTTCCCAAACATGGAGCAGAAACGTGGCTTTTACGGTTGTCTTCCTATGTCCTTCTGTATTTCCTTTGTTCAAATCGGTTTTCCACAAATTCCAGGTTCTGAATTGCTTATCACATGCTTTTTTTTACCAATATGCCATTTTAATGGATGCTTTAAATATATGCTCTTTCCCATGTATAGCTTTTTTAAACCCGCGTGCCATTTCAGTCAACGCTGTTTCTTCTGGGCAACTTCTAAACCATTTAAAGCATTTCCTAGTTTCTCTTTCTCAGATAATCCTTCTCATAATAAGCTTTTAACTCTAAATTTGGACATTTTAAAGGTGCAAGTATGTACATTTGTAATCTTGGGTGCTTTTTCTTCTGTTTATGTGTAGCCAGTATAATGCACTCAAGGGACCAGCAACTTTTAGCTTGGACCAATTGCTCTTGAGTGCTCCAGTTAAGCCTGTAGCAGAGAGCTTTCCCATGCTGGAGCTGAATGTGAAAGTGCTCATCTGTAAGTTTTAGAAATTCCAAGGATGCTTTAGATCAGGCTGCAGGGATAAACTCGCACTTTCCTTCTTGGAGTCTGCATCCCCTAGTTTGGTGGGGTTTGTACTAATTTATTTATTGTGCATTGGTTTCACCTATTAAAAACCAGCTGCTTTAGCTTCTGTCAATACAGCAGTGCACAGCCCTCTATAATTAGATTAATGCCATATGTACAGCTGGTATAAAGAACATTTAAACCCTTGCTTGGGCAAGTAGAGGCTGACTTTACATCCTGCTTTCCCATGATATTTTTCTGCACCTGGTGTCATTCCCTAGCTTTGCCTCTGCAGTCTAAAATGAGGTTGGATTTTTATTTCAGTGCCTTTGCAAGGCTTTAAAGCATCCTCCAATCCTTTCCTTGCAAAGCAGAGACCAGACCCGTAATGAGCTGTTTGCCAGCGTTTTGATTCCTCTGTTCTGCTCTGAGCCCTGAGGGGGTCCTTTAGCTCGGAGCCCTTGCCCAGATCTCCAGTGCAGAGCCCAAAATAGCTTTCCCATTTTGTCCTGTTCCAGCACTTAAAAACAGGTGATTCTTTTCCTTTGAAGAATCAGCTTTTAAATCCACGGCTTTGTGGAATTATTCTCGTGTGGTTCGTGTTCTCGCGATCCGGGTCTCGAGGATCTCTTCAAGCTGGTCTTCACTCCTTCTGTGTATTGAACAGTTCCTGGCTAACGATGTCTGTGCTTGGTAGGGTTGTCATCATCTAGTCTTCATGATGCCCCCAGGAGAAGCAGGGGCTTGCTATCTTGCATTAATTTTCCTCTTTGGAAGATGTGCAGAATGAGGTGCAAAAAGTTCTCTTAAAAATGGGCCTGAGTCAAACTTTTCTATACTATACTTCATTGCAAAATATCTATCTAAATGTATATAAAAGAAATATTTTTAAAATATTTTCGTTTTCTGATTCTAAAACACTTTCTAACACCTGAGGTTAGTGCAGGCCTGCTGAATAAAAAAATGGAATTGCAAAATAAAACAGCAGATAGGTTTCTTCAGGGTAGGCTGAAGTGTCTGGGTGCAGAGGGTGGCTGGTATGGATGATGGAGCATGTCCTTTGAAGCTGCCCTCGATTTTGTTGTAGCTTGCTAAGAAATTACACAGAGCATGGGCTATAGTAAGAGTAATATGGAAGTCATCCGTGAGTGACATACTTGGATCAGTCCCAGCAAATGAAGTTGTGCCTCTGGGGAGTGCAGCCCAGGAGCAGAGCCATTGATTCCAGGGCTGAGCTGCCATCCCTTAACCTGCCAGGGCAGATATGTCATATGGGATTTAGTTCCTTATAATTAATAGCCAAACAGTTGTTTAAATTGTACAAATGATTCTTTTGGAGTTGAACTTTTGCCAGTTTGTAGTTTGATTTTTGTTTGTTTGTTTGTTTTGCTTGCAAGGACTCTGTAAAATGGATCTTTTTTGAAGGATGTTGATTCTTAGGCCTGTCTGCAAGCTGCTCACCTAGAAATGGTTAAGCCTAGCACTGCAGGGACTCTTAACTTGATTTGAAATCTGGCCTATGTGTAACTTTGAAGAGGCCTCTGAAGGATCTTATGCTAGTATAATTGAATCCATTAACTCAGATATCTTTGAAAAGGCTAATTCAAGTCAGAGTGTTCATGAATGTGGCCAAGGAGGAAGGTGTCAAAGGCAGCCCAGCTCTTTCCCAGGACATCGAGGCCCTTCTGCTGCTGTTGCAGGTCCTGGAAGCAGCAGGAGCAACTGCAGCCACGAAAGCTCAGACCACTTTTTAGTTGTGAGAAGGTCTGGAAGAGAAAGGCCCGAGTATTTACTTCCAGGTGTGTGAACTTGTCCTGGAGATGCCACCAGGTGTCCTACACCCCGATTTTTGTGAAGGACGCCTGGAGACCAGTGGTTTGAATCTGCCTTGGTCCTCTGGGCTTGTCCCCTTGCATCCAGCATGAGAGCCCAGCCATAGTGCTCAGCACAGCATGCCCAGATGCTGTTCCTGTGCTCCTAATGCTCTAGGGGAAACATCCAGAAGACAGGGGGTCTTTCAGGGATGCTGCATGTTTATTTCATGTGAGGTTTAGCCATGTGAATGCACACAGCAACTGCTGATTGCTTTCAGGTGGTCCCTGCATCAGCTGGATGCAAGGTTCTCCATGGCTGAGTCTTGCTAAATAGTCTCTGCTATTAATGTAAGTGGCCATTAATGCCTTGGGCTTTCCTTACCCTAAAGGTCAGTAATGCCTGTTGGTACAGAAAAAGCAAAGAAATGGCAAGCTGCAGAGTGGAGACGCCAGGAGATGCATCTTTGTGGCTCTTTCTCAACTGGAGTCTAAGTGCCAAGAGACAGAAGTCATATGCCTGATGGTGTGCACACTGGTAAAGCCTTGAAGGATCTGCCTGGTCCTCCTGGGAGCTTGTGTCGCCACCAGGTTGTGAACATCCAACCTTGTGGTGGATAAAGCTGATGTCAGGCAGCCCATCCTTGCCCACTCTGTGCAGTGCGTGGTGTCAACTGTTGGTCCAATAGCTTTCAGCTTTAAAAAACATATACACAAGTGGTTTAGGTGCTCTTTCTTCTGTTTTCCATGAGAATTAGGTCTTACTTCTGAGGAACAGTACAGACCTTGTGTTTTTGGTGCAAAGTTAGAAGAGAACATGACTGGTGGACACTATACTGGCTTGATCTCTAGGCTGAATATCTGCATTGCAGGGTAGGAAGGCTCTTTCCTTGCTCATTTTCTAACTTTGTAAATGGCTTTAGCTAAGCCCCTATAAACTTCTGCTGGAGAAGTGCTGCATTCTGCACAGAGTTTGATTAGCTTGTGCTGATCCAAGACGGTGCTGCAGTGAGAGGGCTCCTCCTGTCCTTCCCCTTCCCCGTTGCCCAATGTAGAGTGCACCAGGCGTGGGGCCCGTTCCTGTTGTTTGCAGCTGCTGGGCACCCTGTCCAAGGTAAGGATCCTCCTTCTCCCTCTTGTGTGTGCACCACAGCTTGCCGTGCTCTTGCAGGCCCTGGGCCACCATGTGCTGCCCTGTCCTGCCGCGCTGCAGATGGGCTAGCTGCTTTCCTGCTCCCATGTTTCCTAGTTTGACTTTCCTCTGCACCTTAAAAGCAGCAAAAACACTGTGGTTTAATAGGCAACATATTTTAATTTGTTCCAAGCTCTGCAGGCTAGTTTGAGCAAAACACCAACATACAGCAGTGGAAACAGCTTCATTACAGCCTGACCCTGTCAGGAACTTTGCTCCCATGACTTTGTGCAGGGTTTTTGCCAATTATGTGCCTGGATCTCCTTGCATATTACGTGGACGCTGAGCCCTGTTCAGGAAATGCATCCTTCAGCTTTCGTTGCTCTTTGGGACTATGATGGCAATGAACTTGTGTGGCAGTTGAGCCATTGGTTTAGCAGTACCCAAGGGGAAATCTGAGAGCATCTAATTGCCAAAGCCAGTTAAAGGGGCTGGGGGTTAAGCAAGAGGATTTCTGTGCAAGGCATCAGCTGTGGTGGGGGCCAAGGGGCATGCTGGTGAACGGGATGGGCACCCTGGTTATGAATAACACAGAAAAAGCAGAGTTGCTGGATGCCCTCTTCGCTTTGGTGTGTTTACCAAGGGCAGCCCTTTAGAGCCCCAGGCCGTAGGGAGAAGAGAAGAAGCCTGGAGAGAGGAAGACTTACCCTGGCTAGAGGAAGATTGGGTCAGAGAGCACCTAAGGAAACTCAATACCCACAGATCCATGGGCCCTGATGGGATGCACCCCAGAGTGCTGCAGGAGCTGGCAGAGGTCATAGCTAAGCCGCTCTCCATCATCTTTGAAAGATCCTGGAGAACGGGGGAGGTGCCAGAGGACTGGAAGAAGGCCAATGTCATGCCAGTCTTCAAAAAAGGCAAGAAGGAGGACCCAGGCAACTACAGGCCAGTCAGCCTCACCTCCGTCCCCGGGAAACCAATGGAACGGCTCATACTGGTCATTGTCTCCAAGCACATGGAGGACAAGAAGGTGCTCAAGAGTAGTCAGCATGGATTCACCAAGG
>NW_010576815.1:313977-329028 GCF_000705375.1 Tinamus guttatus | reverse complement strand
CTGAGGGAGCTGGGCCTGTTCAGACTGGAGAAGAGAAGGCTGAGAGGGGACCTGAGCAGTGTCTGTAAGTACCTCAAGGGGGGCAGTGAGGAGGATGGTGCTGGCCTCTTTTCAGTGGTGGCCACTGATAGAACTAGAGGAAATGGCCACAAACTGAAGCACCAAAAGCTCTGCGTGGCCTTAAGGAAAATCTTTTTAACAGCGAGGGTGCCAGAGCACTGGAACAGGCTGCCCAGAGAGGTTGTGGAGTTTCCTTCTCTGGAGATCTTCAAAACCCGCTTGGATGCAGTCCTGTGCCACGTGCTCTAGGTGACCCTGCGTGTGCAGGGGCGTTGGACTGGATGACCTCTAGAGGTCCCTTCCAACCTTAACCATTCTATGATTCTATGCGGTGCCAGCAGGAGGCTGCGTTGGATACCAGTGTTTGCAGGAGGCTCTTTCTGGAAAGGTTTTGATCTCTCTGTCACCCTGTTTCTGCCCTCTTCCTCTGTGGGGGCTCGTTTTCTGCTTGGCGCACAGTCGCGGATCAGCAAGCTCGTGCTCCCGGGGGATGCCAAGGACTGCTCCGCTCCATGGGCAGGTTCGTTGGCAGGCGAACGAGGTAGGCGAGTCATGGCGGCTCCATCCTGGAGCGGTTCCCAAAGCCAAGGAAGTTCCCTTTTGGAATTAGAATCTTCCCAGCTCTCTGCTGCTTATCTTGACTCTGGGCCTGCATTTCATTTTCTAACACGCTTTCTCTTTTCCCTGCTCCTCTCGTTTTGTTTGTTTTAGCTTTTAGTCACCTCTTGTGCAGGATCATCAGGCCTTGTTAGTGGTGTCTCTTTTGCCCTATCTCAGCTTTCGTACCTTGGTGTTGAGTTGCCACTTGCCTATTTAAGACCTGCTCTAGCCGCCTTTCCAAAAATAAGATCCACCCGTGACGTGTGTGACAAAACCCCTGATGCCCCAGGAAGGCTGCACACTTGGTAAGGTTGGTAGCACTGGCTGGAGGAAGAGGATGATGCAGAACAAGAGGAAATGGGAAAAGAAAGATCAAGGAAAATGGCTTGTCCCATAGATGCCTGCAAGCACAGACCTGTCCCCATCCTGAATTCCAGGACTTTGTGATCCAGGAATGCTATCTGGACTGCAGGGGTGCTGCTTGTGGATCACTGGGCATCATTAGCCTGCACACTGTTAAACAAAATTGTTGTCTGGTGTGGTTTAAATTATCTTTGCCTTTAAAGAATTCATGGAGCTGGGGGACAACTAGAGTGTGGGAATAGAATACAGTTCCCTTCCCCAACTGTTCTTCTATATATTTAACTCCAAAGCAGCAATGGCTTTAAAAAAGCCAAGCCAAAAGACCAGCAGTCTGCAGTGCACTTGGAGCTCAGTCACAGCCGTGGCAGAGGGGGACAGGGCCAGACTTTGTGGCTTCGTTGGGTGGCTAAAGAAGCGGTGTTGGTGGTTGAGGGCCCCTCCTGATTGTAGCTGCTGGGATGGGAGCAAGGGAGGTCACATCTGCTGGAGGGAGCAGAGTGTTGGCATAGGCCTTGGGGCACTCTGCCAGCATGGGAAGCACCAGTGTGTTCTAATGGTTTTCCCATGTGAGCATCTCTCAGGTACAAGGCACAGGGCAAGCCCAGAGCTGAGCATCAGCGGGTTGGATCCAAGAGCTCTGGTGGGAAGGGTGAGCCATGTCTCCCTGCACCTCCCCGCTCCCTGGCACCGCGCAAGGCAAGCGTGGGCCTGCATCTCCCTCTAGTGACTTCTCTAAGATCATCCCTGCTCATCTGTGCTGCCGCACTAGCCCCGAGGACCACCAGCGAGGGTGGAGGAGCCAGCACTTGCCTCTTGGTGGCAAGAGCTGCAGAAAGTGTCCATCCTCCATGGAGCTCAGTGCGGAGCAAAATCCAAGCACCCACCAACATGCTTGTGTCTCCAGATGCAAACTCCATCTGAGGGTGCTGCACTAGGGCTGAGCATAAAAGCAGACATGCAATATTTCCTCGTGGCTACTAGGAACCTCAAAATATGTGGCAGCAGCTAACTGAGGCCATGGCGATGGACTGATCCCTGGTGTGGCTTTATGGTCTTTACTTTGGTTGTTTTGGTGATTGCTTCCAAGCTCAGCTTTCTGTTGCTTAACCGTGGGATCTGTATTAAAAATAAACATATATATTTTCCCCCCTTCCCTTTTCAGGATTCCACATTCACTGATTCTGACTTGGTGTTGGGGCCACCTCGAATGTGGGAGGATTCACAGGAGACTCTTAGCCTCCAGCCTGATGGAAGTGCCTCAACTTCAGTCTCTACTGGTGACATGCCATCTGCTGAGCAGGAGGAAAGCCTCTCTATTGAGGAGGAAGGCTTTCAGCTGTTGAACTCCACCTATAATAAAATCACTGGCCCTGGCAGGCTAGGGCTTGGCAGGAGTAGCCCACCAGTGGCTGGCAATTCAAGTAAGTCCATAGCTGCTGTTACCTCCTTTTCTCTTGACCATTCTCATAATGCTCGAGTGGTTCATGGTGCTTTTATCCTCCTAGGAGTACTGGCCAAAGTAAACAGAGCAGCTGCCAAGAAGGAACATCCCGCAGATCGCCAGGAGAACGTCACAACGGAAAAGCTGAAAAGAGACGTGGGCTCTTGCACATGGCTCTCTCCCAGGAAACCTGTTGATGCCTTTGTTGGTCTGGACGCCCCTTCCTCCTTCTCAAAAGTCTCTCCATCATTCACTCGGACAGCCAGCTCTGATGGAAATGTACACAAGGTCCTTCCCGAGGCCCCAGGCAAGGGGGACATCAGAAGTTCTCTGGAGCATCCTTTAGAAGCTCCTGTAAGGCCCGAGACTGCCACAACTGCCCGGCAGACAGGGCTCGGGAAAGGTGTTGTGCACCGCAGTGTGTCTGGGAGCAAAGAAAAGAGCCTCGTGGACCACCAGGAGCAGGAGGTCCTGCCAAGGGCAGATGGACAGCAGGTCTGCATGAAGCTGGGACCACCAGGGCTGCCAGGACCACCAGGGCGGCCTGTAAGCAGAGGAGGAAATGGCTGTGGGTGCGAAAGGGTGGATGGGGTGACACTGTGTACAGTGGGCCATCATCAGGCAATGGAGCAATGTTCAAAGCATCCCTTAGGACTAAAACACATGGATTTGGGGAAGGCAGGGAGGCGTAGGCAGGCAGGCTGAAATAGGAAAGCTTTCTAATGCCAGACATGTTGGATCCCAGTTATTGGGTTGTTCCCCGCGCTGGTGTCTGGGCTGGTCTGAGGGTGGGGCTTTACCCAAGCTTGGGTCCCACCTGTGGTACCAGGTAACCACCATCCTCACCCAGGGCACGTGACAGGGTTAGTGGGTGCAGCTCTTCCCCTCCTCACAGTGATGGATGGTCCTGGTGCTAGCGATGAACCAGGCAGATAAACCTCCCTCGTGTGCAGTGGATGTCCATGCATCAGCCCCTGCGCTTGATAAGCAGCAGTTTCCTGATGTCCCCTGAAGAGCCTTAATAGCAATCAGAGAGAAAAGAGCATGGTTTTCTTCTCTCTGCTATCCTAGAGATGGTCCCAAGCCATTTAATCATGTTCTCAGTTTTCATCTTGTGTGGGTCCTGTTGGTCGGGGGCTGGCTAATGTGCTCCACGTGGGGCACAGGCAATGCCCAAGGCTGCCTCCAGCCCCGTCTCGCCATAGCAAGCCTCTGCCTTCAGCCTCGGAGTGGTCTGTGGTCACTGCTCTCATTGCTGTCCTTTGCTTCCTCAGCAATGGGAGACCTGGAAAATCATGCTGGACCAGAGCAAAACATTCTACTTCTCTTGGAATACAATATGTATACTTTCTTCAGATTATTTATCCACTAAAATGTCTTTAATTTTCAGTCTTGGTGAATCTAGGATAGATGCAGATTTAGCAAAGAAGTCAGTCTTCATTGGGAAATATCTGAATTCTTTTGTTATGTATTTTGTCCAGTTTGTTTCTTCAGCCAAAATGGTATGCTAATTTTGATGCCTTTTCCTTAAAATTCAGTGGGATTGGGTAGAACAGAACTGCATGTGTGGTTGTCAGTGACCCAGCTGGATTGCTACGAGTGACCGCGATCTCCTTGCGGTGCCCAGCCGAGTGGGAGCTGCCTGAGATGTCTCCACATTCAGGACTGACTTTTGGGCTCATTCCTCCTTTTCATATTGTGGATCAGGTCTGTGCAAGGGGCTGTTTGGACTGATGGATTGTCACTAAGAGTCATCCTTTGTGATGATGCTGTGGTGGTTTCTGCTCCAACAGCTCTGGCAGGGTCTGTAATGAGAGCAAACTCAACACTGGTACCTCAGAGCAATCAGACCTGGAGCATCTCTCCCTGGAGCCAAAGGAGATGAACCCTCCTTGGCCCCCTCTCCCAGACAAAATCAATTTTTGTGAATGCTCATGGATGTTCGTCATCAGCATGTCAGGCCCTGGAGGACACTGGTTAAATTTAGGACCGCCAGCTTCCCCTTCAATCCATCTTCTTACTGCAGCTCTTGCTTGCAAAAAATAAGAGAAAATCGCAAAAGGAACAGATGCTAAAGGGTGGTGAAAATATTGCAGGAGCTGCTGAAGCGTCGTGCCACCTGACAGCCCTGCTGTCATCCCGCCGGGGGAGGGAGGAGGAAATGCAGCAAGGGGGAATGAGAGCTGGGAGGGAATTGCCTTCCCTTCCTGTAGAAAATCCTGGAATTGTCACGTGCTCGGATGAAAGTCACAGCTAGACTTTCTGCTGCATCCGTCTTGATAATCTGCTATCTGGGGGCTGAGTGCTGCTTGCCAGGACCACGCTGGGATCTTCCACCATGGGACAACTGTGGGTGCTTTGCAGTATGTATGTTCGGATCAGGACTGGTGGAAGCCAGGGTGGGAAAAAGAGCCAGCAAAAATAATAATTTTCCTGCCCTCATTTAAAAAGGATGTGAAAGCTTTCCTTTGGAAACCCAACCCAACCTCACGCCTGGTTTGGGTGTTGATGTTCTGCGCAGGGCTTGTAGCACGTCACACGCTGCTGCTGGGTCACCTTGAGCATCCTTACGGAGGCGCCAGGAGATGGGAGTCAGGATGAGGAGGTGTCTGAACATAAAATCTCAGGTTATTCTTAGAGGAAAGGTTTGGGAACAAGGTATTTTTAGTGTCAACATTTTGGGGTGTTATTTTTTTTCTCCCTCCTCCTCTTCCTCCTTCACTAGCAATGTCAATCAGGGGAATCGGCATGTTTTAGGGGAAAAAATTGTGTTGCTGAAATGCCATTTTCTGGATCTGGCTTAAAAAGAAACTCCCAAGCCAAAAAATCTTTGCCTTCCTCTGATAGCAAGCCCTGAGAGTGGGGGAGCACATGGTGTCTGGTCCTCCGATCCGCAGCTCAAGGAAGGTGCAGCTGTACCCAGCAGTGCTCAGAAAGGGAATCGGAGAGAAACTACGCAGATGCTTCTGAATTTAGTACCCCAAGGGTGACATTCAGACCTGGATGGTTTGTAACAATCGGTTAGCGATGCCGCCCGTGCTCCTGGGGCTCGGGCCTCCTCGCAGCCATGGTTCTGACCAAGCAGGTTGAGATGCCGGTGGGCTTGGGGACGGGGAGACATTTGAGCTGCAGCCCTGGAAGGGCTTTCGGCAACGTCTCCTTTCCATGGTTTGCCCATCCGTGGGGCTCTGCGGCTCCTCTCAGCTCTCCAAAATGCTCTGGGCTTAGAAAAGGCAAGAGACACCTCTGTGAGCCAGGACCACCTCTCCTCATCCTGCAGGACAGCGGCCAGCAGCCTGGCACAGGCCCTCCTGTCATAACCATCCATCTTCTCTAAAGGCACTTGAGATCTTTGGAGAAAAAACATTGTGAGAGGTGGAAAGTGCTTGTTTCTCCAAAAGCTGCTGATTTTTGTGATCTTGATGATTCTCCTTGCTTAATTGACTTAATTGTACTGCTATACTCCAAAGCTTCTTGGCTTTATTTTTCCCTCTTTGTTCTAGTTACTCAACCTTAACCGGTTATTCAGAGACATGGTTTCTATTCCTAGGCTCACATGGAATTCTACTGGAGGCAGGTGGTGTCAGGGACAGCATGAACTCACGTAATGGGCAGGTGTAGAAACACGTCTGCTCTTCTCGATGTAGCCACCATCGTGTCATGACTCATGCGGTTACGTGTCGGCTCCCGTTGAGGGAAGACTGATTATGTCGTGGAGTGGCACTGTGTGTGGTTTGCAGAGCAAACCATGGGCTCCCCTCTTTAAGAGACTGTATGAGTTAATTTTCATGTTCTGTCCTGAAATGTCGCAGCCCTTTGATTCATTATTCTTGGAGCTCTGCACCTTTCTCTTTGATTTGCATGAAATGGCATCAGCTTTCAGCTGCTTAAGGGAGAGAAATACATGCTGACAAATTTTCAGGAGTGCTGTTGGGTCTGTTGCTGTCTTCTGCACTGTCTGCAGAGCTGCTCTGCTCTGCTCTGTGGTGGATGTGGGTAGTGCTTACGGAGGAAGCTGAGGGATGGCAGCTGGGGGAGGTTTGATTTTTAACCACGCTGTGGGCCCCCCTGAAGAGCTGGGAGTGCAGGGCAGCATGGCAAACAAGGGTGGGCGGAGCTGGGTCTGCTGAGACCTGCTGTGGCCATGCCAAGAGGAAGGACTCGCAGGTCTTGACGTGCACCAGCTGGAGGGGTGGCTTGGAGGTCCTTTTGTTGGTTAAGAGGCCCTTTGGATGATTTCTGAATAGAAAATGTAACCATGTTCCCACTGCTGCTGCTTCTCGTTTGCACTTTGTGTGTCCTTCAGCTGGTGGCACAGCATGCCAGGCATTGGTGCCTGCTGAGAGAGATTTGTGATCACTCTCTGGGGTCCCCAGGTGTCTCGGGAGCTGAAGCTCAATTCTATGAGGCACTTTGCATGGTGAAGATCCCTTTCGTGAAACGTCCTGAGTGCTGGTGTTCCTTCTGACCGTGCAGCCTGGGCTTCGCACATGTCCCCTTGAAGCCAAGACCGGAGCAGTAGGCCCTGGTGTGGCCTTAGGGCCACTGCGTTCCCAGCCAGGTGGGCCCCAGGCTGCACGTCACCTGCACTGGGGCCCTGTCCTTCAGTACCTCTGCTGGAATTCCTGGGCTTACTGCAGCGATCCAACCAGTTTGCGAGGGGGGAACAAAAGAAGAACGTGCTGAAGCCGCCAGACATGCTAGTCCGGCAGCAGAGACGTGAGCAGATGCTGCATCAGCCCCTGCTAGATTCCATTCATGGGGAAAAGCTGCAGTCTCCCATCTGACTTTATTCCCGTCCGGACAGATGCTTCACTAAGCCCTGAAGTAGGGTCGTTGCTTGGCTAAAATGTGCATTTTTGACTAGAGATCAGCCAGATCAAATCTCATATAAATTAAAAGCTACAGATGTCTGTGTCCTCATCCAAACTACTGTTTGAGCGGGTGGCCACAGTCCAGTTTTATGTTTTTTTTTTTTTCTTTTTTTCTTTTTTCCTAACAGCTCTGTACTTCCCCACCTGGTCTCAAGAAATGTTTCTGCTCCTGCAGCTGTGCAGTCTTGGTCATTTTTGCAAGGGCTGCAGCAGAATTTCTCTGGTGGCCTCTGCTGTGGGGCAGAGATGTTCGAAAATAGGGCAGGAGAGGGGGAATGGAGCAGCACAAAAAGGGGTGCATCTTGTGCCCCCCTGAGTCGCAGGATGTTTGAGATGTTTCTGCTGTTGGTTTTCTGGCAGCTGGAAGCCCAATTGATCATTTCAGTCCTTGTTTCCCTGGGCTGGTTAGAGCTCTCCTCCCAGAGCTTGTCACCAGGCAGCCCCGGGCTTGTCACCAGCCCCAATGCTCCTTCACTGCTTTCCTGGTGCCCAGGGAATGGGGGTGCAAGCAGGGATGGGTGATACACCTCTCGCTCTTGGCCTTTCAGGGTTGTCCAGGGAGACGTGGACTGATGGGACCCAAAGGAGACAAAGTGAGTATCCTGGAAAATGTGTGGTGTTGAGATGTGCCTTAGGATCTGGGGCAAATACGACTGATATTCTGATTTTTTTTTTCTTTTTCTTTTTTGTTTTTCCATCTGAGGGTTCCTTATATGCATTTAGAAGAGGCAAGAACTGTTTTTATTGACTAGTTAAAGCCCAGGCTCATGGCTGAAATGGCTCTCTGAACAGACCTTTCTTCTCTGAGCCACTTAATGGCTTTGCAGAGGGAGCCACCAATGCTCACTCTCTCTGGGGGCAGCGAAGCGGGGAATTTGAATGTTTAGGTTGACTCCAAAACCTAAGCTGCTTCTGAGGACCCACTTGTGTCTTTCTAGGGGTACCCTGGAGCCATGGGGCAAACAGGCCTCCCGGGAGAGCCGGGCCCTCCAGGCATCCCTGGTGTCCCTACCATCATGCTCTGGAGAAACTCCAGGGAGGACTGGCAGTTGTTCACGGTGAGTGACGGCCGTGGGCAAACCAGGTGGGAGAGCTCAGCTCAGAAAGGTGCAATAAAGGTTTTTGATGGCTTAATGCTTTTTGAAGCCATATCTCATTGCCTGCTGGCCACAGTGGGCCAGGTCTTGGCCAGAAATACGTGTTGGTGACAGAGGGTCTAGCACAACCCCCTGGCGCAGGGCTCACCTCTCAGTCCGAACTGCAGCCTGACTTGCAGACTACCCTTACTGTTCTCAATAGCAAATATAACCTCTCACATTAGAGTCCTAGAATAAGGCGTTTATTGAAGTGTATAGGTCAGGATCTTGGTAACAGATTAGTGACAAAGCCAGAAGACACAAGTCACATAACCTGCTTGAGAAGCAGGAGGACAGAGGGGAGGTGACATGAGGACGTGACAGGGACCCTCTGTTCCTATGTGGCCTTTCAGCTGCAGCAACAGGGTGGGAGAGGGAAGAGACCGGCCCGGGCAGCTGCAGGTGCTTGGCTGGAGATGAGAGGGATGCCTGGGGGTCACAGGCTCGGTATGCAATGTTGTTCAACACCCAGCAGTCTATCAAAAGGTTTATTCCCATGCACCTTGCTGGGCAGGGGCAGCGACGTTTCCACTGAATGCATCCCGTGGAAGTTCCCCTCCCTTGGGCTTTGTGTGCCAGTGCTTGGCCCAGTAGTTTGGACATGGGGTGCTCAAAGGGCTTTTCCAGTTGGTGGGGCTGGGCCATGTCACCCAGGTGGTGTTAAAAGAAATGAGAGCAGGCCGTGGGCAGCGCTAAGCAGTGCCACATCCAGCTCCAGACCCCATGTTTTCCTAACTTTAGTCAGGATAGGGTAGGAATGAGAACAGAGTGCCAGCAGGGCTACCTGCTTGAGGAGCCATCTGCAAGAGACTGGAGCACTTGGAGAGGCCTTGGAGAAGTTCTGGACTTCTGGCGTGCTGCTCTTACAGACAAACCCTAGTGATCTTGGGGACGTCCTTGTGCTGCAGAGTTGTGTAGGGAGCTCAGTGCCTTGGAATGCAAGTTGGAGGAGCAGCCTTTCAGGCCAGTGTGGGAAGTAGGGGATGTCCAGGAACTGCTTCAAAGAGATTCTGCTGCTGGGATGCTGAATACTGCCTCCTTTCCAGTGCAATGAGCCTTGCTGCTCCAGGGAATGGAGCAAACACCCAGCCCCTGTCCTGGGGTTTCGTCCGCGGGAGGCTGCCAGACATGGGGCTTGCCAAGAAGCGGCCTCAGGGCAACTCTGCAGGAGCTGGGAGCATCAGAGAGCAGGAACTGCCTTGGGAATTGCTGTCTTAAATTGGGGCAGTATTTACTTAAGTAACCATTGGAGACCCAGAAGCCTTGGAAGGGAGAAGAATTGCAACTCCTGGATTAGTTAGGGAGCTTAAAACCTCCAGTGTTAGAGTCTTCCTTCCTTCCTTCCTTCCTTCCTTCCTTCCTTCCTTCCTTCCTTCCTTCCTTCCTTCCTTCCTTCCTTCCTTCCTTCCTTCCTTCCTTCCTTCCTTCCTTCCTTCCTTCCTTCCTTCCCTCCTTCCTTCCCTCCTTCCTTCCCTCCTTCCTTCCTTCCTTCCTTCCTTCCTTCCTTCCTTCCTTCCTTCCTTCCTTCCTTCCTTCCCTCCTTCCTTCCCTCCTTCCTTCCCTCCTTCCTTCCTTCCCTCCTTCCTTCCTTCCCTCCTTCCCTCCCTCCTTCCTTCCCTCCTTCCTTCCTTCCCTCCTTCTTTTGTCTCTCCTCCTAAATAAAGGCAAGAGGTCAAACTGGGAAATGAAAGTTGGTAACTGTAGAACAAAAGAAAACATTTCTCCACACAAGGACCTGCCGCTGCTGCGAGGTCTGTACCTGTGGCAGCCCTGACTGCGCTGGTTTCTGACCATAACCATGTGGGCCAGCAGTGCCGTGGTGCAGAGGTGAGCAAGGCTCATGCCCTGGAGCAAACCTGCTCCCTGCAGAGACCTTAGAAGGGTTTTCTCTGTCCCAGGCTGTGCTAGACGTTCACAGGATGGGTCCTGTACAGGAATCAGAGGCCCCATCCTCTGTCCTCTCTGT
Organism: Tinamus guttatus; assembly: GCF_000705375.1. Next base: position 318,588 of record NW_010576815.1, on the reverse strand, counting down.
TTCCTTATGATCCCTCTACGTGTCACTCTGCTGCCTAAGGCTGCTGTAAGCAGAGTGTGGACTATTTCCCCTTTAAGTTGCAGAAAGCTATTAATTTCTGTCCCCCTCTCTTGGCTTCTGAGGCTCCAAGGTGAGAGTTCATGTCTCCTGTTGGCTATTTTGTGCTTTTAAAATGTTAACTTTTTTTAACTTTCTTTTTTTCAAGCCTAGTGAAATAATATCCAGTCACAAGTGAGCGCAAGTTCATTGATTCACGAGACAGGGCAAGAGCATTGGCTGCACTCCAGTGCCTCAAAAGTGTTTTTTTATGAACTTTTTTTTGAGGGAAATGAGAACTGACTGTATGAGGGGGTTGTGGCCTGGCCCCATCTGACTGACAAGGACCGTGCACGCTTGCTCGTGTTGATCAATTTGGGATAAACTTGAAAGGAACCGAACTGCCTAGTGCAGCGTTAGAGCTAGTTAAACGTATCCATTCACCATCTGTCCAGAGAGCTCTGCTTATTATTAGAAATATTTCCATATGTTGAAAGGTCTGTATTTATTTTGGTTAATGAGTTCCTTGGCTTTTTCCCTGCTTTCTCCTCTGGTATCAGAGGATTGATCTGTGGAGAGAGACAGGAGGGAGTTCCCAAAGCCGCAGTCCTGCAGCTGGTAAAGATCTTACTAAGGACATGGTCCTCTACTTGCATCTTTGGGGGTAGGGAATAAGGTAGGTTTTTAGCCTTTGATGTGAGCTGGAGTTTGGAGCTGCCTGCACCATTTGTCTGGCTGCACTGTAGAGCAAAAAGGAGGAAGGAGGCGAAGGAGAAGGGGACATACGTTTTGGCTCCTGAGCACCTGGGGTTCGTACTGCTGGAGGAACACGAGGCTGGCTGGGAGCTTGGAGATGCACCGGCAGGTCTGGTCACTCCTCACTGTGCAAAACTTGGAGAAAGCTGGCTTGGGAATGGCTGTGCTATTGAGCTTTAAGACTTTTATGCTGATTTAAGAATACTATGGGCTTGGCTGCTCCTGTGCCATGTGAGTGTATTTTTCCTTGGTGGTCATCGGGTCTTAAAAGTGGGGGTAGCTAAAAGATCTGGCTGCTGGGAGCTGGGGGAAACCCTGGCTGGACACAGCTGCCAAGAACTTGCCCTCATTTGGGGGTTCAAAAGAAGCTAGTGGGGGCTGTCTTCTGACCTGTGGCAAACCGCTGTGTCAAAACATCTGGGTTCAGTTCACTGTGGGATAAATCTGATGTTTTTCCAAACAAATTATGCAAGCTCTCAATCTAGAAACTTATAAATTACATTATTGAGAAGCTGCATTCTCTCAGGTGGGAGTTTATCAAGTGTCAGATCACAGCCTTCAAAGCTAAGTAGTGCTCTGTTGGGACTGGAGTGGGCAGCATAAGGAAAACATTCTGCTTTCATCCACTGAATCCTCTGTCAAAATTGTCACACTTCTGCAAAACGCTTGGAGTACTTTCTGGTAGAGGAAATCTCTTTGGGCCGAGAGGTACCGTCCTGCCGCAGGATAGCGAGGCAACGTGGCTGCTTGGTCCTGGTGCTCCCCATTGGTTTCTCCAACTGGCCGTGCTAACGGTGGACATGGCTCTTTGAAGAGAGAGAACCCAGTATAACTATTTCCTTTAGCGTGTATATTTAACCACTGGCAATGTGCTTAGGGTAATAGAGGGAGACAGCAAAGACAGATTTGTTTTTGGCTGGTTTGGTTTCCTCCCCCGTGGCAAGGGAGGAAAAGTGAGCCCTTGGGAAGGACTGGATGAACAGAAAGCAGGGAGAGTGCCGTGCCGGCTGGGACACGTGGGAGGTCTGGAGAGAGGGAGCAGAGTATCCAAATATGCTTTGGCTACACATAGTTTTTAAAAGCAGCATTCCCAGGCAGCCCAGTGCGGGATGGGAGGGGAGAGACAACCTTGACTTTTGGCCTTGACATCTGCACATTGTCTAGGAGCCATGACCCACCCTAAGTTATATAGTGTTGTTTATCCGTTCGAATACTCATTTTATTCCCCTTGCACTAATGTCTAGCTCTCATGCGAAGAGAACAGCTCCAGTATCAGCACATCTAGCTGAGGACTCACCAGCATCCTTGGCTTGGCTATCAGCATCATCTCATAGCAGCGAGCTCCCAAATGGAGGGTTCGGGGCTAAGTGGGACCTGCTGCTGCTCAGACTCAGAGAGACTCAGACTCGGAGAATGGCTGAGATTGGAAGGGACCTCTAGGGATCATCTAGTCCAACCTCCCCTGCTCCAGCAGGGACACCCAGAGCACAGGGCACAGGGTGGCATCCAAGCGGGTTTCCCAGCGCAAATCTCTGTGTGTGCTTTGGATCTTGTTCCCCGTGTTCCCTAGGGAGACACGTGTGCAGCAGGTACCTTGTTTTGCTGCAAGCCCTGTTTCATCACAGTGCCAAAGGAGCCCATCCTGTGAATTTTGTGGTCCTCTAAATGGCAGCCACGTTACGTGTCTCTGCTGACAGAACCAGTGTGTCCCTTGGATCTCTCCATACCTAGCTGTGATGTGTTCTCATGTTAAACCTTCTTCTGTGACTTGTATACACCTGGTATAAAAGGAAATGAGTAACTGAGGAATGCTTCATAGCTGTGTCTTCCCAAGTAACAGGAAAAAAGACTCTAAAGATGGAAAAAAGGGGGATCTTTTTTGACGTTTCCCCCCCCCCTTTTTTTTTTCTCCCATTCTTTCAGCAATCATCATTTTACCAGCTTCTGCATGCAGGCTGGCCGGTGAGTATTGGCCATTGGGCAAGTTTCTGTAGTTTTCTTTTTCCTCTGTGTGGTCAGCTGGATTCTCCTCTTTCCAAGCTTCGTGACAGAGATCTGTTTTCTCAATGTTTCCTGCTTTGATCCAGAGACAACCTGGACCTGCTGGGCCCCCAGGACATCCAGGAAAGCCAGGAGTACCTGTAAGTAAGAAGCGAGTGCTCTGGTTTGCCCTCTCTTGCCCAGTCCTGGCTTGGTCCCTTTGTGGTTCCTGCTTTCCTTGGGAAGCTGAGGTGACATCTCCAGCTGCTTGAGCAAGCCCGGTTGTTTCTCATTTGCTGTAATTAAGGGCCTTGGGATTGGGTTTCAAAGGAGCCTAATGGTTTCCTTTTCTGCATTCCACCAAACATGGAGTGATGTTTGATATCTAACTCCCTTTGGCAAACTTGGCCCCTGTCCCCTCTCCACCAGGCTCTTTCAGTAGAACAGTGCTGGTTTATGTTCAGGAAGGATCAGGTTCCTAATATTGGTCTTGTAGATGGCCAGTTGCTTGTCAAAGTGCAATATAAATCCACTCGTGAGTGTGCAAAAGCAAACCAACGAATAGCTAATATATTTATGTAGGACCCAACCCCAGCTTGGTGAGTCTGTGATGCCTCCTCAGTTGACAGTCAGGGTTTCAGTTTGATGCTGACATCCCCATTGGGTTTGTGCCCTTTGAACTGTGGTAGAAGTAGAGCAAGGAGCAGGGCTGAGAGAAAGGCAGTGGCGGGTGGCAAAAGAAATGAAGACAGGAAAGACCCTTTACATTGCAGTTCCCTATAAGGCATTAAAGCCATGGAAAAACAGATTTTCTTCTGCCTACTTGGAAATACTTAAATCTGTCCTTGCCGTAAACCTGGCAAGGGCATCTCTGGTGAAGCTGCAGGATGTTCTGGTGCAAACCACACTGCTCTGCAGCCTCAGCCAGCCCTGTTCCTTCTGTAACAGTGTCTGTGTGTGAGGCTGCGAGGCCCAAACTTCTTCCAATGCAGCAAACACTGCAACAGAACTCGGGCCAGCACAGGGGGACGGCGACCACTTGTTGACTTGCTGCCTGTTTGTGTGTACGCAGGGGCCTTCCGGATATCCTGGGGAGCCAGGTGAAAAAGGGTCACAGGGATATGTGGTAAGTGGACCCTAACCCTCCCTTAGATCCTGGGTGAAGGAGAATGGTAAAAACAAGGTTTGTTCCTGGTTTGGGACCTCTGCAGTGGGAAACATATCCCTGGTTTGAGGGTTCATGAGTAGGGGCAGAGGAAGGTTGTCCCAAGCTTCTCTCCATGGCTGGTTCTTCTGTGGGCTAGTGCTGACCAGGTCAATGGTGCAGCTTGGGGGCAGCATGTCTGCGAGCCCAGTGGCAGGGATGGCGAGCAGGGATTGGGCTGGTGCTTGGCCCTTCACCCAGGAATGGCTGCAAAAAATCATAGCCCCAGTATCCATCAGGGAACATATGACAGCTGTGAGACTCTGAAGGATGATGGACAGGGCAGCAAGGTGATCCAATACCCTCCAGGGCTGCTGAGCTGCAGCAGGGAGACACTGTGCATGTAGTTTACCAGATGCCAACATCTGGCAGCCATCAACAGCTCTGTTAAGCCAAGGGAGTGTAAACACAGGGGTCTGTCAGTTTAGCTCAGTCACTAAAATGATTCTTCATCTCTACATAAACAGGATCTGTGTGAGGAGTCAGTGGCTCGTGGGGGATTAGCGCAGAAATGGGAAGGAGCATTTTTTCCTCTTTTCCTCGTACATCTGCGAGCCTGATGTGCTCGTGCTGGGGGTTGCGTTTCATGGCAGCCCCCAGCGCCCGGTGCCTGACTTCCGTGGCACGCACGCCCT
>NW_010576815.1:298634-313935 GCF_000705375.1 Tinamus guttatus | reverse complement strand
ATCACCGAGGTGTTGCTGGCGGTCAGACTCGATGGCATTCATGCTTTGGCACCAGGGCTTGTACTTCCTTTTGGGCTCAGCACCTCTGATATCTGACAACCAACCCTGCTCAGAGCATCTGGGCATCAAACAGGGCTTAGGAGAAGGCCAGGAGCCTCCTGCTGCATCACTCCAGTTCCAAGGAAAACAGCCCCAGCAATGTGAATACACCACAAAAAGTCTGCCGCAAACCATGCAAAGGGTTTTCATGACCTGTTTGGTTAAGATTCACGTCTCCACTTGAGCTTGGCCCCAGAGGTTTTGCAGCCTGCTCCTGCAGGCATCCCTCTTCTCCCTAACTTACGGGTTTAATAAAATGATTGTTTTCTCTGTTGCTTCCCTTTGTCTCCACTCCTGCTTTGCAGGATGCTGCTCTGATTCGTATTTGCTCTTGGTTTTGCTCCCTGCAGGGGGAACCTGGACTTCAGGGCATGCCAGGACGTGCAGGTTATCCCGGCTCGGATGGGTTTCCTGGCCTGGACGGCAAGCCCGGGCCCTCGGGGCTCCCAGGAGAGCAGGTGAGACAGGACTGTCAGGCAGGAGCGAGGACCGCGGCCCCTAGGTTAGAGCAATGGGAAGCTGGAATCCCGGCCCCAGAGCTTTACCTGTACCCAGGAGAGGGTATTGGAGCTGCTGCAGGGTCCTGATTCACTATTCCAGGCCTCTCCCAGCCCATCCTTCTCCTCACACCTTCTCCTCCCTTGACCCTTGCCCCAGCCCTTGCTAATGTACTGCTCTGGCTGTGTGTTTAAAGACGCTCCTGGTCTGGAGGCCTTTTGCTCAGTCTGCCAATGAAGAGCTGAAAAGGAGCCTCCTTTGCAGAGTCTCCTTTAACTAAAAGCCTCCAAACTGTGAGTGCTGTCAGGTTGAGCCACAGCTATTCCTGGATTCATGTTCCCCTAGAGAAAGGGCTGTAAAACCCAACAGTTGGTGTGGCTATCCCTTCCCTTATCCATGGCTATGCCTGAAGCGGGCTGGGAACCTGGGAATTTGGAGAGAGGCGGAAGGGAAAGGGACCAAAGCGCAGGTCTATACAGAAAGCTGACACCAACTCCATGTCCTTGGCAAGGAAGCAGGGATGGGCTCGGTGCTCTCTGGCTTTGGGAGCAGTCTGATGCTGGAAGGCATAAGGCTGGCTTTCACGTGGGCGAATTGAAGATCGCTTGGTGAAAGCTGAGGGAGGGGAAGATTGCAAGTAGGGGATGTGTGAAGCAAAAAGCACCTGGGACAGCACTTTGAGTGGCCTTGGGGAGCTGCCAGAGATGTTTTGCAGTAGAGGGTTTCATGGAAAGAGGCTGAGAAAAGATCTAGGTAAGCGTACTCACCCTTGTAGGCCCAGGAGGCCAGGAGTGCCCTTGGTCCGTATTGCGTGCAGCGATCCCTGGGCTGAAAGCATTCTCGGGACAGTTTCCCAGCTCGGTGCTGGGGAGCTGAGTGAAGCTGAGGTGCTGGTGGCTTTTGGGAGCAACTTCGGGAATCCGAAGCAGGGTGGCCCTGGGGAGAGGTTCCCGAGCGCCAGGGGGTGGGAAGTGGGGCTGAAGGCACCAGCCCTGAGCATCTCATCCACTCCCTCCTCCTCCTCCCTCCAGGGTCTGCAGGGATTTAAAGGTGACCGAGGACTGGCTGGAGAGAAGGGCGAAGAGGTAAGTTGGCCGTGGGGTCTCTGCTGCAGACAACAGGACAGGAGTGGGGGGAGTCCACTGGCACCCAGCAGTTTCAACAGAGCAGTTCATTTTTATGCTTTTTATTATTGTTATTATTTCTTTTTTCATTTTGCTCTGTCTCGCTTTTCAAGCATTAGGAGATTTTGACTGATAGATTAACTGGTCTTACTTTCAGTGCGGGATTTGAAGGGCTGTTAGCATAACACATCTGCAGTTCCTCACCTGGCTGCTCTTACAGCTGATTTAGCATCTAAAATGTCCATAAAAAAGCAAGTGCCAATGGTTTCTGTGACTAATTCTCCTCCCTGCTCTGTCCCGCTTCCAGCCCTTTTAATCCCCGAAGTGTTGCCTCCAATTTTTAGAGGTGCCCAAGAGATTTTGGGAGGAGGAATTATCAAACAGGGATATCTAAACTCCTGAACCATTTCAACATAGTTTCTTCCTTTAGAAGCAGAACTTCCCAGGGTGAGGCTTTTCCTTGGGTGCTGCCTCACTCAGAACACACTCGAGCCCTGTCCCATGCCACCAGCAGACCTTTGCGTCCCCTCGGATCTGTTCAAGCCACTTGATGCTCTAGTTGTGGCTCACGGGTCTATGCTGCTCCTGTTTCAGGGGTTTTTGGGTGACCCTGGACCCGCCGGGGAGAAAGGAGAGAAGGGATCAAAGGTGAGTGTGTCCATCCTCCCGCTCGGCAGCCTTGTCCGGAGTGACCAGGGAACGTTGTCCCCTGCTGTGTCCCCCGGCCGGCTCCTGCTGCCTGCACTGTGCTCTCTTCTCTGGCCACTCAGTCTGCTCTTTGCCTTCGCAGGGGGTGAAAGGAGATAACGGTCCTCCAGGTCCTGCCGGGGGGCAGGTGAGTTCACAGAATAGCACTGTGTGTCAGCCTTGATGTGCTGGGACTGCCCCTTCCCTTTCCCCGTGCCCCTTGTCCCTGCTCCCGGCTGCTTTCTGGCCATGGAGGAGGCAGGAGCACCCCATGCTGGGGCAGCGGCAGAAGCGGCCGTGGACCACGTTCAGTTCCTGCCTCTGGCACCTCGCTCCGCACTTCTCTCCTAGGGGATGGTGGGTCTGAAGGGCGCCGCCGGCTTCCAGGGCCCCGCCGGCCCCGAGGTGAGTGGCTCTGCAGTGTCCTGTGTCCTCCCCAAAGAGGCACAGTTGGAATCACCCGTTGGTCCCCTGGTGCCTCCCACCCATGCGATGTGATGCCAAAGACCCCCCGAGCCCTCTAGCACACCTTGCCTCATGATGTATATCCCTCCGAAGGGGATGAGGCCCAGGCTAGCAGCACCACGTTGGTTCCATGCAGCTCTAGGCATGCCAGGAGCTTGCCCGCTGCCAAGGCGTTAGGAGACATCCTGGTAAAGACCTGGCTCTGCAGAGGGGTTCAAAGGAAAATGGAAGGGCTTCCATCGTGGCTAATGGGAGCACATCCCAGCACAAAGTGGGGCGGCAAGAGGAAGGGGCTTGCCTGGGGCTCTACCAGCCACTGTGGGAGCCACGGCTCTGCTGGGGGACAATGGGCCCTTAGGAGGGACCTCAAGTGCTGATGTCTGATATGAACCAAAACTGGGATGTGAAGACAAGGAGGAGAGAACTGAAGCAAAATCAGCAACATTTCTCTCAAGTTGCTCTCTGCTTCTCCAGGGTGAAGGCGGCTCAGCGGGTCCCCCAGGCCCTCCTGGCCCCATGGTAAGTCCTGGCTTCTCCATGCAACCTGCCGGCCCCTGTGAGGGGGTTGCTTGCCCCTTAGAAGCCCTCGCTGTCCTGCTACAGGCCAGGCAGGCGCAAGGCTGCAGAGCCGAGCATCACCCTTGCCTTGCAGGGGGAGCCCGGCCAGCCGGGAGCCGTGGGCTGCCCAGGAGTGAACGGCTCACAGGTGGGTCTGTGCTGGCAGCATCCGCTCGCGCTGTACATGCTGGGGATGTCGCCCGGCTGCTGCGCTCACCCTGTCTGTCCTCTGCTCTCTCCATAGGGAGAAATGGGTCCTCCTGGCTTGCCGGGGCCTCGAGGTCCCAAGGTATGTTGTCACCATAGAATCATAGAATCATAGAATGCTTAGGGTTGGAAGGGACCTCTAGAGATCATCTAGTCCAACCCCCCTGCATACGCAGGGACACCTAAAGCACGTGGCGCAGGACTGCATCCAAGCGGGTTTTGAAGATCTCCAGAGAAGGAGACTCCACAACCTCTCTGGGCAGCCTGTTCCAGTGCTCTGTCACCCTCACTGTTAAGAAATTTTTCCTTAAGTTCCTATGGAATTTTTGATGTTTCAGTTTCCGGCCATTTCCTCTAGTCCTATCAGTGGCCACCACTGAAAAGAGACCATGACCGTCCTCTGCACTCCCTCCCTTGAGGTATTTATATACACTGATTAGGTCCCCTCTCAGCCTTCTCTTCTCCAGGCTGAACAGGCCCAGCTCCCTCAGCCTCTCCTCATAGGGCAGATGTTCCAGGCCCCTGATCATCCTTGTGGCCCTGCGCTGGACTCTCTCCAGCAGCTCCACATCCCTCTTGTACTGTGGAGCCCAGAACTGGACACAGTACTCCAGATGCGGCCTCACCAGGGCTGAGTAGAGGGGCAGGGTCCCCTCCCTCGACCTGCTAGAGATGCTCTTCTTAATGCAGCCCAGGATTCCATTGGCCTTCTTGGCCACGAGGGCACACTGCTGCCTCATGGTCAACTTATCATCCACCATGACACGCAGGTCTTTCTCTGCAGAGCTGCTCTCCAGAAGGTCGGTCCCCAGCCTGTACTGGTGTCTGGGGTTATTCCTCCCCAGGTGCAGGACCTTGCACTTGGCCTTGTTGAATTGCATGAGGTTTTTCACCGCCCAGTTGTCCAGTCTGTCCAGGTCCCTCTGGATGGCAGCGCAGCCCTCTGGGGTATCGGCTACTCCTCCCCGTTTCGTGTCATCAGCAAACTTGCTGAGGGAGCACTCTGTGCCTTCATCCAGGTCATTGATGAATAAATTGAACAGGACTGGACCAAGGACTGACCCCTGGGGGACCCCACTAGCCACAGGCCTCCAACTAGACTCTGCACCGCTGATCACCACTCTCTGGGCCCTGCCATCCAGCCAGTTCCTAATCCATCTCACTGTCCACTCATCTATCCCACACTTCCGGAGCTTGCCCAGGAGGATGTTGTGAGGGACGGTGTCAAAAGCCTTGGTGAAGTCGAGATAGACGACATCCACCGCTCTCCCCTCGTCTATCCAGCCGGTCATTTCATCATAGAAGGCTATCAGGTTAGTCAGGCAAGATTTCCCCTTGGTGAATCCATGCTGACTACTCTTGAGCACCTTCTTGTCCTCCATGTGCCTGGAGACAACGGCCAGTATGAGCCGTTCCATCACTTTTCCGGGGACGGAGGTGAGGCTGACTGGCCTGTAGTTGCCTGGGTCCTCCTTCTTGCCTTTTTTGAAGACTGGCGTGACATTGGCCTTCTTCCAGTCTTCCGGCACCTCCCCCGTTCTCCAGGATCTTTCAAAGATGATGGAGAGCGGCTTAGCTATGGCATCTGCCAGCTCCCGCAGCACTCTGGGGTGCATCCCATCAGGGCCCATGGATTTGTGGGTATCGAGGTTCCTTAGGTGCTCTCTGACCCAATCTTCCTCTACCCAGGGCAAGTCTTCCTCTCCACCCGCTTCTTCTCTTGTCTCTAGGGCCTGGGGCTCTAAAGGGCTGCCCTTGGTAAACACTGAAGCAAAGAAGGCATTGAGCAACTCTGCTTTTTCTGTGTTATTTGTAACCAAGGTGCCCATCCCGTCCTCCAGCGGACCCACGTTTTCCCTGATCTTCCTTTTGCTGTTAATGTATTTGAAGATTTTTTTTTTGTTATTTTTAACGTCCCTTGCCAGCTTGCCTTCCAGCCGTGCCTTAGCTTTCCTTGTCGCATCTCTGCACTCCCTGACTACGTTCCTGTATTTCTCCCAGGGGGCCTGTCCTTTTTTCCACATTCTGTATACCGCTGCCTTCTGCTTGAGCATTGCCACAAGCTCCCGGCTCATCCACGCAGGTCGCCTGCCGCCTCTGCCTCCCTTCCTACACACAGGGATGCACTGCTGCTGGGCGTGGAGGAAGTGCCGCTTGAAAACTAACCAGCTCTCTTGGGCCCCCCTGCCTTGTAGAGCACTAGCCCATGGGATTCTACCGAGGAGGTCTCTGAAGAGGCGAGACCATGCTGGCCTCGAGCAAACCTTGCAGCGAGGGTTGAGATTTAGAGGGCCTGGTGCCAGCATGGAGGATATTAGCACCACGGCATCACTGGGAGAAGAGGGAGGAGATGGAACATCTAACCCTGTGCCCCGAAATGCTGAGACAGGGGTGCAAAGCCCTTCTGTACCAGGAGATGGACCTCTGTGTGTGGGGACAAGGAGGTCCCCTCTCAGCTCAGCCCATGGGAACTCGACCTCCAGGTGCCAGCTCCAAATTAGTCAGGGCTGGGATCTCTCCCCTTCCTCTGTTTCTGAAAAGTGGCATTTCCAAAGGAGAGAACATTCCTCCAGGAAATCCCTAGTGCAAACTGTGGGGTTTGCAGGATGTTTGCCTTGATTTAATTGTAATTATGGGTCTTCATCCTTCCCTGTTTTTGCAGGGACCTCAGGGCTTGCAGGGACAACGAGGACTCCCTGGCCAGAGGGGCATACAGGTAAGGGCTACTCGGGTCCTGTCATGGCTTAGAGACCATGGAATTTCCAAGGTCCTGGGTGCAGCTCTGGCACCTGCTGGAGCTGCTGCCCCTTGTCCTGTTGCACCTTCCAAATGTGCATGAAGGCCTTGACTCCACAAGTCTTTACAACACTTTTGATGAGTGTTGGGAATACGTGTGAAGGCCCCTGTCCTCATGAGCAGGATGTTGAGGGGAGTCGAATGCTCTGAGTGGGATTTCAGCTGACAAAATCACAATCGCAATCTGCAATTGCGCTGCCCCAGCACACTTGGCTTTGCGAGTTGTCGATGGAGATACAACCCCTGTAGCCCATGGGGTCTTGGGGCATGGCCGTCCCCTCTTTGAGTCTGCGTCTTGGAAAACTGTACACGAAAAGTGCCCATTTCAAGCTGAGCATCGCTAGATGCGTGTCCCAGCCTGCAGAGCCCGCGTCCTAGACTGGGCGATGTGCCACTCTCCCCTCTTCCAAATTATTAACTCCTTTGCTTTTCTTATCCACTCCAGGGTGCAACTGGGATAGAAGGATCCTCTGGTCCAAAAGGAGGCATTGTAAGAGCTTCTTACCAATGTACTTTTCTAAGCACTGCTAAACCCTCCTCCTCATCCTTCCTCTGCCATTAATGCAGTCGCATGCATGCCCCAGGCTAAGCCCCTTGCTCTAGTATCTCATATCTTTACCCCTGAATTTTGTAACTTCATCCCTTAAAGGAGCAGTCTGCTGCTTAGACTGGGTGAACTCCAGCAGGGGACAGCCTGGCTCCCTTAGGCTATGCTGGGAGCAGGGTTTTCTTTGGTCTCTGTTGGGGATGAAATGCAAACTCAAGGGCTGTCCTGCCAGGAGACCTCTGTCCCTTGGGTGTCTATCCAGAGGGGATGGGGAAAACTGCTTGCTGCTGGTTTTAGGGGAAGAGATGGGCTCTGTTTGTAGAAGGCCTTGCAAAAGAGGCCTGGAGGGCTTTGGCAGCCCCAGGGGCAGGAGGTGGCTGAGCTGTGTGGCCTGCTGGCAGGAAGAGACAGTGGATGTCCCTGGGTTGCTGCGGAGCATCCTGTCTGATGGAAACTGTGCTCTGGAAATGGCAATTCTCATTGCTCCCCCCCTCCACTTCATAATCCTCTGCAAGCCAAAGGGAGGAAAAGAAGCTAATATATGTTATTAAAACAAGGAACAGTTTTGAGCCTACAAAGCGGGAAGCCCAGCAGTGTGGGTGATGCTCCTCAGCCAAGGGCCGGTCAAGTTTATACAAGAGGGCAGCAATGCCCTGCAGGGGCCCTGTTTGCAGCCCAGCCTCATGGCTGTGGCCAGAACCTCCTCCAGGGCTGCTGGTCTTGCCCCGCATCAGCCTGTTGCCCTCATCCTGCTCGAAGGCTCTGCTGCTGCCAGGGTGTTGCAGAGCCAGTCCCGCCAGCACAGGGTCTGCTGGTTGGGGACGTCAGCGCAGGAATAGCTGTGCAGGAAGCGAACCGAGCTCTGCTTGTGTTGCAGGGAGTGGACGGTGCCCCTGGACTGCGAGGCCAGCCGGGACAGGAAGGCCCCGGGGTAAGTGGCAGGGAGCCCCACGCGCCATCTCCTCCAGGACCCAAAGTCTGTCACTGCAGGGACCCCTGTCCTCCTGCTGCTGCCCAGGGCATCCCAAGAAGAGCCATCCCATCCTGATTGCTGAAGCTAGCTTTATTTTTCATACTAATTTTCCAGCAGAGATGTCCATGCCCCAGTTCAGTCATCACCTCGCATCCTTAGTGCACAATTAGGTGCCGTTTTCCCAAGCACTTTGTGCCAAGCTGCCTTCTTCCAAAGGGTCGTGTGCCCTGCAGGGCAACCAGAGCCGCATCCCTTCCTCCTGCTGGAGGAACACCTGGGAGCATCCTGTCTTGTGCCTGCTCAGGTCGTGCTCCTGGGCCACACTCTGATGATGTCCTGGTGTTAGCTGGTCCCTTGGGGCATCTGCTTCTTGTGTATTCACGCCTCGGGGTGCAGAGATGGAGCTAAAGCACCTGATCCCTCTGGCTGTGAGGGATTACAGCAACGACTCTCTGGAATTGAACGGGTGTCCCAGATTTATTTATGTCATTCCTGCCCTTTTAGCACCAGACTCTTGTAGGCCTCTGTGAGTGCACGTGTTGTTTTGCTCCCCCTTTTTTTTAACCTTTAAAAACCTTTTGTTTTGTGTCTCTCTTTGAAGGGGTTTATTGGCCTGCCAGGTTCAAAAGGCATCCGAGGAGAGCGGGTGAGTCACGGTGCCCATGGCACACAAGCTGTTGCTAGGGCTCAGCGGTGCAGGAAAGCTGTGTTGGAGTAGCCAAGGAAAGACCGTGAGCCTCATGCCTTTGGACTCATTGACAGTCAAATAGGTGATTTTTACTCCTACAGGGTTTTGAAGGTCCAAGTGGAGCAAAAGGTGACCTGGGAGCCAAAGGAGAAAAGGTATGAGGTTAAGATAAGGGATGTTCTCCAAGGGGGTTGCTCAGAGGTGACAAGAGTGACCCTGTGCCGAGACCCATGGCAGCGAGCAATGGGCTCTGCAGAAGGGAGCTGCTGCCCAGGGGGCCGGGAGCGGGGCTGGTGTCCCCAGCACCACTTGTCCCTTGTGCCTGGCTGCTGCATGAGGATGTGCTGCCAGCCCTGCAGTGACGTGCCACGTTCTGTTCTTCCTAGGGCACCCATGGCCCGCAAGGAGCCCAAGGGCTCCCAGGAGCCCGCGGGCAGCTCGGTGCACAAGGCTTTGCAGGCCCCCGCGGGGCAGCTGGGCCGCGGGGAGCAGAGGTGAGGCAGCGCCGTGCCCAGGGTCGCGGGAGGGGGTCCTGCGCGGGGACACACGAGGGCTCTGTGTCACCTGGGGGGCTCAGGGTACGTCGCTGTGCCCCAGCGTGGGTCTGCGTGCTGAGCTGTGGGGGTGTCCCCTAAACCCCTGCTCTTCCCCCCATGCTGCTCCATCCCTGTTCCTTTCACTGTTCCCCACAAGGCCTCCCGCTCTGCTCCACGTGCTGGGCGAATCCCAGCCCAAAGCCCCGTGCTGGATCCTGCGGACTAAGAGAGCCCTCTAACGGTGCCTGTCTCTGTGCCGGGCAGCGCGGCGACTTCCCTCCTCTGCCCAAGCCACTCTCTGTAACCCTGTAACCTCGGCCAGTGTCCCCATCGGTGACCTGAAATCAGCCAGTGCTCCCAACTGTGCAGTGAGAGGGGAACCTTGGCAGATGCCCAAAGGGCAGATGTGGGGTTGGATTTCCCTGGGCAAGGGCAGCTTGCCGTGGGTGTCACTTCCCTAATGTTCTTGCAGGGCCTGTGTGGAGTCTCCACTTTGGATCAGCGCTGGTCTCTGTTTTGCAGGTGTTTTGAGACTGCAAAGCATTAAAAAAAATGCTTTTTTGACCTGAGCATCTCAGGCTCCGGGTGAGCTCTGCCTCCTGCAACTCTTGCTAGCCAGTACAGAGAGTTGCAATTGCTCTGGCAGCTCCAACCTGCCACCTCTTCCCTGCAGTGGAACCTGGCACCCCTTTTCCCTCGTGCAGAGCGAGCTGTCAGGTTGGACAAACACAGCCACAGATCAGTGTTTCTGCCTGAGGAGTGAGTCCTCTCTCACTGCTCATCTCGAGAGGTTTCTGGCCTCCAAGGAAAAGGGATGACATCTTCCTGCTTTCTCAGGGTATAGGATCCCCCCCCTTTGCAGGGTTTGAGGATGCCCACTCGGAGCTGTTACTGCGTTCACTCTTCAGGCTGATGAGCAGATCTACGCACCAGGATTGCAGCACGACTCCTCCTGGTGCCTCTCACACCTTGCCAAGCAGCACTGACACGTTGGATTGCTCCTACTTCTATGAGAGCTTTGCACTCCCCCACCACCCATGATCTGAATGAGCAGCGCTTGCTGGGAACGAGCGTGGGGCTGCTGCCCGACGCGCTGGGGACACTGGGTGACTGTGCCTAGCACACGCGAACTCCAGAGGGGTGACACGTTCCTCTGGCCTACTCTCCTCTCCTCTCTCCTCCCAGGGCGAAGAAGGCCAGATCGGCCCAGCTGGTCTCAACAGCAGTGAAGGGCCCAAGGTCAGTGCAGGCGTTTGCTGCGTGTCCCCCGGGGACCTCCTGGCACCACCGCAGAGCCCTTGAGGGTGCCCTTTGGTGTGGGAAGGTGGCCATGTTGACCCCAGCTCTGGTGGCCTCCATCCCACCCAGGCGGGGGTCATGCTGCGGCCCAGAGAGCAGCAGCCCCGTGTTCAGGCTGAACTGGCCCCATCTTCTGCACGAGTCCCCTTTGGAGGTCGTGACAGCTCACCTGAGTGCAGGGGCTGGCAAGACCGCCAGGGATGTCTAAAATGACTGGATTTTCCTCTGTGTGACGTTTATTAGGGAAGCCGAGGACCAGATGGCCTCAAGGGAAGCCCGGGACTGCGAGGAACCAGGGTAACTCATGGAGCTGTTGGTTACTCTTAGCTGCATCTTGGAGCTCCTTAGGCCTTGGAGATGAAAGCAGGCCTTAGAGGAGCCCTGTGGGCACATGGGCAAGGAGGGGGCACGCGAGTGGCCGTGGCCAGGCCTGCCTGCGGGTTGATCGGTGACTCCAAAGACCGGGAGAACTTCCTCTGCCCTGCTGGTGTCACCATGCCCAGGGGGATCACGAGCCCATGTATCTAAAGGCCTTCAGCACTTAGAACTTGCAGCAATCTTTCCCAAAACTAGCTCGGACCATGGGAAAGCCTCTGAATGCACGGCTTTGCTGCTGACGGAAGGATGCTTTCCATGATACTTGCTTTCTTCCAGGGCCGCACAGGGCAGCGGGGACTGGCTGGAGTTCCGGGCCTGCCAGTAAGTAAGAGACGGTCCCGTCCAGACCGCCACGCTTGTGTGTCGCGTTTAGCAGACAAGGGAGCAAACTCTTGAGTTTGGGAAATCGGGTGTCTTATGATCAGCTTCCTCTAGAAACTTCCATTATGCAGAATTTCCTGGCAAGGGAGATGCAATTAATAGTGGGGGTGAGCAGAGATCCCAGAAGGAAACGCTGTTGAGACGCTCAGTCCTGCAGAGCCGTGCCAAGGGTTTCCATCCACCCTCATTTTCTTTCCCAGTGACAGAGGGAAGGAGTGGGGAGAGGCTGCTTGGGACAGGTGCCTAGAGGGGCACGGCTCGGAGATGAGGCGTGTGCGACCGCACCGGCCGCCCGGCCTCGTGCAGCCCTTCCCGTCGCCGTCTGGGGACTGTCAGTTTGTGAGCGTCGTTGGTGGCTTTTGCAAGCCCGGGTTGGGTGTGAGGAGCCGCACGGCCCACCAGTATGGAGACCTCAGCCACGTGCGACGGGAAAGGAGGAGGAATAGGCTCCTGAGGTGCTGATTGCATCCATCCTCCTTTGCTTTTCACGCCGCAAAAAAGCACGCTTTGTGCAAAACCTTCTGCTCTGCTACACTTAAACTGGTTGTGGAACAAAGCTTGGGCATCCTCCTATGCCAAGACCCCTCCTGCGTGCTCTAAATTCCTCCTGGGAGGCTGAAGTGCCGGCTCCAGCCCGGCCGGGGCAGTGTTTAGCTACGCTGTGGCTCTCCTCGCTGCAGGAAGGATCGGGCTGAGGTTTACATGCACTCCCAGGCCAAGGGCTGCGGAGAAGCCTGCCAAGGGCTGTTCAATACCAAGGAACAGCCACTGGCTTAGAAAGCCCCAGAGGCTCCTATAGACTAGAGGAGCATGCTAGAGATGCCAGTGCTTTGTGCTGGCCATGTGTTAATGCTCATGGCAGGGCTTGCTCGTGGCTGCTGGCAGAGAGGGCTCCTGGGCTGGCCGAGTCCGTGGTGAGTGAGCGGGTGGCTGTTGTCCGTCACGCTCCTCTCACCTGACGTGACGATCTGCTTCGCAGGGCTCGCAAGGTGCTCCGGGAGCAGAAGGCCCCGAAGGAAAGCTTGGTACACAGGTTCCCATTCCTACTCTGTACTTCAACGTCGGGCCGCTGCGCGAGGGTTGGGGCTGTGGGCGAACGCCGCTCATGACGCGGGCTGCCCCGCAACGCGGCACGGCCATGGGGCTGCCCTTGGAGAGGTGGAGCCAAGCCAGGCTCGGACGCTCCTTCATGCTTTGGGGATGACCCAACCTGGGCCATGGCTGGTCAACCATGGCCAGCTCTGTGTGACACTAAGAGCACAATCCATCCAGGATGAGATGAACCATTTATCTCCCCTGACTTTTGGGGGGGGTCCAGCTTTGCCAGAGCTTGCTCTGTGCTCGTTCCTGTGCCTTGCCTGCACATCTGTAGCTGTAGCCCTGGATTTGGGACTGGAAAAGGCTGGATCTTCCTCCTGGTCTTACTTGCTGCCTGCCTTATCCTGCAGGGTCTCCCAGGAGCTGGGGGCAGCCCAGGCAGAAGGGGACCGCCCGTGAGTAGAGCCGCACGCGTGTCCCTCAGAAACCCTCCCCGGCCACAGGGCAGTGGTGGTGGGGCCACAGAAAGCCCCTCAGAGCCAGACCCCCGTAGCCTTTTGGGGAGCTCCGCTTTGCATTGCCAGGACAGGATTCAAGGGAGCTCTTTGGGCAACTTCTCCCCCAGTTGTGCTGAGCTCCTGTTGCCTTTGGGTCTTCTTGGTGCCCCAGTTTGATCTTGGAGGCTGGATTATTAGCAGGTAATGCCTCAGGGGGTGGCAGCAGGTCTGACCAGCGGGCTGCAGAGATCACCCCTTCCTCTTCGTTGCTGCTCCTCTGCCTCGAACCAGCCAAAATGAGAAGTGTTTCTGCTCCGGGTCTCTGACTTTGCTGTTGGAGGTGCATGGTGCCCAACTCTCTAGATGCGCATGTGGGCGTTGTATAAATGTTTACATGCTGCTGATGTGCTTCAACAACAAGAAATCAAAGAGAGAGGGTTTGAAGTGGAAAATGCTGGTTGCATTTTCCAAAGCAAATGTGCTGTTTGCTTTGGACTCAGCCATGACGCTCTGCTCCGTTTTGGGTTGGCCTCTGACCAGGTGCCGACAGCAGTGAGTGTCTTGCCTCTCCCACAGCTCTGCCTTTTCTCTTGCCCTGATGGTATCCCCTGGGCCTGCTCCTGTCCTGCTCTTCCCCTTGATCTGCTGCCCTCTCCTGCAGGGTTTTGCTGGCGCGCAAGGTGACAGAGGCCACAGTGGGCTCCCTGGCCACATGGTAAGGAAAATTGTCTTTTGTGTTAACTCTCCCTTTACTGTAGAGTTGGGGAGAGTCAGTGGGTGTCCAGGCAGGTGCTGACTATTGTGCTGGACTGGTGCTGATGTCCCAGCAGGGATAAGGACTTGCAGGGCACCAGAGCAATGGATAGGAGCTGCCTGAAGGTCCCCTGCCCAAGAGCTGGGCGCCTGTGGGACACAGTGAATAGTTGCTGGTCCTGGGTCTGCACTCCCCAGATTTCAGGCCACCTCAAGACATATGGGCTGAATGAGCTGGCCCAAGGCTGTCCCATCCCATCTCACAAGTCCCTGAATACCCTATTAGCTGTTTTGTCTGGCACATTGTCACCCTGCTTGGTGACAGCACTGCTTGAGAGCCAACCATGTGCAGACACTGCCAGGACAGGCCACAGCAGCAGAATTTGTCCCCAGCAACTCAGTTTGGACCAGGTGATGCCTCTGCTTGGGCAGGGAGGTCTCAGCGGTGGCTCGGTAGGTCTTTTCTCCTTGCAGCCTTTTGACTAAAGCCTCCTCCCAAAACATTTCTGAAGGGCCCTCCAGGAAGACCAGGAGCTGATGGAGACCCGGGCTCACTGGGTGCAAAGGTGAGAGTGGGGAGCGAGGCTGGCTGGGCTGGCTGGAGCACAACTCCACAGCAGGTTGCAGCCACCCCTGAGCGTGGTGGACACCGCAAGGCTTTTCATGGAAGCCTGGGATCATCTCGTGGATTTGGAGGTGGATACAGGGCAGGAAAAGGTCCTTGTGCACCATGGGGTGGAGATCTCTGAGCTGTTCATGCCATGGGCAGCACCCAAATCCCCAGAGACTGCTCTGCTAAGCCCTAGGGCCACCTGTGGTTTCCTGTAGAGCGGGGACTGAGCAGCACATCCATGTCCCTGGAGAAGGGATACATTAGTGCACATCTCTCCTGGCAGGGTCTACCGGGAAAGCCTGGCTTGGAAGGACCGCAAGGACCTGTCGGCATGTATGTAAGTGACAGGCAGTATGTAAGGCAGTATGTAAGTGATGGCCATACCTGCTTAGCAAGGGACACTGCAGCTGGCCCGAGCGCTGGGGAGAGGCGGAGAGGGGACGTGGAGGTGTCAGCCAGGGCCCTTGTGGTGCTGTAAGCCCTTCTGCAGCACCCCAGTGCTGCCCTGGCCTGGCAGCTGGGGCTCTCCGAGGTATGTCCCAGCTCCAGCCTGGATGAGCACAACTTTGGGGCCGGCATTTCCAGTCTCATCCTGATGTATCCTGCTGGGATTGTGGGGCGCATTTTCCAAGTCCTCCTGCCTCAGTGGAGAAGGTGTGGAGCCAGGGAGCGGGGACACGAGCTATGCTTTGTATTACTGGTGAAGGAGGGAAACTGCCATGAGCACAAGACCTTTCCATGTAAAATGAAGTAAGATTAACTTTGGGTAAGAATGATGACAGAGCCAAAGCAACTGAGTTTATGAAGCCCCGATCCCTAGAGAGGACTGAACCTCAGCAATCTCCTTATCCCATAACCTGGATGTACCATAACCTGTATCCTGTAACCTGGATGCGTCTCTGCTGACCCAACAACATGGTGCTCTCCCCAGGGCTACCCAGGACCTGTTGGTGACAGAGGGAAACCAGGACCCAGGGGAGAAAAGGTAGGATGGGGAAACCCAGCAAGAGAAGCAGCCCAGGGCAGCCGGCCAGGCAGCTCGTGCTCCCAGCCGGGTGCTGGACGTGCCACGGAGTGCTGAGCTGTGCCGGCCGGGCAGGGGGGACTGTGCAGCCAGCCCGGCTCTGCAGCTTTTGCAACCATGTGCTCTCGGTCTGGGGCTTT